>JAQQRF010000011.1:0-573551 GCA_030523145.1 Trissolcus brochymenae
GGCGCGCGCGCAGCGCGCGCCGAGGTATTTAAATTCATTTTGTAAAATTTCAAAATCTGATGGGGGAGAGCGCGCGAAGCGCGCTCGACATTACTAGTTATATGATATCATGATACAATATTTTATCTACAAAGATATAAAATAATTGAATAAACAAACTTGGATGTTTTTGTTCCTTTTTACTGTACTTTTTATTAGTATATTTTTTTTCATTGTGAAAATAATTTAAACTTTTTGTAAAATAATAAATTTTTAAATCAATGCTAAAACATTGTTTGAAGAAGCTTTGACGAAAATAAAAGGAAGGAAGTTTAGCTACTGCGTTGGAAGTTGGAATCAGGGTAAATTTATATGGCAAATGTTCCAGAGATAATGTATAAAGTTGCAAGCTATAGAGTAGACGGTTTCCGCGAATATATATAATTTTTTTTTTCAAGGGAGGGGAAATGTGTTTTTGCAGTCATCAGTGGCGTGTCTCTCATGACTACCTCTGAGGGCATGCGGGACTCAATCCTAAAACTAATACCCACCAAAAAAAAATTCCCGTTTAGAATCATCAAGCCGACGAGGTTCTCTGGTGTCGTGCGCGTTTAGAGCAGCCGATCCAACGCTGCTGTCTCATCGGTGAAGCGGGAGCACCGGAAGAAAATGTGCTCCACTGTTTCTTCATTTTCTTCACAAGCTAGACACTTTGGTGACGTGTCCAGTCCGAAACTCGTCAGGTGTAACCTGAAACATTCATGTCCAGTGAGAAGTTGGGTGAGATAGTAGTCTACTTCTCGACCTTGTTACATCTGGGATAAGGCGGTGTATCCATCTATCATCTATTGATGAGTTCCACCGATGTTGCCACATCTCCAGTGTGCGGCTTCTCTCCACTTCCATCATAAGTTTCATCCCTAGTCTCGCCAGGCAAAGCTCGCCTGCTACGATATATTCTGACTCGTTCGTCTGCAAGGAGATCGACTGGTGACATTTCTACTACTATGCTAGCTGCGTCATCAGAAACTGTGCGATACCCACAGGCGATGTGCAGAGCATTTCTCCTGTGGATTCTGGTCAGCTTCCGTGGAAAGACCGTAGAGAGTAGACATCTACGGTTCTGCCTAGGCACAATGTGTAACAATAACGTCTTTAGATAAAGTTTTGAAGGTGATCGTCAAAACACAGCTTGGCATCTATCTGTAGGCCAAGATACCTCAGGGTGGTCTGTGACGTAATATTGCAGTTGCCAACGACCAGGGAGATGTTCTCCCTGATCTTTTTCCCTATCACAAGAACAGCCTCCGTCTTGTGATCTGCCAAGTATAAGCCCACTGAGGACAGCAATTGGATGTTGGCAATGGCATCGTTGGCAATACCTGTGACTTCTTCTGTGAACTTTCCCACGGCGACTACGGAAACATCATCGGCAAATCCAACACCTTTAGCACCAAATAGCACCTTTAGGTAAAGGTAGTCTGAGCATTGCGTCGTACATAATGTTCCACAGCAGAGGACTAAGGACTGAACCCTGTAGAACAACGCTCGTGTTATCATCAGCAAAGCCACGTTTGCTTCTGCGAGTAACAGAAGCGATGTCTCTGTCAAGCTCATGCACGGAATGCCAAAAAAATCTTGCACTGCTTCACGGTGATTGAGGTTAAGTTGAAGACATCTCATTGTTTCCACTTGACTGTTTCCCGGATTGCTTGTTGATAAGCCGGGTGAACATAGCTACCCGAACGGTAATTTTCATTTTCACTACCCAGAAAGCACTTGATCTCATTAGATGTGCATTCTCTAGCAAGGTGCGAGAGGTGAATCCGCACTTGTAGCACATCCTTGAACGGTCTGGACCCTTGCATGCACCCGCAACGTGTCCGAAGTCGAAACATTTTTAGCATTTTTTTAGAGTGGTTATCTCTGTCACTCGGCTAATTACCGAGCCTACTCTAAGTTTAAGCAGAGTTAGGATTTTCTTCGCCAGGTCCGCAAGTAGAACGAACACTGTTTGCGTACCCCCGTACGCCTTGCAGAGACATTCCACCACTCCGGTGTCAATTACGTCAGTACCTTCCATCTGTTCGTGAAGAGCTTTACAAATTTTATCCAGAGTCGTGAGTTCGTTCAGGTTCTTGAGTTCGAGGGTTGTTACGTCCATCCGACTGATGACCTCTGCTTTCTTCTCGAGTTTCCTTTCGTCTCTTTTCAAAACGTCCTTTCGTCTCTGCGGTCACAGCGCCACCGAACGACCGAACGTCAAAAAGGACAGAAGTGACGTTCACAAAGGAAGCATATCGCGCAAAATATACTTATATTAACCTAAAAACAATGTCTGACACATCGCTAGCACCCCATTTGATTATACACCGTTATTAATAAATATAATAATAATTATTGATTGAATTTTTTTTTTCAATTATTTTGTTTACCTATAAATGAATTTTTTTCTCCATACATTAAAAATAAGTTTTTGCTCTCGCAGAATGTATTGTCATTTATATATTTTATAATTTACAAACAAAAAAAACAACATTCATAGTAACAATAGTTAAAAATTGTCTTCAGAAAAAATTCATGAAAGCACTAATTCTACAAAATAAAAAACATTACGTTGTTAAACAATTTTTTTTTCTCTCGATTCTTTTAGATTTTTTTCTATTGATTAAGAAATGAATTAAGTTGATAAATTAAATTAAACTACAAATCTCTAGATATGAAAAAATAAAAGACATTTTCTTCAAAAAACAATTCGTACAAACACTAAATAATCTACACAATAAATAACATTACATCTTTAAGCAAGATTGTTATTTGTCAATGTTAAAATTCTATTTATATAAGCAATTAAAAATGTTCTTACAAAAAGAACACGTTAGAAAATAAACATTTAAAAATTTAAGCATTATCACATATATATTACACTTCACTGAAAAGAGCAGAATTTTCAATGCCAAAACACTTTGCCGCCACGCTTTTGTTGAAAGGTTATGCTCTGTTGACTCAAAATCTAGATAATATCCTACATGGTTTTAAATTCCGGTTAAAGGTTCATTCTAGACGAATATTTCCGTACTTATCTATAAAAGAACAAATAAACAAAACATAAAACTAAAATTATTCAACGATACTCTGGAATTTTAACTTTTCGATAATGTTATTATAGTTTTCTTCATAAAGTATTCCAAATAATTGTGCAAACGCCCAACTAATATCTATAAATATGAAGCAATCATTACCAACACAACTTATATCTGACAATCTCATAATTTACATGCCTTTTTTTCGTGTGTAACACTTTTTAATGAATTATTCAACAGTGCAAGCTTTTATACTAAATCTTAATTAACATACTTATAACTGAGTTCTTGTGTTATAATTATGACATAAAATATGATGCGAGAATTTTTTTTTCCGTTCTCAGATAAACATTTTTTTTCTTTTTGTAAAAAAATATCTAGTCATACAATTGTTTTTAAATATAAAAGAAAAGGATTTTGTTGAAAAATATAAAATTCACTCGAACCGAAAGGAGACAAATTTTTAGTTTCGTTAATTGTCAAATGAAAAATAAGAATTTCGATTGAATGTTTTTGTTATTGCTATTTTTCTACTATTCATTTTGAAATAAATAATTGAAAATACTCAGTTGCATCTGGTATCATGATTTATAATTTTTTAGCTTGTCGAATTTCTATATTAACCAGCGTGTTGAATTTTTATAAAAAGAAAAATGTGTTGAATGATTTTCAATTAAATACTTTGACACGAATTCAATTGAGAAAATGAGCGTCAACATTGTCAAAGAGTGAACATACTTTTTGGCAAAATGTCGCAAACTTTGGGTGAAAATTTCAATTTTGCCACGTGCTTCGGAGCTGTATAGCCGTGTGACATATAGGTATTGCCAATTCAAGGGACGAGGCACAGAAGGTAGTCAATCAGTAGAGAAGCTCTGTATAGGCTTTCATTACTGTGCAATACATCCCCCTCATTCGAAATTCCGTGGCACTCGCGAATCAACCGACCGAGCATTTTTAGCTGAAATTGTATCTGGATCTGCAGCGGCCGAAAAATTGTCCCAATAATTCAGCCGGACGCATAATTAGCCATCAAACGCAAACTCGAAAAACTTTCCGACCCATTTGGCCTCAACCAGATGGAACAAATGTGCAGTTTTTTTTTTTTTTTTGATATTAAAAAAATACCGTCCGTGACAATGTGCCATCAATGACCTGGTCATTGATTTTTCATAATGTCCATATCAGCCTTCCTTTTCAATATTTTTCGCCTCCTTCATGTGGCGTAATCGCGCGCCGCTCAATAACGAGACGGAGCTTTGTGTAATCCAAGCCCGTACACACCGTACCACGTGTTGTCTGCCAACCCGAGTGTAAATATCACCTGTGCCGAGGATATGTGAATGAACTCCTGTAAAACATCTTCCCTCTATAGTTTCTCGAACACGTGCGCCTCGCTACCAACTTTTCTACAATGACGAGAATGCAACTCGATTCAGTCTGATATTAAATTCTCACTACCCTTTAGACAGCGGTTCAATTTTCAAACATCAATAAAATTTGATGAAAACTCGATATTTTATTATTTCAAACTGGTAATAATTCTCTTAATTACCAACAATATCATTCAACGATCCGAAATTATAATATAAATACTTATTTTCTCATAATCAGGGCAACAGTTTCATCGAAGCGAAAATCAATTAAAATCGCTTTATTAATTGATTTCGGTGAAACCAAAACAATTAAAATGAGAGGAGCAATATTTCGAAATGTGATTAGAATAAAACGACCACAAATATAAGCAGTTGCGATGAGAGTTAAATGATCGTTTTTGTTTTTTACAAAACAAAAAAATGCAAAAAAAAATAGATTTTATGTTGTCGCAAATTGAAAAAGAATATTTACATTAATGTTTTTTAATCAAACAATTTTGTATTTTGTCAATATTTTATTCAAAAAACAGTCTAGTGCTTAATACTTTTTAAAATCCAAAAATTTTCACATCAAAATGAATACCGTGGAACCAGCGGCTTTTAAAATTTACAGCTACATAATCGTAACCTGGGCCACCATTGACGATCTTAGGAACTGCGCCGTTTCCAAACATCCCACGATCATTCAATATAATTTGACTAATAATGTGTCGCTGTCGTGTTCCGAATGTTCTGTTTGCTTCAACATGTTGAAAGAACTTGAATGGGACGTCGATGTGATCTGTGATGATTGAATAATCGCCTGGTATTCTTTCACCAACAGTCAAGTCGTTAGAGGGCCAGGGTTCACCAGAGGCTGATAATACTACCCAAGAAATCAGGACAAACAACGTCACACCAAATTGTTTCATTTTGTAGTTAGTTATCTGTAGAAAAAAAAGGATATAAATTTTAACCCTTGAGAAACTATATATGTATTTCGAAAATCCATGCAATTATACTTACTTTCTTTTTTACTTTAGTAATCGAGTAATAGCTTGATTGAATCAAATAAATTAGTTGTATTTGTGAGTGCCGTCAATAAACTAAATTTGATTTAAACATTTTGGGTATTATAAAGTCCATCTTATCTTTGCAATCCAAGATAAAATATTTATGCACTGATTAAAATATTCGGTTATCGAAAATGAGTAATTCAATAATAATAATGATAGATGCACGTAAGAACCAGCCGTGCAGTCAAACTTTCCTGTGTTTTCACTATCAAGGTTATACAGGATTGCTGATAAAAAGTATTACAAACCTTATAGCTGATTTCAATTATATGAATTTGTAATGTTTGATTCCTTGTACTTTGAAACTCATTGATTGATGATATTGTTGCACGAATAGCTTCATTTTATATCCATACATAAAGCTTGTCATATTAATTTTTTTTTTTAATTTGAACACAATTTCAGATATATGCAACATGTTGCAGTCATGCACTAATGTCAATTATAACTACAAAGTACACGAGATAATGTTTGTCATGTATTTGAATTGCTTTACATCTCACTGCGCATTAATGTAATATGCTTACACAGAGATAATAATAAGGATCAATGATTTGGAGTCGATTTTTCATAAAATACGAGTTAATTAGTATTTACTGATAATCATTCAAATTTGCAAATTAGTTAAGAAATTATTTTCAATTCAGCAGTCAAATAATTTTTGAATCATTATTTTCCATTTTTATCCAAGTGTTTATTCAATCATTCAAGTTGAATTTTATTATAACTTTTTGATTGCACATTTTGCTTCTTTCAAGCTTTTATGAGATCGTCTGAAATTAAAAAAATTTATATCGACCGAGACTAAAGAGTCAATCTTAATAACTGATTTCAGTTTGCCATTATGCCGTTCTATGAACTTGCCGTCTTTGATGAATTATCTAGAAAGCATTTGATGCAAACTCATCATACAAAAATTATATTAACACTGTCATCCTGAGCTTGGTAACATGATTACCAAGTATCATGTTGGTGGATGTATAGTTGAAAACAACATTTTGAAAAACAAATTGTTTTTTCATTTAATAAATTCGAACACAAATTGATTTTTAAAATTGTATCATTTATTATTGTCATATTTTTTATGGCTGAATAATGTTTGTCAATAGAACAACGATTTGATTTAATTTGAGTGTGCTAGTGAGGATGAAAATAATTTTGTTTATAATTAAAACTAGCATAATTGATGATGATCCAATCACCGTGACGGTATAATATTCCATTTGTAGAATTCGATAACACCGTTGCCCACTGATGAGTAACATTCATTACCGAGGTATTAGTATCTTAAACAACACATGTGCAAGGATGCAAACTAATCCTGGATTGGTAAAGTAGAATTTCCCATATCGGTGAAAATCCTCCCGATTCCGGAAATCTCCTCCCAATAATTCAATAAAGCTGAGAGCTCTTTGATTAGTATGAGAATGATATTTGCTTAAATTATGCCTACCAAACTGAACTTTTTTTTTCCAAATCACAAAAAATCGAATCAGAATATTCTCCAGTAGATTGATTGTTCATCCTTGATGTTCACCAGGATAATTGTATCTGATGTATTTGAAATACTTGTAGAATTTGAAATCGTACGAACATAAATATATACGATTACACATTTTTTTAAAGTACAGTTTTTTACAAGTTTTTTTCATAGGCCAATGAAATAATGATTTTTTTTTTTTTTTGACTATTTATTCAAAGCTTGGATGAAATCCGCATCATGATGTCAATTTCAGTAATATGACATGAACAAGGAGTCGAACACAAAACCTGCCTTAGTATTGATTTTCCGAACTTCAACCAAACTCGATCAAGCTTACACTCAAGTTGACTTGATGAATTATTATTATTATTATTATTATAGGAACAAAAATAAATAGAGAAAAAAAAATTTATCTAGTTAATCTTGATTTTGTTTTCAAGGCAACGGTAGTTCATCAATTTTGAAAATGGGATATTTTACCATCAGACGCGTCATCTCTCAAATCATAAATCCAAAGATGCATCGAATAAGTACACAGCTTGGATTTAACTGTTGGCAAATATTTAGGAAACTTTGCTTTTCGGCATTTTCCAATAAAAGCCATCGTGAAGTCAGAGTGTCATTTGTGGTGAATGCGAGGTCACCTTCGTCCGAGCCTCGACCGTTCGTCGACAAGTTTGAGCCGTGTTGATCCCCGTTTTTGACCTCACACTCGTGCGCGACCTTTACGCGCTTGAGCAAAAACTCGGTATCGGCTTATATGTTTAATTGTTCATTCTGGACTTGGATATATTCCGAAACTCCAACTCACCTCTTTTAACAACTTTGATTTTTTCATGTAACTACAATTGTTTCTCCATCAGTATAATGATTTATACAATTGTAACCCTTAAGAACAACATTTGTCAATTTGTTTAATTCATCAATATTTAAATTCACTTTTTCATCGTGTGTTTACAGGAACTCAAAAAGTGATCAAATCTAATTCAAATTAATCTTGAACAATTATTATTAAAAAAAAAGTCAACGAGAATTGTTTCCAAAACAATTTCAAGCTGAACAGATTGACCAGCAATTTAGTGAAGGAAAAGTAATCATATTAATGCCTGACAATTAAGCTTAGATAAGCTAAAAAGCAATTCATTATAGTAGTTTGATCTCTTTTGTGTCAATCGTAAAAAATTAATCTGTAAGACGCAGACGAGATAAATGTAAACGCGATATAATCAAGGCGCGACGAAAGCCTATTGTTTATATTATATAAAAAAAAGTTATGGCAATAACAAACACTGTACTAAGGGATAATTCTGTATAATTCCTCATCACGGCCACGCGATCTTGCTTCGCGGCATTGAAGTTGATGAAACTAATTTAACTCGCGGTTATCAAATGGCGGATCTTCCATTAACGTTTCTAATGCGAGCGGAATTAATTTATTTCTACTTCTCTCTTTGAAGGAGCTTTAATTAACGAATCTTATTGCGGGCCTGTCTATTTTGCTCGCAACATAATCAACAGTTCGTCGGCTTCCTTAAATACTATTGATTAAGCGCCAAGTTCCATAATATGCCGCGAAAATTCTTACAGGATGATGAACTCTTAAAAGAGTTCCATCAAAAATGGCACGAAAAATTGATTAGAAGCCGACAGTTGTGCATTACTGTGTGTTAATAATAGCCTGCGGAAATAACACTAAAAGAAATAGGGAGAGTGAAGAAAAAAAAAGTGCAGTATCCAGTCGCTTTCGAAAGCGATAGAAGGCAGTATACACTTGATTCAACAAAGCAAATCAGAGTTCGACACGCAACTCTGGTATGAGGTATCACGCGAGGTCAAAACCTTCTCAGCTGATCTTTCACTGTCTTTTTTCACCCTTATTTGTGTCTAAAATATGCTCATTTTAAAACACGCCTCGATTTATAATTTTTGTTTAAGCATTTTATTTATCTTTTTTTTATCAAAATGTTACTATCATATTGGAATTCATTTCCTTAATTTCAAAGACATCACGTGTCAGATTCCGGTTGATAAAATTTAAGATAAAATATTTGTCCACTGAATTAAAGATACATAAGTATTTAAAATTCATTTATTGATGATAAAGCGATTAATAAGTTTATTCGGATGAAATAAAAAGGAGTAATCTGATTTATATATTAATCAAGCCAAAGATGAGATCAAAGTCTCTTTGAATAAGAATAGTTAAAAATATGTAGAGGTAAATTGATTATGAGTGAAAAGGCAGTTGATATTTGAAATGAAAGTTTTTGTATCTTAGTATCTCCTGCTGAGGTTGAAAACTAAGCAAGTCATCTGAAGAAATGATTACTTGCAAATTTATTTATTTGCACTCGAGGAAATAAAATTACAAATGTGAGGTAAACTAATTATAAGTGATATTTTGTTAATTTTGTGTCTATAATATATCATGACACCACTAAATGAACAAAAGTTAAAACATTTTCGAATATTTACAATAACTGTTACAAAATTGGAGTAAACATACATTTAAAGTAAGTCAGAAAATAAATCTAGTTATTTAAAAATCAATCAATCGATATATCAGAAAAGTTAACGGGAATGATTGAGCTCATCAACTTTTCATAGCTCGTCAACAATAATAATTGAACGTGTTGCGGGCCGTATGATTTTTTAAAAAAGAATGTCTTATAATAACTATAAAATTACAAAATTATCTGATATAAATAAATAATTGTATTTACAGCGATGTTTTCAGGGAAAATAATAATGAAGTGCAAGAAACCTTATTTTGTTTCAAATAGAATATCCATCAATTTTCCTCTAAAGTAAATAATTATCATTTACTTCAGCTTCGGAGCGTACTTTTCTTGCAATTCTTCTCTAATTTTGGGCAAGTATTTCTTTGCCTCGGATATGTTATTGTATTTCAAGCACAAATCTATGAACGGCTGAAAATAAATGAAAGATAAATAATCAATATTATAACTTAAATATTGCATTCTAATAACTTTTAGTATAAAAGTTAAAATAACTTATATCACCTCATATCCAATAGGTGACTTTTTGCTTTTTGAAAATTTTTCTAATTCTGCCCATGAATCCCTTTCAGCCAAGCACTGAATTCGTAACCACCAGTACCTAAAAATAAATGTGTCCAATGATTAAAACTATTAAATATTCAAATAATTATATTCATCGTTTTAGAAAAAAAAAGAAATCAGAGCTTCACCTTCTGTCGGGAATTTTATATTCCGACCGCAACTTATCAGCTAGTTTGATCTCGTTTTGAAGAAGCAAAAGTTTGACTGTCTCATTAAGAGATTTGCCAACCACTGTCTCATGCAATGTATTCTCCAAAGATCGTTGATACTTGAGTAATTTGATTTGTTCTTCAGTTAAAGTCACATTCGTGTCGCTGCGCGCAAGTTTGAAGTTATCTTGAGCGGATTGCAGTAGCGAGTCTTTTGAAATTTTGTTCTAAGAAAAAGGAGGCAGACCACGTTTAACGTAAATCAACTTCATTTCATTATCAACGCCAAGCTATCATTTTCTTACCTGGATCTGATAACTTTCCTTGATGAACCAGAGTGCTTGTGAAAAATAATCGTCGTGCTGATTATAAATATCGCGCAACGTCTCACGGTGATGGCTCTGACAATATTTTATGTACAATGCTTTGGCTAATGGACAATTCATCACAATAGATCTCTGTGAAATAAAATGCTGCTTTAATATCGCACTCGAGGTAAAATTCGTTCATTCAATTAGGTCAACACCGTGAAATAATCATTTCCCTCTTCTTTTTTTATTACTGATTAAAACTCACTTGAAATTCTCCTATCGTCATGTGTTGTCTAAGAGACAGTATAACAGTATAAACTAAATCAGTGTTCCCGCTCTCAACAGCTTTATGCAAAGCAGCCTGATATTCTCGGAGTTTCAACAAAAATGGCACCTGGTATTGAGCTCGTGGTTCGTAATCGATTAGCTGTAAAATGAGATAGATAATTTTAGTACGGCTTCTTATAATCATTACTTATACTCTATCGCGATTATAATTATTGTTGTTATTATTATTTACATATTAACGAGAGCAAGAAAAACGAAAATAAAGAGTGCAAGTGACATAAAACCAATTGAATATAAAAAAGAAGCCAAATAACATTACGCTCGCATGAACTTGGAGTCGTTTTAAGGAATACGATTTACTTTGATGGCCAATTGAGTTCTGCCACAGTCCGCTGCTTTCTCAGCAATTTCGCTAAACGACACTCCATGAGCGTAGCCCAACTTATCCGCGATCTCGTCCGCAATTTGCTCTTTATCCAGTTGCGTTTGTTTCACCTGTCCAAGCAGTAATGGTAATAATTACGCTCGCATGTTTAAACATGATATTGCCATGGTACAGATTGCATTCAAATTATTCATGCGAATTGCAATCGACCAAAATAGTCCTCCTTCCTGTTTCAAATTCTTAACATACCTTGTAACAAACCCAGTGAGCCAGTATCCTACTTTCGCCCTCTCTTTTCGGTAACTGAAGGTGTCTTGAAATTAAAATGCTCAAATAATAATGCCTCCTTGCGACTAATCTGTCTAATAGCACTTGGTTCGTTAAATTTTTCAATCTTTAATGCAAATTTAGGAAATTTCTTTTACAACTATGAAAATAGACAAAACAAAACATACTCTCCACTTTGAAAATCATCTAAAAATTAAAATTGTTGGATGTTTTTTTATTAATTAAAAAGGATACTGTGTATATGTTAAAGGGATTCCTATCGTTGGGTGTCTAACTGCATTCAAAACCCTCAGCATCCTGATTGTATTTACATAAGGTTCTGGATTCATCTCACAGAAACCCATCCCAAAATTCGCTGCCTAAAGGGCGAAAAAAAATACTAAAACTTGAAAATAAATATTAAATTCTACGAAAAAGATTAATACAAACTCTCATAAGCAGCTTCTGAGTATCATGATCAAACTCATGACTAGCAGCGTTGATGCAATCAGTCACAGCTGATTGTAGCTTATTAGTAATCAGATCGATATAACTATCAGACTTGTGGCTCTTTTTTTCGAATTGTTTCGAGGCTTCTAGAAGGTATGACGCTGGGTCAGTGGAATTGATTCGGAAAATTTTTTGCACAACATCCGGTACTTTTTGTATCATCTCGTGAGAATAAGTGGACAGCACCCGGACACCATCAATTTCTGTGATTAAGTGGGCCGGTCCGTCGTAAGGGTAGAGAATGGTGTCTCCCGAACGACCTAAAACCATTATTGTGCTGTTCCAGCAACAAACAACTGCTGCGGTCCCGCACCTTGAACAAACAAGCATGATATTAAATATACAGAAAAATTTTCAAATTATTAAGACTGATTTGGCGAATCTGAATAAACTACAACCTTTCATAATTATGAACTTAAGTTGGACAAAAAGAATGATTACCAGGCTATATCTGTTAGAGGTTCCTTTTCGTTTGTCAAATGCTCGCAGTATTTATTTTTGAAGTCAATCGATCCCAAATATACACTGCCTGTATCTGAGTACAAAGCAACGTGTTTGGCATTTCCTGATACTGTGATGTGCTTAATGGAATTAATCTTATTTTTGAAGAGATTGTCCTTGAATAAATAATCAATTAATGTTTTAATTAATTTCGGAGTTGATTGCTGACAAAAATAAAAAACAAAAGTTTCATTATATCAGTTATAGACACTCACAAATGGAATGACTGTTGATCCCTGATAACTACAGTCCAGCAGGTGAATCCCATCCTGATTTGACAAGATAATCCTACAATCTCTCTCGTTACGAACGATACACCAACTTTCAATTGGCCCGCCCAATTCTATCGAAAAATTTAAGTTCACATTGATTTTCAATAGAATTATGTAATTCAAATTAAATTAATATTGAAATTCAAAACACTCACTAGGAATCTCAGAGATTTGTCGCACTTTTGGATTGGAGATGTTATTCACGACAAAAATGCGGTTTGCTGAAGTTAAAACTCCGATCCCAGTGCCACTAACACTGGTGAAGAATTTAGCTTCAATAACTTTAGTTTCTTTCGCCTCCTGAAATAAAAATTGTTTACAAAATATATTTAACGTCGTTAAATACTGATCATTTTTACCACATTCAACTCTATTAAAAATAATAAGAAATACTCACGTTTCCCATACTGAAACAATGTTGAAAATTGCCAAACATATCATAGATGGAAACACTTCCATCATCCTGGATACAAAGTAATTCTTCTTTGTTAGACCAACCGAGGTTCACTAACAAGCCACTGTTCCACTGAAAATTGAGTTATACGAATCATATATTGACGTATAACACTAGTGAGTTTTCATGACTTTATTTTGTAATTGGTTTCCTATTCAGCTCTTGGGTATGCTTATAATGATGCATAATGAATGATAACAATCTAAGAACATTAAGAAACAAAACGAATTATATTCCCATAAAGTGTCTTAATTTCCTTCAGATGCTCAGGTGAATGCAATCTTTTATCAAAGATCTGAATTATTTCATTAGACTTACAGCGTTCTAAATACTTACAACAATGGGACTCATTTAAACATTATGACTGAAGTAACAAAATAAAATGTTTAACAATTATATTTGCAAATAAAAATGTTAATAAATGTCAAAAACGTATTTTTTATATATATATATTTTGTTTTTATTTACGTTTTTAAATTATGACAAAAATGAAATATGACTCACAAAATAGGAAACAATTAACTACTGTATATAACTGACCTGCATATTAGCTGTCGTTTTTCCAGACGACGAGTAGATGGAGATGACTGGTTTACTTCCACCCTGAACTTTGACAAACTTTTTTGGATCTCTTGTAATAGCGATGGGGCCGCCGTAAGGGGCGGCAACCACCAAATTTTTGATATTCGCTTCATGTTGGAAGTTGAGTGAGTACAACTCGAATTTTCTGCACACATTATTTATGTTATGAAAAGATATTAATTCAAATGTCTGACAAATAAACAATAAACAAATCGAGTATTTACCGGAAATAAACATCTCGTCCCAAAGGAAACCAATCTACCGTCAACATAACAGGCATCTTGGCGAAATATTATTCTTCTTTCTATTTGGATGACACATTCGAGCGCACTTCAGGGAGCTGAGCTGTCAGCTGACACTTGCTCCAAAATTCATCATAGCCCGGACTAAGGCAGTCACGACATCTGGTAGACGAAACCTAAACTAACTGAACAAACCGCAAAATTTAAACTTGAGAATTATTATATATTTTCTCTTTTCTTTGAAAATGTTTCAATTGAAAGTGAATTTCACCTCTGATCTGACTAATTGACGTGAATAATTTGTATGGTTCATTTAATCATGCGACAATTGATTAGCGCACATTTTTTTTCTGAGAATATGATTTTGCTTTCAAACGATTTTTATGAAATTTTACCAATAACGAGAATTTTTTTTTTTTATTTCAACAAACCAGTTTTGCGATAACAATTTTTACTCCAACAATTGAAAGTTATACATCCATATCAGACTCAATTTTATAATTCAACCTTTCGTTCCAATCACCGGTAGTCAACAACTTTTGATGGTGCAATTCAAATTAACGTTCTAATTTTCTACTCGTTAAAAAAATATTATTCCTATCCTAGTAAATAACACAAATTAATCACTCGAGTAATTCGCTGTAAGTAAAAAACGTTTGAATATCGGATGAGTAAATCAGCACTACTGGTTTTCCCTCATGACAAAAAAATCGTCCAGTATTTTTTACATTCCTAACTGGAACATCTTCTCTATAGCAGAAATGTATATATTAAGACTTAAAAAACAAAGTGACAAACCCATAAACAACAACTGGTCCACATGAAAGTACAGTAACCTAAATAGTTTATATAGAAATGAAATTTGTTTAAAAAAAATTGCATCGCGTTCTCTTCTTTCTAATAGAATTGATGTTAAAATTTAATTTGACTATATATACAAGAATCATCGATACTTATATGTATATGAAAAGTTGGGTGGTGAAGAAATGCGTTAGACTGGCCATTATATTAAGACGTATAACAATAAAATCGAAATCTTATAGATTTCCACAAGACGAGACAACTTCGTGATCATAAACTACGATGTAACGCAAACAGGTCTTTGAACGTCCAATTTAAAATGCTTCTCATTTTCTTGTATCATCAGCGGTTGCAAAATTTTTGTTTTTCTCTTGTAGCTAACGAAGTCGAAGGAAAAGGGACATCTGATGAGCAGTCTGGTTGCACTCTCAATAAACATCGCGGCTCGCGCAGTGAAAGGCCGCTGAGAAACGTCGCAGATTCTTTGGTATCACTACTGGTTCTTCTGCCGTTTCCTCTCCGCGCGATCGAGTTCCCTCTTTCTCGCTCTTTCTTTACACGTGTACCTCCTTGCGCGCTTCCCAACGAATAGCGCATGTTCCTCGCTCATTCTCCGTTATGTTTCAAACACGCACTTAGGGGACCTCGCCGACGACTCCCATGCTGTTCGCCGCATTCACCTATTTAGGACTTCGGGTCACTCGCTCTTTTCACCCGGCGTGACAATATGATTATACCGCAGAAGCCTTCTATAGACATGCTTTTATACAACTGCCGGCAAATTTTTCCTCAGCTACGGAGGTTTCGGCTACTAAGTTCTTTTTATTTACAATCATTTATATTGTTACTCTCTAAACCAGAACATCTTATGCATTTTAATTATTGGTATTTAGGTATTGGAAAATTAAGATAACATCAAATGCAAACACTTTAATCAAGCAATTTTAAGTCAATCAATTTTATCGAACCTTTCCTTCATGGCAAAGTTGTATATACGTTTGTTAAACTTTGATAATGTTATAACCGTGCAACTGGTTTGCATGGTTCAACGATCATCAAATGTTGCTTTGTTTAAATAGTTTCATTGAGAACAGAAAACGTTAATGCTAAAAGTAATAATATCAATACGACAAAAAAAAAAAAGAAAAGAAAAGTTAAAAAAGATGAGACTGATGAGGAGGTGTCAGTGAAAGATGTGTGATAAAAAAGAGCCAATACGTTGATCGGTTTTTAATTTTGCCATTCCGATGAAAATAATTGGAATTGTTTTGTTTGGACATAGTTGATATCGTTGGGTGGACAAATGAGCGAACTCACTTTTCCATCTATATAAACTGATCTTGTGTTAAAAAAATATATTCTAGTGACAAAGGCCGACTTTCTCCTCGGGCATCAACATTCCTTCTCGGAAACTGTATGAATTAATGATGACCCATCCACCTGGCACAAATTCGGCCGGTGTCTCATCTCGATGAACCTCTCTGACTTGCCCCTCATCGTTCTGTATCTCTCTCTCTCCCTATTTCCATCGCATCTCTTTCTCCCCGTATACGAAGTCTCCGTTCACCAATTTTACCTTCCTTTGAACGAGTAGTATCGCGTGCACCAGCGTACAAGCTGGTAGCGATAGGCCTGTTGCCCCGTTATACCTGTTCGAGTGATGCCAAGAGTGACGCAGAAAAGTGAACTTTTCTTTGCTAGTCATCATGTGTAGCTTCATAGTGATAGCTTTGTTCACAACCTAGTGCTTGGATACAATTTGTGGTGCGGGTTTTTGGAATGTGCAAAATAGCTCAGTTTTTTCACTGACTGAACCTTAATCGCTCCTGCTGGAATAGAACGGAATGGCATTCCTACGCGAGGCCGTGGTTTCGTGAGTTGAAAACCATATAATTTGTAACCATTTTTGTTAAAAAAAAAAAACAAAATCTAAAATAAAACTATGGTGGAAGCAAATATAAACAGACCATTAAACCAAATCCAGCGTTAAATTGTACTCAGTGATTTGCATCGCGATTTCAATAGCAAATCATAATCCATTGATTCAAAAAATATACCATTGTCGTTTACGGTTATCTTTCATTAGTTGATTAGTATCGATTATACGTATTGAATGATGCTCGCGATTCGACTATTAATAGTGTATGGAGTTTGGCGCAAGTTTTATCATCAAGTAGTTAACTTTCAGCAATGTTGGAATGTTATTGGTTGTCCTTCACACATTCCGCGAATACGGATATAAATCGACCTTAGGAAAGAAAATATGTGCAAAAGGAAATGGCTAGCTGAGGAAAATTGCTAAGTATTGAGCGGTCACGCGGAACTTGTACATTTTTTTGGTTTATACTCATTCAATCTCCGCATTTTTTTTCAAATGATCAACAGTATTTTTCATATCACTTTTTGCTCGTCATTAACTTGAAAATTGGAAACAATTAATAATGTTGTACCTGATGTAGATATTGGATGAAAAAATTGAATGAGTTTGTTTGAGATCAGAATAAATAATCATATAGGCTTGTAACGCGCGACATTTCATGTTCTCATTTTTGATTTAAATAACGGTGCATCTGATATTATTTATGTCACAAAAGTTTTCCAACGTCATAATCAATAATTACTGTAAACTGTAGCACAGAGCCGGTACATTTCCTCATACGTGGAATTTCTCGTACGAATCTCAGTAGACTAGAACGAAATACATATTTACCTCACCAACAAGAGTCGCGAACAATACGCGCGGATTTTAACCGTTTCTCAGCAAACACGGCTTTTCTAACGTTGTTTAGGAACAATTTTTTTGTCTTTGAAAAGAGATTTGATAACTGAATTAGATGCGCTCAATTATCTTACGTTAGACACAATGTACCTAGTTATGATAAAGTTATAATAAAAGGTATAATAAAGGCTTGGAAACGCTTTCTTAAAAATTTCCTTGCTTTTTTGAACAACGAAGCATATATGTATTTTTGAAACCAAACAATGTTTGATCGTGATGTTTATATAATAATTGAATTAATTATACTCTATAATGATAAACAAGATGAAAATAGGAAAAACAACAATTTATTTATGAGACTAATGAAATAGAATAAACAATAGTAAAGCAAGCTTATTGATGCAAACCCAAGTCTTATATCAAATCCACGTTCACGTATCACAATTGTATTGCAAAATTAACTGTCACATTCGATTTTGTTTGCCATAATCCTATACCTTTAATAGATCAGTTTGATTTTACTAGCAGTGAGAAATATTGTGCAATCAATTACAAAGGCGTTCGTATGATCTGCGTTTGAATTATAACCGTTTGCACATCGCACAACCACTTATATTCGTCCTACGATAAATATTCGATCGGCGTTTTCTCCTACGCATTAACAGATTATTGAAAAATATCCAATTATTAATAACCAAACATCCACTACAGATATAAAAAAAAATAATAATTTTCCCTTACGTTTTTGCAATCAAATCAAATTAACGTAAAGTATGGTATAATAACTTAAAGATTAGCACACAATACAAAAACACCGGCGCAATAAAAAAGTGGCAGCGGGAAATTGAAGCTCATTATGAATTACTTTTGTGAAATATTGATAGCAATCAGTGTGCATTGGCCTTGAATCTCACTCTCCTGTCAGATCGTGAGAAAAGTATGCATTTCAGTTTAAAATAAAATATATATCAGAATATCCATCCGAAAATAGATCGTGTCAGTCACGCCCGCGATCCGTATCAAAGGCGTAAGCATTGACCAGCCATTTTTAATTGCGAGTGGCTGTGATGGTTGGAAAAGGTCCGCACTGCAAAACAACTGTTAAGTCGTTCGATACCTATAGCTATACACTATAATTTAGATTCGTGTAAACCGTCAAAGTACAATGCTTCTGTAACTTCTGTACAAGTTAGATTTCTCAATGCCGATTCAATTTTCAGTTTAACAAAAATGTCACAACATTGTAACAAGAAACTTAAAAGTCTTGAATTTGGAGATTTTTTTAAATAACTTCAAATGTCGTACAAAATTATTTATTCTTTATTGTCTAGATTGTTTTTGGTATGAAGTTTTATGCTAGATGAATGGCAACTACCAGTCGGATTCAAAGATTTTCCTCTGCGAACCATCTCTTATTCTTGCTGTACTTTCTTTCTGTGATGCAACCAAATTGTCCTTCTAAAGTATGACGACCCATTGCGTTTGCTGAACTGTCTCTCAATTGGCTCTGATGTCTTAATGCACAAAGTAGTTTAGCATTTCTGAAATATACTGTTGAATTTGTTAAATCTCTATGCTCAAATTCATTAAAAAGATGGCTCAAGCCTAGTAATAATAAGTAACAGTAACCGATTCTTTTATATTAGAAAAATTGGTTCATATGGTTTTTGTTATACAAAATGCTGTAATAAACTGAACTCGTTTTGAAGTATCACCAGGCTTAAGACCTCCCTCCCTTTACATCATTTTCGTGACGATTTCCTTATCGCAAATAAAACATGAAAGTTCGGTTCATCTCAAAATGTAAAAATGTTATAAATTCCAATATTTTAGATGAGAATAAAATGAGTCAACTAATTTTATTTCTAAAATTGAGACAAAAAAAAGTAGTTCAGAAGATCTATAACCACTGGATGTACATATATAAACTGATATAAACGATTGACAAATAGCAGAGAAACTGATTAAAAATAATAAATCCCTCATCAAGAAAATGTACTCGTTGAGTAAAAGTAAACTCACTTTAATAATCATAAGACAATATAATCACAAGCAATTCATATGAATTTTCTAGCTATTACCATATGCTGTATGTTCTTTCTCTCTTTATTGATTTCAAAAATGAGTTGATATCTTTTTCTTTTACGAAAGATGTTTTTATTCTACGGATCTTTAGAATTGGAACGAACATTTTCTTCATCGAAAATGCTCGATTGAGATTCTATAGCGATACTATATCTGTGACATTCATAAAATACACTCATCGTATCATGCAACTTTTCGTGAAAGTATCTACTGAATATGATCTATGGTCGCTGTAGAAAAATAGACCGTATTAAAAATTTAATTAATTAGAAAAATATCTGAAAATTTGGTAAAAATAACCAGCAAATTATTATATATAATAATATAAAGTGTAAAACATGGACGTTTCGTTAGCAGAAATTAATTTTTGTCTGATAAAAATGAGCGATTCGTATAGGGATGTAAAATTATTATTGTCGATGTAAAAAAATTAAATGAGGATAAAATGAAGAAAATAATTTTTCGAATTACTTTTGTTCAGCAACTCCATGACATCTGCTCAGATCTTCGATTATTTTTAGTACATGGAGATATTATTGCGACGCGAACATGTCAGTGAATTTTCTAAACCGATCAACTTACATAAATGTGTACGCTTATGAATTAGAAATTGCCACACGAGACTACAGATGTGTGTTCGGTTTAAAGAAAATTTTGTTTTATGTTAATATTAATTTAAACGCCGCATTATTATACTTTTTTATGCCGGGGTCAAAACGAGGTTTTTTGACATTGTTAGAATTAATTTGCATATTTGATTAGGAAGAATATTTTAATTAGACAACTTTTTTGCATGAGGATAGTAAAATCAACTGATTTTGCAATTCATATATTTTTTTATGCAAAATAGATGGACCATAAATTTTTTTTCATAGAAATTCTTTAACATTCGTTTCTCAACAAACGTGACCTATTTTCGATGCAAGTGTTGTTTATAGACTTATCAAACAATGCGTTCAAAGTTATTTACACATTTTACTGTTAAACCTATATCCTGAAAAAATGTTTTCATGCATATAATTCTTTTCATTTCTCACGACTTTCCGCGGCGTTTGTAAGCGCACGTTTCTAAAATGTCATAACTTTGAATAAGTCAAATACTAGTAGCTGAATAGTTTGGCAGTTTTTTTCATAGTAAAAGACATACATACAAAAAGTTAAAAAAGAACTTGGTACCAAAATTGAAGATGAAAACAAAAGGGAGTAAAAATTGAAAGACATGAAGTGTAAAACAACAAAAGATAAAAAAATGATTATGATGTGTATTTTGTTTTCAGTGTCTACTTGGCGTCGATTGTATTATTTTTGATCTCGTTTGTGGAACCGAGCATAGCTCAATGGCGTCCGTGTGTCGAGCTAAAAAGCGATCTGCGTGTGCCATGTTCATGTATAATCTCGCCAAAGAACCCGAAGGCCCTGGAAATGAACTGCGACAGAGTGATGCTGACTGCTGAGACGTTGGACGCGCTTGACGGACAGCCTATAATCGGCATAAGCCGCAGAAATGGTGGCTATCGTTCGGTTCCAACCGACTTGGTCGAGGTGTTGCCGTCACTGGAAAAACTCGACCTCTCCGAGAATTCCATCTCACGACTCATGGATAAGATTCTACACGAGCTCTCACGCTTGCGGGAACTCCGACTTGCTCGCAACCACCTCGGCGACAGTTTAAATCCAATTTTTTCAACCATCGAGTTCCACGATCTACCGAATCTTAGACTGCTAGATCTTCGGGAGAACGGTATTAAAAGCATCGAAGAAGGCATGTTCAAAGGGAGCATCAATTTGGAAGAACTTTATTTGGACCACAACAATCTCACTGCCGTTCCTGCCCAGTCTTTAAAGGGTCCAAAGGCCATTCGCATTTTAACACTTGCAGCAAATAATATAGGTGAATAATAAATCAACGAAAATGTCCTTAACGAACCTTACAGGTCTATGATCCTTATCAAATATATTTCTATATTTGATACAACATTTCTACACAAACAATGTACTAAATTCAAGTGATGAAATCAAGATATTTGCATAACTGTATTTTGTGTGAAAAAGGTGCAGCCTGGCTCAACATTTACCGTTCGTTAAAGTCGCATACTAAAAATATACATCTCAAAAATTACAGCAACCTGCAAACATTAAACAATTTTTAAAGCACTTTTGATTTTGATGCCTTTTTTAATTCACCAGAATTAAAATAACACGATTACGCTGAAGTGGCATCACAAATAACTTGAAAGTTACATCATATGTTTTTATTAACCTCAGCCTTGATCGTCTCCAAAATCTTTACTTTGCAATATGTCCTTGATTCCATTGTTGTAAATTATATAATATAAGTTTCTTTTTTGTTTGTTTGTTTGTTTTTTTTTTTGTTTAAATTGGATGAATATCGATTGAAAGTATAATCAATGACTAAATCGTTCTATTGAATAACATTCCATGCAACATCGAAATTTATTTCACAGTCTCATTACCACGCGGTGCTTTCTCAACCCTCGGCGAATCACTATTACGAGTGGATCTTAGCGAAAACGAGCTATTCTCCATGGACGACGGAGCATTTTCCAACCTGAAGAATCTGCTGTACCTTAACGTGTCGCATAATGACTTGACTCGCTTCAATAGCGACGTGTTTAAAGGTAAAAACTCCATCCTGTAACTAAATCGTACTTTACAAATCATAATTACTGTATCTTTTTATTTTTCAATGAGAGGAAAGAATAGTAAAAACGATATGATATAAAAAAATGTGTATTATATAAAAAATAATGAATACCTTTTGAAAAGAAGAAAAACGCAACGAGCATTGCAAAATTGTATTTTCAGGATCAAAATGAATCAGAATTAATATAACCTGCGATAATCAGTTGCATTAGATCACGTTAATTAATATCAGTTCTGAAATAGAAATCAATGGAAATCAATTCATCAAAGTTGTCACAATAGAAAAATGCAACTTCATTCATTCAGAAAAGAACATTATTTTTTCAATGTAAGCTGCAAGTTTCACTTTCGTTTGGAAAATCAATCTCATTATCCAAATTTCGAAATCTTGTTGATTAAGGATAAACAAATGTAATAAAATTGCAAGCCAAGGAAAGAAATACAGAAAATGTTAGATAGTACAGCATTTTCTTATCGAAAAAGATCATTCGTCGTTACAATTGTTTTGAATCCGGATGGTTGTGAGAAGGAAATGAAGAAAAAACAGTAAAATAAAAATCGAGATCCTGAGTGGGAACTGTCACTCATCTGGATCTTTTCATTAGCCAAACTTTCTCGTCATATCACGGCACTCGTGTGAGAATCAGAGAGCGCATTTCATGCATTCAGCAAGGTTTTCAGCAGACCGCGTCGCTCGGCGTGATCATTTCGACCTCGAAAGAACAATGAACTCGAACTTATTCATTCTCACAATTAACCCCTTCTTAGCAGATACAACTCGGTCGTTTCCGTTCTTCCGAGTGAGCTCTGTGCGATTGTGTGAACCGCGCCGGTTTATTTGCATTCTTCTCCCTGTCAAAATGCTCAGGCTAATAACAACGAGATGATCGTTATTATTTTGACGAAAGTCGCGCGCCATCATGACGCTTTCTTTTTGAATGACCTGGGAAGATTCTTTTTTGATAAATCTACAAATAGAAAAAAAGGAATCGCTAAATGAGATGAATACATATTGTTGGATTTTTCACTCTATTCCCCAATTCATGAATGAATTTCTTATGATTTTTTAAATAGTATTCTCTTTTTTTGTAGTTTTTAGAAAAAATAACTTGAAGATTGTAAGAGAGAATGTGGTCCATTAAAAATGAATCAGCAGAGACATATATGAAACTCGTATTTGTTGTATAATTATGTAAAACCAACTTTCTCTAGGTTTGAAAAACGAGAACTGTTTAAAACTAGGAATAATTCGGTTGACTTTGAAAACGAGAACTTGCACTACAACAAAATAATAGGTCAAACAGCTAAACGACAGATTGCCTAATTAATCAGTGAATTGATGAAACCGATACTTTTCTCCCGATATTTGGAATTCTAGTGCACCATAGTGATGGTCAAGAAGTCGTATTAAATTTCATTGCTATTTTCTCTCTTCAAATTTATCTCCCTTTCCATTCATCAGCGTTTGAATTGCAAATTGCGTGCGATAAGTTTTCTGAAATTTTCATTCAATCTCGACGTCTTGAAATCGAAACAATTCACATTGTGATAAATATTATTAACCTTTGTGCTAGACTATCTCCAAGATCGTATCTCCTTGCCATGCACTAATACTTTTTTATTTTTTTTGTAAAACATGATCAATAACTTTGTATCGACGATTTATTGCTGTCGATTGGGTGTTCCTTTCAAAAGTGTCGTGCGTGAACCGATTGTTGGGCTGATTTTATGTGATATGACTTTCACTTTTGTTTCCCTAGTGCAAACTCCGTAAGATATTTGTCTCAAATGATTAATATAATGACCGACTATAATAATTAAAATTGGCCGTTTAAATATAATTTAAAACACTCTCGCAGTGAAAGTGTATACAAGAGAAATTGATCAAATATGTAATTGACTTTTGACGAAACGCTAATTTCAGGCACGAAACTCTAAATAATTAATTGTTTAAGATGTTTTATAAATCCATGAATATCTATGAAAAAAATAATATAATTATAATTTGTTTATAAATTGTATATAATTTTTGAAATGGTGCGGTGAGATTCAAAAACATATTTAAAAGAAATTTAAAATAAAAAAAATGAACAATTTATTCAAAGTCAATTGACATACGTGCAACTAAGCCAAATTAAAAAGAGAGAGAAAGAAGATAAGGATAAAATGAATAAAAAAGCATTCTCATTTTGTTCTGTTTCTTGTTTTTTCAGGATGCCATAATCTTATTCAGCTTGATTTATCATCAAACTATCTCGAAGAGTTCCCGACTGAGGCCCTTCGTCACTTGGAAGATCTCAAATATCTCGACATCTCTGACAATATGATGACTGTAAGTTATCATAAACAAAAGAAACAAAAGTAATCGTAATTCGCGTGTTGTTAATTGCACACTGTCTTGGTTTTGCAAGAAACGGATAAGGTCAAATATGTGTTCACAGGATGAGCTTGAGCCGTTAAGTAACAATCCCCGAATGCGTAATCGGTTATTATACTAGTAGAAAAATGTGTATAACGAAATGCAGTGGAATTTCATTCACGCGAGTTTTCTGAATATTTATGATATTACCTGAGATAATGATGAGTTTAATTACAGGCCATCGAGAGAGCGCAACTCTCGGGTTTAACAGATTTACAAGTGCTGGATCTTAGCAGGAACAATATTGGTCGTTTGGGGATCAATGCGTTTTCCGATCTAGTTGGCTTATCCAAATTGGATCTCAGCCTCAATACCCTGAGAACTGTAAGCATTTGAACAAACTGTAGAAACATGCAAAAATTGTGATTTGTTAAAAGTAACTGAAAGTAACTAAAATGTTTATTGTCCAATTCAGATTGAAGAGTCAGCATTCGAGGGTTTGACGAAGTTAAAATGGTTATCATTGCAAGACAACAACATCCTTCTGATTCCCACCTCGGCACTCTCGCGTCTGCCATCGCTCGCATATCTTCACATTGAATGTAATAGAGTGGCCGCATTATCGACTGACTTAATAAGATCAGCCGCGTCGAATTTGGTCAGCCTCGCTTTGACCCGCAATTTGGTGCGTGAAATCCCGCCACAATTGTTTGCCAGCTTCAAGCGTCTTTCAAGCATCGAACTCTCCGGTAACATCATCTCAACCGTGAACCGTCAGACTTTCGTTGGATTAGAAGATACGCTCGTTCATCTGGATCTGTCTCAGAATCGTCTAACTGCTATCACCGAACTTCCCCTCAGGAATCTCATTTCCTTCAACTTGGCTGGAAATCGATTGAAGCGATTGACACCCCAGACTTTCGAACATTTCACTATGCTCCAGTACCTCAACATTAGCGACAATCCACTCTACGGAGGATTTCCGCCCATCTTTCCTTCTACATTAGTATCCTTGGATGTGTCCTACACTGGACTCAAAATCCTTCCGACTGTCCTTTTGCTCAATTTGGAAAGTCTTGAAAGTGTTTCATTTGCCGGTAATCGTTTGCAGGTCTGTAAAAAAAAATTCAATCAACTTTTGTTAAAAAAAATGAATGATTTTGTTATCAGTTGTTAAACCGACCGGTTTGTTTGTTCGCAGGAAATCTTGGACAACACCTTCCAGCATTTGTACAACTTGACTTCTATAAACCTGTCCTACAACGAGATAGAACGTATCGGTAAAAGTGCCTTCGTGGGTCTGGTCAATCTCTACAAATTGGACCTCAAAGGAAACCGCCTCACAACTTTCATCGGCGAGCATTTTGACACAGGTACCGGTCTTCAGGTGCTGGACCTCTCCGACAACAACATCGAGCACCTATCGCCCACCACGTTCATTGTCCACCCAAGACTGAGAGAAATCAACCTCTCCGGGAACAATTTCTATCACTTCCCAAGCGACTTCATCAAGTCTCTTCAGTTCTTAGAATTCTTGGACCTCTCACAAAATTCCCTAACAACTGTCCAGGAGTTCGCCTTCTCACAAGTTGGCAAACTTCGCAAGCTGGATCTGTCACAGAATAGAATCGAATCGGTGGAGGAGTTGGCCTTCCACAATTCATCCCAGTTGCAGATCCTTGACTTATCTCAGAACGTACTTACCAATTTGGATGAAAGAACGATGGAGGGTATTCTCAGATTGGAACACCTCAATTTGAGGGACAACCTTCTGACCTCTTTCCCTGAGACCATATTTGATCCTTCTAGAGTCCAGTCAGTGGAAAAATTGGACCTCTCTGGGAACAAGTTCGTAGAGATACCAGCCAAGGCTTTGCAAAAACAGACATCGTCCCTGTACAGTTTAAACCTTGCTAGGAACAAAATGGTGGAGGTGTTTAACCAAGATATCATTGACAGTATCAAGGACCTTGACCTGTCGCAAAATCCTTTGAGTGCCAACGCGGTACAGGGAATTTTGGGCAGCGCTAAGATCCTCCGGTCATTGAACCTGGCCGAAACTGGTATTAAGAGTATCGACCGGCTGGAGATGCCTTTCCTGAAACGCCTGAACCTTTCTGGAAATGCAATCGGAGACCTGGGTCCGAACGTCCTCGACAGGACAACGATGTTGGAGGTGTTGGATGTTTCAAGGAACAGGCTCAAGGAGACCGGTTCCATCTTCACTACCACTTTCAAAAACCTGCCTACTTTGAACAGCTTGGATATATCTGGGAACGCCATCAAGTTGCTGAATGAAAGCAGTTTTGAAGGACTCACGGCTCTGAGAAATTTGCGATTAGAAAATTTAACGGAGTGTACAAGGATTGACAAGAATGCTTTCCAGCCTTTGAAGAAGCTGAAGCAACTGCATGCATATAATTATCCAAGACTGGGGTACTTTGATGTTCAGGGTATCGTAAAAGACATGAAAAATTTACAGGTAATTCAGATGATTGGCTTGATCATTATTTCTACAAAGTTTTATACAAAGTCAAATAACCGAGCAAAAACGTTAAAAGCGTTTTTTTAACAATATAAAATAATGATGTGTAATGACATGATCAATGTAATTAGAAGAGATGAAAACTATAAATCGAGATTCTCGAAACTGTAGTAAAACTAGCAATGAAATTTTATTTGAAATACTTTTTAGGTGCTCGATGTGGAAGTGAAAGATGCGTCGGTAGGTAGCGAACAGCTATCGGTTCGAGCTCATCCGAGGTTACGTGAATTGAATCTGAGAGGCGAGAGACTACGAAACGTAGTGTCGAGTTTGCTTGCTGGAGTACGAGCGTTAGACTTGTACGTAAGCCTGAAAAACACGTCGGTCTCAACATTACCCGCAGCTCTTTTCTTCCCCGTACCAAGGTCAACTAAAATTACGCTGGACGTCAGTGGAAGCAAGTTTGTGACTCTTTCTCCGCAGCTAATAGCCGCACTTGACGAGCGAAGTGGCTTCGTGACTTTAAAAGGACTGACCAGCAATCCCATCAACTGCGATTGTGAGATCAAACCGTTCTGGAGGTGGCTCAAGACTCTGTCCGCAGAGTCGGTACGAAACGAAAATGAAATCATGTAAGATTCAATCTTTCGCAATTTCTGTGAAATTAAGAACCAAAATTAATTAATCAAAATAAATAAATTATGCCCAATTATTTATTTCATGTATTCACGTTCGTTTTTGTATTTTTAATTGATCATGAGGTAAGAATTTCAAGTCGTAAATAAAAAGTGAGTTTGATAGCCGAGTTAAGGACGGTTGAAAGATCCCGGATGTTCGTAAATTGTAATTATATTTATATTAGATATCATGCGCGATAGAAATTATACTGGGAATAGTCAGTGCCCACCTTCCATCTAATTGAGATGCTCGGATCGTGATTTTTGCAACGATAAATTTAGCAGCGGTTATATAGTAATTGCATCTCAGATTATAACTACAATGTTATTTTAATTTATTCGCAGTTGTAAAACACCGGCATACGTGGCAGATCAGTTCTTGATAGACCTGAAGGAAGAGCAGCTGTCGTGCAATCCCAGGACGACAACGCTGATGACCACACCTCCACCGAGCACAGAAACAACCTCGCCTTCAACCAGGGCGAAAACAAGCGCCGAGCCGGAAATAATTTGGACGGTCGCACCAACAACTACTAATACGAAACGCAAAAATAAGGATGACCTTTATAACAGCATCGATTCCGCAAATCCCGTCTACGGGATGAATGGAAATGCAAGCACGGATGATACGCTTATAATAGGTATTGCCGGTGGAGTCGTTGCTTTGATAGTAATGGTCATCATCATTATGTGTATTTGTCGACTGCGGTGGGGCAGCCAGGCAAGTGATGCCCACATGGCTGCTATCGCCTCCAGCATACGAGAGCCTTCTATGATTAGACCTCCTAGTACATATTCGGGAAAGATGAACCAAGAACTCTATATGGGAAATCCTTATAATGGTACCCTCACTTTGCAGAGTCATGGAAATTCACAGGTAATTTTAAAGGATCTAAAATGAAAAAAAGATACATTTTATCATCTAAATTCAATTGTAAATGAATGAACATCACCTGTCAAAAATAGTATTTCCCAGTGCATTTTTCTTGGTTTAATTGATTCAAATTATTTGATTTAGGTTCCTGGAGGAACTTCAGTACCAATGATGATGCCGTTCCTTCAACCAATGCAGATGGTACATCCTTCTTCTGTGCAATCACCTGCAACTCCACAGCCTATCTATGGTTACTATGACACTCCACCACTACCAGTCTACGTGCCTTGCCCATCAGAAAACAAGTTCGACAGATAGTAGTTGGTCTTTAAAGAAGCAGATAATTTCTGAGATGTGGAAAGCGCGTTAGAGAAAATGTACTTTAGTTAAGTCGGTCGTAAAGAGTGGATGTTTGATGAATGATTTTTATGGACTGTTTTTTATGTTCAACTTGTTTAAGGATGGTATTAATAATTTTAATTTTATACTTCAGACAAACGAACTGACACTCGTAGTCGTTGTCGGACTTTTATATACATTGTGTTGATAGAATAACTGACTAATATATATTATTATGAATATTATTATTATTATTAAATGTATATTGTTAAACGAATCAATCAAATTTTAATTGACTAAGATGATAAGTAAATTATCTTTTTGAATGAATGGCAGTATTGAGTCTTGATGTTGAACGATCATTTGTAAGATAACTGTTCTAGTCATTGGCACACTTACAACATATTCAATCGTTGGTGAACATAAGAAATTTAAGGATTTTGTTTAGAATTTTTAGTTGACAATAAATATTGTAATTGAATGATTTTTTATCTTCGAGTGCACTGACTTTCTGATGTGAACAAAAAATTCAGGAACAATTATCTTATGAATAAGATGAACGTTTTGATTTTTGTTGCTTTGTTAACAATCAAAATTCAGTATAGTTGTACAGTTAAAGATTATGCCAGTAAACATTGCAAGATTGTTATTAATGGTTATTATTAAAAAAAATGTTATGAAATGCAAAATTTATATTGAAAATTATATACATTTATTATTTTACTGTGTGAATGATTACGATAATTAACCAACATTTTTAAAACATTTGTAAATATATTTTATTGAAATAAAATAAAATTTGTTTATAATTATTAATAAAGGGTTTGTCATTATTTATAAAAAAACTACAATCCTATAAACCAATGAAAGATAATTAAATAATTTAAATTTTACATACCGAGGCCGGTTTATTTTTTTACTTATAAATCATTAAATTGAGTCATTATAACTATTGACGTACGCAAGTTTTTGATGGAAAGTTGATACATACATTTAGTTCTTGAAAAAAAAATGAAACGGATTTGACCACCAGGTGGCCGCACAGTTGGGAAACAATCAGAAATAATTTGGGTTTCCTCAGCAGTTTTTCTTTTAATGTCACAATCCATTATATAAAAAATCGAACTGTGGAAATTACTGAAAGATTTTCTTTTTAATTTCAAGATACAATACTTTTCAAATTTCAATTATGTTAGTGGGAAATATAAAACACGTGGGATCTTTCATTCCACGATTCAATGTAAGTGTACAAAGAAGAAAAATTTCAATTTGTTTTGACTCGATAACCTAAATTTTCGTTCACATTAAGAAAAAAAAACATTGTATTTATTGTATTATTCATACAACATACTATCGATATAATTTAATACAATTTGATTAATATTGAATATTTTAGAAATATATTAACAAACAATAATACTAATAATAATTTTAAATAATTCTTTTAGGTCGTAACATCTATTTTGACGAGAAACACCTATGCAACAGAGGCGAGTTTTGAAACTAAACCTTACAAGTTACATAAATTAGCCGATGGACCTTCCACAACGATTTCCGTTACCAGAGATGATGCTCTAAAAATGTTTGAAAAAATGTTTACAATTCGTCGACTTGAAGCTGAAGCATCTAATTTGTACAAAGAAAAAATTATCAGAGGATTTTGTCATTTATACTCAGGGCAGGTATAAATAATTTTTAAAAAATATCAGATTCTATGAAGAAATCCTAAAAATAAATTCAAAGTTATTATTTTTTTTATTTTATTATATATTTTAACAATAAAATTTTCTATCAACATTTATAATAAATAGAATATGAATAATAGTGAATAAATTTAAATTTCTGTTAATACACAGCAGAAGTTCTCAATATTTTTATAAAATATCAATCCAACAATAAATGTAAACTAGTTTTGTTGTTGAATTGATTTATGTGTTAAAAGATAAAAAACTATATTGGAGCAATCACCTTAATAGAAGGCCATTGTTTGAAATTATATTCAAGAAAATTAAATGTTTGTATAAAATGTTTTTTTTAATAAGTATAAATAAAATAAAATTATCTTGGTTCAGGAAGCTGTAGCAGTAGGGATGAGACAAGTTCTAAGAGAGCAGGATGCAGTGATAACAGCGTACCGTGCACATGGTTGGACTTATCTAATGGGAGTTTCTCCAACAGGTGTTTTGGCTGAATTGACTGGAAGAAAATCTGGCTGTGCCCGTGGAAAAGGAGGTTCCATGCATATGTACAGCAAAAATTTTTACGGTGGCAATGGCATCGTTGGTGCTCAAGTAAACTTTCAATTCACTATACAGAATATGAAATTTAGATAAATCGTTTCCCATTTTCCCCGATTGCATCTTTTATCATTTATATATGAGAAAATTGTTTGACAGGTGCCTTTGGGAGCTGGTATTTCGTTGGCTCAAAAGTACATGGGCGATGGAGGTGTCTGTTTGACACTATATGGCGACGGTGCTGCAAATCAGGGGCAGGTCTTCGAGGCATACAACATAGCAAAATTGTGGAATCTGCCTTGCCTTTTTATTTGTGAAAATAATGGTTATGGCATGGGAACTAGCGCCGAACGTGCAGCTGCAAATACAAGCTATTATACGCGAGGAGATTACATACCAGGAATTTTGGTACTTTTTTTTTCATCGTGTACAATTATTCGATTTTGTATAGTTTAAAAATTTAGTATCAAACATTATAATTATTTTGTAATTTTACAATAATATTATATTTTTTTATCTATTTGTTTTAAATTGAGTCTGAAAATTATTTATTGCACTTAGGTCGATGGAATGGACGTGCTTGCTGTCAGAGAAGCAACTCGTTTTGCAATCGATCATTGCAGTTCTGGTAAAGGACCTTTGGTGATGGAAGTGAAAACTTACAGGTATCATGGACACAGCATGTCGGATCCTGGCACCAGTTATCGAACACGTGAAGAAATCCAGGAGGTTCGACAAACTCAAGATCCTCTGACTAATTTCAAAGATAAAATCATCAGATCGGAATTGGCCACACCTGAAGAACTTAAAGTTTGTTACAATTTTTTGTTTAATTAATCACCATCACTTGGCGTTACTAATGTTGCTTTTGTGTTTAATATTTTTTAGGAAATTGAAGTTTCAATAAGAAAAATAATGAATGAGGCTGTGAAAGTTGCAAAGTCAGACGAAGAAATTCCTGTAAATGAGCTGGCATTTGACATCTATAAAAACTGTTTGGAGACAGAAATCCGAGGCAAAGTTCATATAGTGCCTTGGCAACATCAAAAAAGGGTTCAAAATACAATGCAGTGAAAAGTTAAAAACAATTTTCCGTTAAGTGAAGAAAAAAATAACCGAAAATATTTTGTACTTTTGATACAAGTTATACAATTGCACATAAAAAATAAATAATACTAAATATTGCAATTTAATAATCTGAAGCAACAACTTTTTAACACCTGAATATTTTGAAAATCCCTCTCATATTATTTTTGCTCAGACGCAAGTGGCGCTACTGACGTATTCTCTTCTCTCCCACGTGGGGGTGCTTGAATGAACTCTAAGAAGAGAATATATATTTGACAGTCAACATTCAATATCCTCTATGGTCTAAATTCGGGACACACATTCTCTTCTTAGAAAGTTCACCGGTGTGACAAAAAAAGGGAAAGAAATTAATTAAAAAAAGAGAACGTGCATTTGAGTTACACTGTCCAGTTGTTTTATGGTAAATTATACTTTTTATTGGTTTTTATGATTTATTTTGATATATTGTGTGTCAGTAATGATAATAAAAAGGGTTAAATTTATTGAAAACATCTTTTGATACTTTCATTATGCAATATGTTTGTTAATGGAATTTTATGATTTGACTAATAGTTTATTGTCGAAAAAGTTTGTTTAAAACATTAATTTATTATGTGCTGTTCAAAAAGTATGACTTTTGAAATGCTTGGGGATGGGTGTCTCACAAAACATTGTCTCCTGTTTAATTTATAAATTTTTTCAAACTGCATGCAATCAATCAAAATCTAACATGTGGAAATTTTGAGAGTCTTATTTTTGATTAGAAGAAAAACTAAGCAATCATGACGGAAACAATGTCAGCAAAGGACGTTCGTCAAAAGTTTGTCGAATTTTTCAAAGGAAAGGGACATGAATATGTCCACTCGAGTTCAACGATTCCGCACGATGATCCAACTTTACTTTTTGCTAATGCTGGAATGAATCAGGTAAAAACTTTAATATTTTTTTCTATTATTATTTTAAACTTTATTCTGTTTCAATTGAATCAAGTTAAAATATTTTTCATATTGTTTTCAATATACAATTGGCTAATTTATTATAGTTCAAGCCAATATTTTTGGGTACAGTCGACCCAAATAGTGACATGGCAAAATGGGTGAGGGTAGTTAACACTCAGAAATGTATCAGAGCTGGAGGTAAGCATAACGACTTGGATGACGTTGGCAAAGATGTTTATCATCATACATTTTTCGAGATGTTGGGCAACTGGTCATTTGGAGACTATTTCAAGGTTTGAAAAAAGTCACATTTTGATATCTTCACATATTGTGCATGTATCATAACTGTTAAAAAACTTTTTTTTTAATCTTCCAGAAAGAAATTTGCTCTTGGGCTTGGGAGTTTTTAACAGAAGTACTGAATTTGCCGCCATCTCAACTGTACGTCACCTATTTCGGTGGTGACAAAAAGTCCAAACTTGAACCTGACAATGAGTGCAAGGAAATGTGGCTGAAACTTGGGTAAGGAAATAAGTTCATTTGAAACTGTAACAAAATAACAAAAGATAAAATGAGTATGGTCATTATTCTCAGCGTTCCTCCGAGTCATGTGCTGCCAGGCAGTATGAAGGACAATTTCTGGGAGATGGGTGAAACTGGCCCCTGTGGTCCCTGCAGCGAGTTGCATTTCGACCGCCTTGGAAATCGAGAAGCCGCCCATCTCGTTAACCAGGACGACCCAGACGTCTTGGAAATCTGGAACCTTGTATTCATTCAATTCAACAGGTTTGATTTGACATAAAATGATTTCCGTCCAATAGCATGTGTTTTGAAAAACATAATTCTCAATTTTGTTTTAGAGAAACGAACGGAGAATTGCGTCCATTACCAAGAAAACACATCGACTGTGGTTTGGGTCTGGAGCGACTTGTGTCTGTGATTCAGAACAAACGTGCCAATTATGATACTGATTTGTTTTCGCCTTTATTTGTTGCCATTGAAAAAGGTACTGGAACTCGTGCCTATCAAGGTCAAATTGGAAGCGCGGATCAGGATGGAATCGATATGGCCTACAGAGTTTTGGCTGATCATGCTCGAACTCTTACAATTGCTTTGGCTGATGGTGGAATGCCAGACAACACTGGTCGGGGGTATGTTTGTGCCCCTTCAAACATTTTAATACGCTAAATTTTAATTCAACATTAATATTAATTCAACAATTGATTTGAATTTCAGTTACGTTCTCAGACGTATTCTCAGAAGAGCCGTTCGTTTTGCAACTGAAAAGCTGAATGCCAAACCAGGATTTTTTGGCTCTCTTGTGCACGTTGTTGTAGATATTCTTGGTGACGTTTTTCCGGAAATCAAGAAAGATCCCCAGTCGATAATTGATGTCATCAACGAGGAAGAGTCTCAGTTCCTGAAGACGTTATCAAGAGGTCGCAATTTGCTCAACCGTACCGTCGCAAAGCTCAAACCCGGCCAAGTCATTCCGGGAGACGTGGCATGGCGACTGTATGACACCTATGGCTTTCCTGTTGACTTGACCCAATTGATGACTGAGGAAAAAGGCTTGAAAATTGATCTAAACGGTTATGAGGAAGCAAAGAAACAAGCACAAGTATGTGCTTTGATTTGTATTAATAAAATTAATTTGATAAATGGCAAGTTTTAAACGTTCTAAATACACATTTCAGCTTGCATCCCAAGTGAAAGCAGGAACCATCAACGACCAGATCAACTTGGACGTTCACGCCATAACTGAACTGCAGAAAGCTGGAGTTCAGCCGACGAATGACCTGCCGAAATATAATTACAAAGCAGACTCAAGCGATAAGGAAGCAAATTACACATTCGCTCCCTGCATTGGAACCGTTATTGCCCTTCGTTCTGACAACAAATTTGTGGACCAAGTGTCATCTGGAAAGGAGGTCGGTATTTTGCTCGACCAGACAAACTTTTATGCCGAACAGGGAGGCCAGATATTTGACGAAGGGTTCATGGTCAAAGTTGACGACGAAGTACGTATCAAAATTATAATCACAATTCATTCGCGTTTAACATTTTTAATTTTATTTTTGAATTTCATCTTTCAGAGTACGGAAGTAAAAATCAATAACGTTCAAGTAAAAGGTGGCTTCGTTCTTCACATTGGCACAGTTTGCGAAGGAACTTTGAAAAAAGGCGATAAGCTCCACCTCAACGTGGACACTGCAAGGAGACGTTTGATCATGAGCAATCACACTGCAACTCATGTTTTAAATTACGCTCTGCGCAACGTTCTGGGAACTGAAGCCGATCAGAAGGGATCTTTGGTTGCTCCTGATAGATTGCGCTTTGACTTTACAAACAAAGGTGCCATGACTTCCAACCAAGTACAAAAAACTGAGGAACTCACAAAAGAAATGATTGCAAAAAATAAGAAAGTTTATGCTAAAGAGAGCGGATTAAGTATCGCTAAAGCCATAAAGGGATTGCGAGCCATGTTCGAGGAAACATATCCCGATCCTGTTAGAGTTGTGAGTGTTGGGGTTCCAGTTGAGGACCTTGAGAAAGACCCTCTGAGCACTGCAGGCTTGAATACTAGTATTGAGTTTTGTGGTGGGACGTGAGTTTCGAATTTTTTGATCTTAAAAATCTTTTTTTAACCATTTTTTAAAATAATTATACAATTTTCATTTTCAGTCATTTGCATTATACATCTCACATGGGCGACTTTGTAATTGCCAGCGAAGAAGCTATCGCTAAAGGTATCAGACGAATAGTCGCTTTGACCGGGCCAGAAGCTCAGAAAGCCACGAAAAAAGCCGAACTGCTGCAGAACCAAATTAATACACTTGAACAGCTAATGTCAAAAAAAGAATCCGATTGTAAAGACTGCGTTAAACAAATCTTGGAACTAACTAACGACATCTCAGCAGCTGTCATTCCAAGTTGGAGAAAGGTAAAATGATAAAAAAATAAAAATAAATAAATTAAAAAAATAGAAAATAATAATAATTGGAAGTGTGATTAGCAGTTATGTTAATTACTTTTGTATGATAAAATGATTACCGCATTTGTAATGCATTTTTAAATGTTTTACAAATACAGAAGCGATAAAACTGATAAAATGTACGATTCAAATGATTCGATAAGATCGTGTCATTTTTATTCGTAGTTAAATTTAATGTCCCACATGCTGCACTGTGACTGCAATTTAGTACTGGTGGAATAACGAGACTGATTTGAAGTTTTTAAACCGCAGTTACTGTATCATATTATCATCGTGCAGTAAATAGAATAAATCTCTTCAGTATCACTTTTGTTGTTGGCATTTGAATGAAAAATTAATTCATATAAATGGTAAACGTGTATATATATAATTGTTAACCGAGAGGTTTTGGTTTAAAATATAAAATTGATTGACTTGTTTAGGAGGCGATGAGAAACACGTTAAAAAAATTCAAGAAAATGTTGGATGACAAAGACCGAGCAGCAAAGGCAGCTATCGCAGATACAGTTGTGAAATCTGTGACAGATTTCATAGGAAGAAACAAAAATATTCCTGTAGTGGTACAGGAACTGAAGGCCTATAGCAACACCAAAGCTATGGACTCTGCACTTAAAGTCATTAAAACCACTTCTCCTGAAACCAGTGCCTTATTTTTGAGTGTCGACGATCAAGAGAAGAAAATTTTTGCCCTCTGTTCCGTCCCAAAGGTAACAAACAAATTTAAAATTTCCAAATCTTGTTTTAAAATTAATTTTTCTTTTCTTTGCACCAATAAATAAAATTGATTGTAATAAAATTAATGATTTAATTTAATTGATGATTGAAATTTGTATCTTTCAGAGTGCAGTTTCTAAAGGTTTGAAAGCCAACGAATGGATTCAGTCTATAGCACCGTTAATGGATGGCAAGGGAGGCGGAAAATCGGAATCCGCACAAGCATCTGGGAAAAATATATCTTGTTTGAATAAAGCTTTGGATACAGCTTTAAATTTTGCCAACTCTAAGCTTGGCTTGAAAGCAAACTCAGGTAAATTCAAATAATATAATAAAGTTAAAAAAAATAGATTTTTTAATACAAAACTGTCGAGCTAAATTGAACTATGTTTTCAGTCTCAGTTCCTGATTCTAAACCTACATCGAATCGATCTAAGAAAATTTCATCTAAACCAACATTATACATCAAGGAAAAAAGCATAAAAGGTTTGCGCGCTCGTTTGATTGCACAATTGAGTGAACAAGATATTGTAATCACATTACTCGGAGAGAACGAAAAACATAACGTTGAGTTCGTCGTTGAAGGTGTAAAATTGCACGATGGAAATGCTATTGCAATGTACTTAGGTAGCGCTCAGTTTAAAGGGACAAACATTTTGGCAAGGAGTGAGATCATCCAGTGGATTTCGTATGCGGATAACCAGCTTCTGCCTTCGGTTATGAACTGGATTATTTCTTTAAGTAAGAAATCAAAAACTGTAGATTCTGGTATTGCTCATGAGGATGTGCTACAATCTTTGACGGCACTGGATAAAATTCTTCTCTCAAAGACTTATTTCGTCGGGGAAAGAATTTCCATGGCTGACATAGCTTTGTTCACGACGTTACAACCGTTGTACTCGAATCAACACTGCTCCGACGCTTTAAAGAAAAATCGCAACGTCACGCGATGGTACAAAACGATCGAGGGCATGTTGAAAGAAAAGAAACTTATCCAATAAAATATTTTGTCAAACATTCATTTTCCACTTTGATTTTGCAGTTTTTTTTATCAATCGTTTATTGCATATCATTAATCAAAATTGTCTAAGATTTTATATACAAAAGTGTGTCTGAGAATCGGTCAATAAATTATTATTTTTTATCAACTTGCGTCTTTGTGTTGTTCCGCCTTTTGTTTTTCTACCTCGTCGTATACTTCTCTGATGTGCGAAAGCAAATTAGAAGTATTCATTCCGTATTTTGCTGAGATAGGAATTATTGGTAGTTTGATCTTTTCTTTAAGCAGCTTCAATTTTTCCTACGACAAATAATACAATAAATAAATAGGTCAAATAAAAAAACTGTAATAATAATAATATATGCATATAATATAATAATAATACACACCTGTGCATCTGGCAAATCCATTTTGTTTGCAACAACAAAGCATGGCCGTTGATTCAATCTCTCGTTAAATTGGCTGATTTCAAAGCGCAATATTTCAAACTGCTCCCAAGGAAATTTCTCGCTCATATCAATCATGAACAACAAAATTGTACAGCGTTCTGCATGTTTCAAAAAAGTTATCCCTAATCCTTTGTTTTTATGAGACTCTGGTATCAAACCGGGCAAATCAGCAACTGAAACAATATACGAATGAAAATGGAAATCAAAGTTAACGTATTCTGTTGCAAATTTATTTTTGAGACTAACTTGATATTTGTTCATAGTCGTCATATTCCACAATTCCTAAGTGGGGATTCATGGTTGTAAATGGATAAGAAGCAACTTTTGGTCTTGCTCTTGTAATTGATCTGAGTAAGGTGCTTTTCCCCGCATTTGGAAATCCTATCTGAAATTCAAAATTTTACAAAGAAAAACATAAGAAAAGGTCATTTGACTGAATTAATCTCAGAATTAAAGAGAAACAATGTACCAGGCCAATGTGAGCCATGCTTCGAACTTCTAAAACATATTGGACACTTTCTCCGAATGCTCCATATTCGCTGATTTTCGGAGCCTGTCTTGTATCAGTCTTGAAATAAACATTGCCGTGACCTCCGCCTCCACCTCTGGCAGCGACAAACATCATTCCATTTTTGGATAAATCTGCCAGAATCTGACCCGCTGTGTTTCTTACAATTGTTCCTACAGGGACTCTCAACATTAAATGCTTGGCATTTTTTCCGGTGCAATTGTCGTTTCTACCTTCTTCACCATTTTCGGCTTCATTCACAGATTTTAAATGCTTCAAATCTTTAACATTTTCTGAAACCTACAAAAGTGATTTCAACCAATCAAGTTCAACTAATTAGATACTACTTCTGATTATGATATTATTTTGGTTTACCTCGAAAATGACATGACCCCCATTGCCACCATCGCCACCACCTGGTCCAGCATATTCATTCTTACATAAATTCATAAAAGCTATACAGCCATCTCCTCCTTTGCCCCCGGTTGTTCTAATCTGAAAATTTGATGTATTTATTCATACTTTTTATAAACAACATGATTTATGAAGTTTTGAGTTTGATGGTAATTTTGATCAATGTTGAAAACAAACTATAAGATATACCTGTTTTATATCCACAAAATACTGTATATTATCTCTCTTTGACTTTGGTTTGAGATTTCTCAATGCACGAGGTTTATTTTCTTGGTACAAAGAATATGACGTATAAAATGATTTTTTATTTATATCACTTCTTAGCGTCTGCGTAAACGATGCACAAGATTCGCAGATGATTTTAATATTGCATGATCGAATAAGGTTGACTTGTAGTAACTTTTGTAAGAATGCCATTGCTAAACTCAAATTTGTTGCATCAATTGTTTTTGCAAATCTGCAACAATACAAAAAAAATATTACCATTTCGATATTTCAAATTATTATTTTTTGATAAAGTATAACATTAAACATAAAATCAAAGATAAAATAATAAAAAACAAAAATTAAAAAAAAATCCTCTCTTACTTACATGATTAGTTTTTACGATAATTTACAATCAAAGCATAACCTTACATTAATCTTCAATTCTACACATCATAGCTATGTGTATTTTCTAAGTGAAGTGATTTTCTGCTTGGCAAATAAAATATTTATGTTTTTTATTGAAACATATACACATTTAGAACGAATGTAACGGATCAGGACATAATGGAAAGATAAGAGAAGCTGAGTACAAATCTTCGTTCATAATTATCATCACAAACGAGCATATGCCATGCCATGCATAAAGTTAACGCACAGCGCATGCTCACGATGTTGGAGCCCGCGAAAGAACAAGAAATTGAAGTTGTAGAGCCAAAAAGTTCGTTCACATACTCATTCCAATCAGTGTGCATTTATTCTCTCGTTGATGCTTCTTACACGTGTAATTAATTTATTTACGATTCTCAATTTCTATGAGATCAACAGTGAAATTGTAACAATAACAGAGATCAGAGACAAAGGAAGTTGGATTTCCTCAAAATTCTGTGAAGGAGTCGCAGAAAGTAAACAGTAAGTGTTGTTTTTTTAATCTGAATTATGGTATGATAGACATACATACATATAATTAGAAGCTAGCCAAACTTTTAGAATGTAGTATATACTAATATTCGCAGAGATGGAAGAAATATTCAAGATGAAGACAACAACTGAATTAATTTTCAAATTTAAAAAGTGATATGTGAAAGGCAAATAAAAATACAATTTACAATTGTTTAAGGTTTATAATTTATTTTATTAAAAGAAAAGTTGCACGTCGCCATCAATCAAGCAGAGCTGTAACTAAAATTAATAGAACAAATAATAAATATTAAAAATGAAATTAATTGATAAATAAATAAAAATGTGTGTTTTTATAAGATAAAATGAATAATCATATAATAATAACTAAAAACTTAAATGCGATGAATGAACGATGGATTAACATGCAAAGAAAATTCAAAAGAAATTACGCTCTTTGATTCTTCTTTCCCTCTGCTGTTGAGCCTTGTTTCCACTGCTGCGATCATTGTTTGAAATTCGTCGGTTTATTTTTTTTCTGCTGCTCCTTCTTTCAAGAAACTCGGAACTGTCGATTTCGCTGCTGCTACTCGTGGTGGTCTTCCAACCATTCCAAGCAGCGGCCTTGGAGTTGGCGCTGCCGCTGCTCAAACCAGTGAGAAAACCGAATATAGTTCTCTCGAGTGTCGCCCTGTCAGGTCCAACTGGATTATGTCGCCTCTGCCTTCTCTCGTCAACCTTCTCTTCCGAAGACTTGTTTTTGCTACTTCTCTGGCCCTTCTGACCTTTGCTTCTATTTGAACTTTGACCTCTGGTTTGACTTGAACTATGACCTCTGGTTCTTCTAGATTTCTGCTTTTGTCTCTGCGACCTTGACTTTGGACTTGAATTGAAATTGATCCTTTTTTCACTTCTCAAAGGAGGTCTTAAATTACCGTTGCTGTAATCGTAATCGTCTATTTCAGCTATAATATCGTAATCATCGACCTCGGTTGTAGTGTTGGTGCAATTTACAGGAGGACAGTAACACGTGTTTGGCACCTGTCCACCTGGGTAGTAGCTCGCTACATATTGCTGAAATAAAATTTTCAAAATAAAGGTAAAATCGTTTAAACGTGTTACAACATTTTATTTGTGAGATAAAACTTACAGTACTCGCACCAACTATGACAGACGCTACCAAAACCAAAACGTATGTCATCCTCACTGCAACTAATCAGATTCGGAGAGATGAATTTATATATATATTCGTATCTTCTTTACGCTTGAATGATCGGCGGAAGCAATGATTAAGAAACGTAATAGAGAACTATTTTTTAATTAATATCCCTGTCAGTTCATTTCAATCTTACTATGCGCTTTCTGAGAAAATATAAAACCGGTTGATAACCCAGCTTAATTACAGAGGTGAGAAGAAAAAATAATATTTCTTTTTCAATTTGAATTTAATTATTCGCAATTGAAATTCAAACAAATTGTTTTACACGAATTCCAAATATTGTTCTACTACAAAAAATGTACTTTATTATAAACAATCGTACATCTATGAACAAATCACAAACAGCCGGAAGACAGTTGATAACATTTTGGACACGAACGTATTTATATAAATGTGCACAATTGGACATTTTTAAAATCTAATTTAATTAAATTAAATTAAAAGACAGGGAATCATCGTTGATTGAACCAGAGTTACAAGACTTGTTTCTTTATTTTTCACAATTATTAAGAAAGACATGATTTAAAAGCACCGTGCTATATTTTGAAATGAAGAGTTTCTTTGTGGAAGACTGCGTTTTTATGCAAAATACATTCGACTTTCACTACAAGAATATTCACATGTTTTGTTAGCAGCAAGTTCATTGTATAACATTTCTGATTTATAATTCGTTTATAAATAATAATGATAATGATAATAAGTCAATGTTACTCTGAACAATCCATTTCAAACATTGTATTCTAGACCTGTCGCGGTGCAAATGCGACAGGTATTTTTAGTAAAGAATGTGCTCTCAAAGGAAGTCAGGTGTTTACACTTTGTAAGCATTTGCAATTATAACTGACACTATTAATTCTCCTTATCTTAATACTGTACACGCATTCAAATAAGGTCAGGGAAAGAACAAAATTATAATTTTGTAAATTTTATAACTTTTTAGAGTTAAATTGGTACTTGCAGATATAAGAGTCATTGTAAATTTCAATAAAATTATAAGATAAAAGATTTGTTAATCTTCTAAAATTTAACCATTTTACAAATACGAAAGCTTTATCAATAACTGCTCTCATGCTGGCCTGAAAATTCGATATTTACATTATATATTCATATTGTTAATTGTGAATCAACACTTCTTTTCTTCAAAAAGATTGTAAAAAGTTGTGCGAAGATTACATGAAAAGAACTTGACTAGAATGACTGTAGCATCATTTTCATTCTTTTCATAATTGACCAACAAACAAAACTTGAGAAATATTTGAATCGCAGTTCATAGTTAACTGTAAAGAAAAACACAATAGAATTAATACGTCATTCAACACAGAAAACAATCGCTATGAAATAAAACAAACCTTTGTCATTAATTGGTCTTTTTGGCATCTCCTTTGTCGTCCTTGATTTGTCCTCTACCCATAATCTTAGCCAGCGAATCCCAAATTCCTCCCATAAATAAAGCACAAAACAAATTCTCAAAAGGTACAAACGGATCATGGATGGCCAGTAATATGGAAGATAGCTGCAATTAAAAAATGATTAAGACAACTTTCATCAATAGAGGTCGATTTCACAAAGTTATATAAAAGCTACCTTGAAGTATACGAAGAAAATCACAATTCCAAAGTACACCAAAGCATGTGGTGCGGATATTAAGGTTGTCTTTTTATCCAAGACAAAAATTATTGATGCTAACAATGAAGCTTTTGTAGGACTATAAAAAATAAAGATAATAATCATTATTATTCGTTACTAATAGAAATAAAGTTAGAATTAGATGAAAGATACTTACAAACTTGGTTGCATAAACTCCATGGCTGTCGGGGTCCAGGCCCCTCTGATCAAGCGTTCGAATAATTTAGTAAAACCAGCTCCGTTTCCTAATTTTGACATAAATTAACCATTATTAATAATATTATAATTTTTAAAATAATTTTTGCAACGTTTCTTTTTACCTTTTAGAGTGCCAACCAAAATCATCACAAGGTATGCGTTAGGGTACAGTTTTGCTGCGTGAGTTACACCGTCATGAACTTTTTTCACCCTATTAAAAAGTTCCACAATGATTGAATCAAACAATGTAAACAGAGATCATATTCAATTTGAGTCAACTCACCTGTAGACTTCTTTCATGCCAGCACAAATTATCTTGACAGGTAAAAATTTGGCTACTTTATAGCCAATATCAAACGGTGTATAAAATATAGCGTACCTAACAAATGAAAAATTTTATTTTTGTAAATATAAATTTAATGTTCCTTATTTGTTTTAATTTTTTGATTCATCGATTGTTTTTTGTATATTTATACTAACCAAACAACAGTTGCGACTACAACTTGTGGTGTGTTCCTTAAAGGGGCTAAAATTGGTTCTCCTAGGACAGCATTGCACAACATCCCACTTGAAAAAACAACTAACATTGTGGATAGCCAACATGATAAAGGATGTTTTCTTGAAAATGCATGTGCCCCTGAAAATTAATTTTAAAATTCTATTGTTCAACATTTTTAATCATATTTTTCAATTAAAGTTTAACAATGATGAAACATTGCTGAAAATAATTCAAACGAATCTGTTTTTGATTATGTTTCAAGAATTGTCATTTTTTTGTTATGCAATTAAATTTCAAATCCTTTTTGACTATGTAATAAAATAATAATAATAATGTAAATACTTTATTACTATTATTATTGTAAAAAATATTTTACACCTCGGGTAAATACCCGTATGGTAAACAAGTTTACAAATATTATACAAAGTAACATCATATTCATATTAAATTTACTTTACTGTGAAATATATATATAACATATATATTGATGAGATACAAAAATCCGTTCAGTCGCCAAGCAGATTGTTTTTTGAATTTCTAAACAGAATTAAATTTTCTAATTCATCTGTCACTTTTTGTTCTTTTCATACTTTTTACACATTAACTACTGCAATTTTGGCACCACGATGTCATAGTGGTGCCAATAATGGTACATTCACTATTCATATATATTTTGGAACAAAATCGTCAATAATTGATATATATATTTTCAGACTTGAAATTTATTGATTAATTTTTTTTAAGCAGCTTTGGTTTAGCATATTTCTTAGGCTTATCATGTACAATATTACTAATTTTCATATCATTCAATGAATAGTGATTCAACAGTCCTAGACTTATGACATTTTTCCTATCTAAATTAATTTATGATTTTTTATTAATATTTCAATCAGAATTTGAGTTTGCTTGATGTGTCAAAACTATTTTCCTCTTTATATGTCAGTTAACTTTAATACACAAAAATAGATTATCTGGGAAAAAGATTATATATGTAATCAAATCATACGAGTATATGCTTTGCAAATCTACAATTGCTAAATGAAAAAAGTTACGAACTGACTATAATTAATTGATGAAACACATACATGGTTTTATCATCATAATTCTATAAAATGATATTTAAATAATGAAAAAAAAAAAAAAAAACGGATCGAATAGGATATTTATAAGTTTTTTTTTTTTCAATTAATTGCTCATCGTTTCAATTTTATTTATTATTGCTGTAGTCTAATTCTAAAATAATATATTGATTAGAAGATAAAAAAGAGAGAAAAATTGAGACGAAATTGTGATAATATTTTGTCACGTAAAACTGTGGTTCTTAATCTGGAGTCAGTCTGACTTTAAATTTAGATTCTGCCCGGTGGGCTTTAGCTTACCGGGTCCTAAATCCTCTCTGACATGTAGCGCACAGAGTACACAATGCGCTATGTCGAAATATGGAAACATCTTGAGTTTGAGGACCTGATTGGCCATGTCCAGAAAAGTTTCCGCGTCCATCGTTGCTGATTTCTTGTTAATCTCACCTTCCAAACTTTGTCAACATTTAAAACTAAACTTGAAAATCAAAAGAACAATTACCCCCCCCTTAAATGACACCTAAATGATCGAAGCGTCTTGGCAGTACTGCCCCGTCGTCTGCACTCAGCCAATCTGCCTCACATCGTCTGCTCTCTCATCGGTCTGTTTATTTCAAACTTTTTAGTCAACTTGGATCGCTCCGAGTCTGTTACTGCTGCTGCATAGGAATTCCATTTTTAGTTTCCTTTTTTTGGATGCAATTATAGCTAATCTCAAAAGTGAATTTTGAATCGTTAGAGAATTTCTATTTAGACAATTTTTTGGTTTTTATTTTAAAGTTATATTAATTTTTTGAACAAAGGGAAGATAAAATTCATTCATTGTTGAAAAACAATGATTTTCCTCATCTCGAATATATATGTAAACAAACTCTTATTTTTTCGTTATATTATTTATATTATCTTTAATATAGATAATATTGAGCGTTTTAATGTCGAATTTAAGTGAAATGGTTAAATTTGACGAAAAACAAATTAAATGGAAGACTGAATTTGTTTATTTATCTTTACTGAATACACGATAATACGTCGTCGGTAAATGTGCGACGTTACCACACACAGATGATGGCGTCACCTACGGTGCCTTTGAGAACTAGATTAGGGGGCACTTGTTACATGTGAAAGAAATTTGTTTACAAAGTTTACAATCGAGTTTACCTCTCTATACTTGCACGCGTTTTCTATCTCTCAAAAGAGCCAATTGTGTGTGTGTTTTTGTTACCAAAAATCATCTTGTCAGCGAGTTTCGATTTTTGGTCTGCCTTGTCTTCTGAGAGCGTAATAAACATTGAGTTACAAAAGCTGTGCAAGCTGGATAAAATTATAAAATCAATCGTAGTCCCTCATAGCTGGTAAAAAATACACAATAACAATGGTAAGTCAATTGTTTACGGTCGTGTACTATAATTGTAAGAGTGACAAACATCTTTGTGTTTATGATAATAATAAAAAACATTAACCTCAAAATTATTTTTATTATCGTTTTGTGTTCAGGACGTTTTTTTGATGATCAGAAGGAAAAAGATGACTATTTTTACGGATGCGAAAGATAACACCACTGTGCTTGAGTTAAAAAAAATTATAGAAGGTAAGAGGGATTATCCGACTTATAGATGATTTTACACTAATTAAGCTGATTGCTCTGATAAAGGTTAAATTTGAAAAACCATTTACAATAGAACTCTACTAGTTTTTTTCTATTGTAAACACCTAAATCAATTCAGCAATAGATCAGTTGTCAATTTGTCAGTTGTCTTAATTGATAGGTGGATTTTTGTACCATAATATGGAGAACAATGATCTTGAATAACCCTATTCATTTCAAACGAAACCAAAACTCGAAACAACATATTTCGATGAATAGATTTTTTATTTACATAATAAAAAAGATTGCATATCACTTCAATATAATGATAAAATGACCACTAATTTTGCTTTCAGGAATTTTAAAAGTGCCACCGGCAAATCAGCAATTATTTAATAAAGATAATGTTTTAATGTACGACAACAAATCGTTATCTGAGTACGGATTAACCTCAGCGACGGCAAAGGCGCAGTGTCCAGCTTTAGTAGGATTAGCCCTTCGTCAAGAAAACGGCCAGTTTGAACCACTTGAGATGACTCCCTTCTCTTTACCGCCTGACTTACCTGACGTGATGAAAAGTCCAGAAGCAAACGGCCAAGAGCAATCGTTATGAAAAGGTTAAATTCCTCCCCTCCCCTTCTCTCTCTCTCTCTCTCTCTCTCTCTCTCTCTCTCTCTCTCTCTCTCTCACCCTCCCTCTCTTTTGTTGCCATGTGCAATCAGAACTTGGTCAAGTATTTTCAATGATGTGAATATGATTACATTCAACGGGGTTGAACATATTCACCATCAGGACACATAACTTTTAACACTTTTTAACAACTTGAGAGTCTTCTTGACAACAATTGAAGATTGCATTAGGTCTTGATTTTAATGAGAAAAGATCATTTTTGATAAATATCTTTAAAGGTGAACTTTTATCTTGAAATATTCAAGCATATATCTCCAGTCAAGACTTTATTATGACATCTTGTTCTTTTTTTGCATCAATAATTGTAAAACAATGGATACTCAGCTCACAAACTTGAAACTAGTGATTATTTTATTGTAACTCATTATATACCAAATAAATAAAAATCTGTAATTAATAAAAAATGTTTAAACATCAACTTTGTTCTGATATTTCATTCAAGAGAAAGTTTTTTTTTTTTTACTGAATATTCACTATGAAAAAGGCAGCAAATGAGTCAAGATGATACAAGATAATTGAAAATATTGTTTAATTTTCAATTTTCAATCTGTTCTTTTGGATAGCATATCATCAATGAAGTCATTGTAAACATGTTTCTTGCTCGGTACATAATGTCCTCCTTCGTGCACCACTTTTTTTTTGTTCACAAAAAATTCACTCAATTCCTCAGTCATTGCTAAATAAAATTGTTAAAATGATTTTTTTTAATTATTGCTTTTTTTCGACGAATTTTATTATATTTGTAATTTTTCAGTTCAAAGTTCATCTTACCAACTGGGATAATTTTGTCGTCAGTTCCATAAACGTGTAAGGTGGGCAACTCAATTTTTTCATCATAATAAATACTATGTGGTTTGCAGAGTGATTTGAACCCTGATATCAGTATTGCAAAATTAAATTTTATCAGCAATTCTGAAAAAAAAGTACAAACTTGTTAAAACAAAATTTCTTAAAGAGTAATTGAAAAATAAAATCAACATTTTTGTTATCTAATCTACTGAGACCTTTTTTTTGTTGCATGGCACATAAAATAGTTACAAAAGCAGCTCCCTGAGAAAATCCAATCAAACCGTCAAAAGGTCCGCATTCTTTGAAAACTTTTTCAACCAGAGCAACACTTTCCTCGAAGCCGACGCATAAATCACTTGGTTCTGTGGCTTTGAAATATTTGTCTTTTGTATTGAACCACCATCCATAACCTGATTTGTATAAACAAACAAAAAAAATAGGAAACATTTTTTAAACAATCTTATATGAAATGCAATTACTTCAACAAATTAAAAATTATATTTACCAATCTGAGAAGCATTTTCATCATTAGGACTACTGAATTGTGTCACTTCATGTGGTGCTTTTATGAAAACAAATTCTATATTTTTCTTGAAGTATTTTCTAAGACTGCCTAGTTTTGCACTAAAAATGGTGTCTGATTGGTGGTAACCGTGTAAAGCCAAAATCTGAAATAATAAAAGTGACATTACAAACAATTAGTTGTTTGAAATGCAAATATATAAATATTCATATTGAGCGAAACGAGTCATTTCAAAATCTCACCCTAAGTTTGTTTGCATCACCCATAATTCTATTATAAAGTTAATTTATACTTGATTATATAAAAATACTTGAAATATCTATATAACTATTTTCTTAAGTTCTATAAGAACTTTTATGATTATTTTTTATAAAACTTTGATTTAGTTATAATACTGAATCAGCGTGTCATTAAACTAACCATTGTTGAATTTTACTAATTCAGTAGCATTATAATGATAGATTGTTTTCTTCTTTTCAAAACCAGATGACGCGATATAATAATGAATCGGACAAAAATACTGCATTCATCAGCGCAGTGCTTTCAGATTTGCTATTAGCGCCTCTATAGGTCGTACCTAGAACTTTCGCTTCGGATGGTCCAAAAGGGACGGAATGAAATGAACGAATATATGAAGAATGTAGCAATTAATTAATTTAAAGTTTTTATACTCAAATTTCAAATTTGTTACACGCTAATCCAAAAAAATGCAACATTTCTCATAAGAAATACATGTAAAGTATTGCCTTTTTTATTTGGACCAGTATATTTCTGAATGTTTGGAAATTTTTCTCATAATTTTTTTCTAAATTCATAACATAATTTATTTGATTTATTAAATAATTTTGATTGTTCGTAATAAAATTTTCAACACCGTTCAAATTTATTCGTGCCAGGGACCGCCTACAGAGGTGCTGATAGCAAATCTGAGAGCAGTGCATCAGCGTCATCTTACATTTAAATTTGTAACTTTATTTGTTACCCTGACGGTCAGCTACGAAACGAAGTCTAACAAACACTTTTCGAATCAGTGTCGATACTTGAATTATTAATTGAAATTTGCTTTTTACCTGCATTTAATTTACAACAAAATATTCCCACTGATGCGAATGAAGAACCATGTATCATCTTTCAATTCAGGTACGTAATATCTTTGAAAAATAGTCGATAATAAGTTTGCAGGTTATGAAAATGACACTTGTTTATTATTACGAAATGTTATTAAACGACTTTTTGTTTCAGACTCATTGTTGGTGTTTACATTTTTTAACATATTTTCTGAGGTTTGAGTCAGTCCTTACAATTTCATTTAAATAGTTTGAATTAATTTGAAAAATGTGTTCAAAAGAAAGTAAAGAAATGGAAAATAATTCGCCAAAAGACGATAGCGAAGAAGAAAAAAATACAAAAGAAACAGCTAGAAAAGTTGTAGAATCTGACGAAGAATTCGATTCGGATGATGGAAAGAAAAAAGTTGTTCCTTCTGCTGATTATACTAAACATCTGACTTATGAGGGTGGCAAGTGCATTTATACCGAACCAAATTCTGGACGAAGAATGATTTATGACGATGAAACAAAATCATGGCGTAAGTTATTTAAAAACAACTTAATGTTAAGGTGTTCAAATTATTGTTAAATTCTCATTCCAACGCGTTGTTGATTCCGGATGGGTTGCAAAATGAAAAACATTAATTTCAAAATTTGAAATTGTTAAAATAGATAGTTCATAAATGTTTCTTAAAAAATGTTTAATATGTAATTCAAACTTGAATTTGTTTGTAGGTGAAGAGCCTAGGTTAGACAAACAACAGGAAACTGCACTACCAGACGTCAGTCAGTCGGACCAAAATTATGAGTTCGACGGTCAGACTTATGTATATACAGATAAAGATACTAATGTCACATACAAATATGACTACGATACAAAATCATGGGTTGTGAAAGATGACTCTGAACAGCCATCAACGATCGGTCTTCCAGAGGGAGGCATTTACGGATTTGAGAATGATACTCATACATATTCAGATCCCAAAGACGGAAGTGTTTATATTTATGATAAGGAAAAGAAAGCATGGTTTCCCAAGGTAAATTAGTATAGATAAAAACATTTACAATGCAAACTTTGTAGTATTTTTGAAGAAATGTTTTACTTATAACAAATTTTAATTTTTATATTATATTATTATATCGGAGAATAATAAAGTAAAATTCTATTTTTTTTTAGATCGATGAAGACTTTATAGCAATGTATCAAATAAATTATGGGTTCGTTGATCCAAACAGTTTTGAGACAAAGTCTGAGCCAAAAGTGCCATCAAAAGCTGATGTTGCCAAGAAGGAAGACGGAAAGAGAAAAGCACCGCAACCGTCAACCTGGTTTGAAGTGGATGAGGCTCACAATACTTCCATCTACGTGAGCGGTTTGCCTTTGGATGTGACCCTTGACGAGGTTACCGAATTGTTTCAAAAGTGCGGCCTTCTGGCACGTGACGAAAAGGGCAAGGACAAGATCAAATTGTACAAAGACCAGTCTGGTGAGATGAAAGGTGACGCTCTCTGCACCTATATTAAGGTAGGCTTTTCCACAAAACCGCGATATCATCATTTCATAACTCATCATTATTCTGTTTTATAATGCAAACTCATCAGCATTGACGAGACATTCATTTATTATAAGAATATAGTTAATACGCTAATTATAATTCAACGTATAACTTACAAACATGATTCTTCGGATAAATAAACAACGGATAAATTTGCAGTGAAGTATGAAGGATTTGCAGAATCTTAAATTCACAGTATTAAATAAATAATCATAAACTAAAATCAAGTCACACAATGACTCTAATGACGAATTATAAATACGTCTATTTTGAACACGAGGAAAATGAGCGTAAAAAAACTAAAAAAAATGAACGATAGGATAGAATATCCTCCTTTCAGCTCTGCACAGCAGGTGGACAAAGAATTTAAGTCTTCAATAAAATTTCTTCTACTGCAAAATCGTTGATTCTGTTATTAAACGACGTGTAGACGGTGTTCATGTCCAAACTATGCGGTTTGTGCTGGTCCGTTAGGCCCTGAAAGGAGTACGGCTTCTCAGGCCCGTCTGAGATAATTTGTGGATTCCTAAAGAGGAATTTAAGTAATGCATAATTGCAACACTTATATAACAGATGAATATATAATGAATAATATAAAACTGTACCGCATTGACGGCCTCAATCCTAATTTAACTCCGTGCAACCAAACAGGCGACTCCAACTTCTTGTTCAAATTCAACTGCTTGTTCCTGCCTTTTTTCCTCGGACGGTCCTTTTGCTTCTTTTTCTGACGAGACCTTACTAAATTTTCTGGGGCGTTCGGATCGTTTATCATCTCGCGACGCTTCGATCTGTCTACAACCAAGATTAATGAGACATCATTTACAAATTCAAGAGAATTATTTTTATCATATTCAATTATACGCTTTGTTTAAAAAAAGGAAAACAAAAATTGCGAACTTTCCAATTCGCATCGGAAAAGTGATTTTCGTTATGTGTTTGGGTGGTCGACAAGTTGAAAGCTAACGTGAAAAGAAAATGTAAAGATGATTGAGAACTGTTGCTTTTACGATTAGCGCTTACCTCTTCGTGCAGCCGGTGCTTCGCAAACGTAATACTTCTTCTCAATGCACTGCCTGGCATTCCATTTGTACTTAAGTGCAGGGTCCATTATGATGCAGTCCCATGCCAACTGCGAACGCAACCGAGGCTTTTTGCTGAAGTTCTGGTACTCGATTCTTTTACCAGTCATAGCCCACACCCAGGCCTTGTTTTGCCAGTCATACATACCGCCAATCCATCTCTCGAGTCTCCCTGAAAATTTGCAAATTCAAACGTTTCTTTAGCGAACAAATCAGTCAACATTTTTCTTGAGTAGAGATGTACATCTGTAATGATCCTCAAATATGTTTTAATTTAAATTAAAATTAATGTTTTATTTTTCTCTTAATGCTTTTATGATCAAGTTTGATTGTTATCCTATGAGATAATTTTGCTTATCATGATTTGATATTTCGCGACACAATTATTAATTCATTTATCAGGCCATTAATTGATACCAGTTCTGATGGTGTAAGAACCGGCCATTGATTCAATACAGACTGTTTTAACTCTAGTTATTTCTCATGAACTATTAAAAAATGAATCACTACTTAATGTCTCGACAAATTTGTTTCCAATATGTTATCTCTAACTCTTTTTCTTACAGTTATCAGCAATTTTAATAGTTGAGCAAATTATTATTATTGATGAAACCTACTGTACGCGTCATCCATCAGTAACCGTCTAAGAATTCTGTTTTTTCCTGGCTTGTCCAGAATGGCCAATGTTGCGTTTCGGTCTTTGCAATTGAAATATGCTTCCTGCCATGACGCTGTCCCAGCGCTTAAATAATAGCAATATTTCCCTCGTCGGAAGAACCCAACCGGACACATGATACGTTTCTCATTCTTAATATTCTGTTTCTGGTAACTGTCTAGAGTGCTGTCGATTGTCAATGTGTGACTCAAGACAGATAGAATACCTGAAACAATGTTTTCTTTTAACTTGATCGTTTTTAAAAGTTACATTCCATTCCAATGCTTTGCTTTTTCAAATTATAAATTTGAAATTGGTTTGAGCTGAAATTTGTTGAACAAATCGGCGACAAATGTAGAATGGTAAACAGGTTGTAAAATTTGTTATGTTTTCTAGGCAACGCAGTTTGGGTTCTGGGTACGCACGTTTTTATGTGCCAAGCTTAAAGATCGATGTTAGGAACCAATTTATAAAGCGTATGGTCACGGTAACTTGTTTTATTTTCGGCTCAGTCGGCTTTCCCCGTATTACTTGTTGCTGCACTAAATAGTGTTACGCCTAAGAGACAGCTGCTGCTTTGATAAATTGTGAAGTCAAGTGAACTTACTGAAAAAAAATGAAAAAATTTTGACCTGCTTATTTTTTAATTCTTTGTAAGTCTTATTAAAATTTACAATATTATATAAAGAGTGCTTATCGGTGCTTTTCAAATGTATCTTGGATGAAAAAAAATAATGCATACATGAATAAATTCTACTCTATTCAGAAATCAGTGAAATTGTTGCATAAACAAGCGGTGCATTTATATTCAAATTGTACTTGCTCTACATTTTGAAGCTGCTCTGAGGTTTTTCGCTAAGGTGTAATGCATTTCATTTTTGTTTCTTAAAATAATGCTTTCCGAGGAAGATCTCAATTTTTTCTCCAATCACGGTATCCTCCGTATTTATATTGACTATAAACAAAGTTAATTTCGGTATTAAGGTAGAGGTGTGCCGTTAAAAATGATCACTTTAACTGAAAGTACTTCCCACTTGGCCATTAAAGGGGGAAAGGAAGCATCCGGATAATTACAGTCGGCTTGCGAGACATGCTACAGCCTACGTGTGAATGATCCAATGGATCCAATAACAATGACGACATCCAAAGAAAGATAAAAAATCATCCAAATGATTCGTATTTAATCTTTCAAACTGAAATTATGTTCAATTTGGCAAACTTCACCAAAGTAATTATTTCTTTCATTAAACCTGTCTCAAAATACAATTGCAGGAAAATTCGCACCATAAATCTATTTTGATCGTGTTTCCTCATTCTAAAAAGCTATGAACTGCAGAAGGTGAAAATATCCATCCAAGGGGGAAGACAGGATTTAATGAACATGAGTAGACACAAAAATGAGCGCTTATTTTATGAAATAATACGTTTTGTTCGGTGATCGTCAGGTCATTAGTATTGACGGAGTGGGAAGAACCTGAAACACTGGGCCATAGGTCGATGTCGACTTGTGGGACTCTCCGTTGATGTCAGAACCAACGTACAATCGCTCGCACAACTTATCCCATTCATAAACTTGTCTCTCAATGAAACACTAAGAAAAATTTCAAATCCTATATGCAAGTTCTACTGCTTTGCGGCCTTTTTTGCCAGGGGACATTTTTTTATGATTTATTGGAATTCCAGGATGTACATCATCAAGCTTGGTATCAAGGCTGGAAACGGTTGTTATTTTTTTTGTATCATTAACAACTTTTATTTTTGAAGTGTAATTTGTTTAATTAATTCAAAAATAAAAGTTTTTTTTATGAAAAACTTTTCTCTTAGACTGTACTTGTGACTGCACTGTTAAAGCTTACCCAAAAAATTATAACCTTTTGATACGGGTGTATCCCGCCTACGTTCGAGCAACCATTCTATCAATGAATGGATGGATCTCCTTCGTCGAAACTTAACTTTTTTTGTCACCGCCAAACTACATCGTTTTGTCAATTGAAGACAAATTTGGTTCTAATAAAACCAAATTAAAACTTTGCGAGCCATAAAATAAGTCCATAATAAAATTGATTTTTATTTATCAAACCAAAATATATATAAGCAAACTGAAGCTGATTTTATTTACCAAACAAAAATATATATAAGCAAATTGAAGCAAAAGTAAAGTAAAAATTTTCAGATCATTGGCACACATCCGAAAAGGAAATGGAACACAAAAAAATAGATGCTATTAATTCTCAAAGGGTGACATATCTAAAAAAAATGCTTTATAATTTTAAATTAACGGCCAGCTAAGTGGCCGTTAAATTTGTATTTGCTCATATATACGTTTGAATGTCGATTGAATTGTTTTATTCGTTTGATTCGTAGAAAATAAAAGTAATAAAGTTGAATGTCAGTCTGGATGTATCAGAGATCAAGTGTAAGGCTATGCGTGTTATAGTGAAAGTCCTATACGTCTGTTACTCGTATAATTATTATGGTACTTATTTATTGTGAGCAGCAGCTTCAGCTGTATATCATTGTTGATGAATTGAAAATCAAAAATCGGTTCTCTTAAATGAATTAACGGCGATTAAAATGTTTGTAATATATCAGCGCAAAAAAGAAATCAAAGTGCAACACGTTTCCAAACCAAGCACCTCCTACAATACTCATTGAACATTTTTTCATCTGATAGTAGAAATCTTGACAATACGTTCAAATGATGTTCCGATAAGATTGCACTTTGAAAAATCCAAAATGTTGTAAAACTTTGCAATACTTTTAAGAATTCTAATCATTATTATTCATCTATCATAGATCGATTATTATTATGAACGTTTGAATTTGCATTAAAAAGAAGCGTGACAAAATAAATGTCAAAATAAAAAATCTTGAAATAAGAAATTAAATGTTCAAGTAGACAATGTAGGTCCCGTGGGTCGCATGTTTTGTTGTTGAACATCTCTTGCGTTCGTAGGAGACGCGATTATTCGTATCGCACACGCAGACTGTTGCTATTGACAGAAAGTCAGGGACACTCAAAAGTGCGTTAACTTTGCCTTTATGTAAAATTCTTTATGAAACATCCATTTTCAATTTGTCCGTTATTTTTCATTCTAACTTGTATTCTTGTGTTTTCAAAAACCTATACCTATGCACAATTTTTAAACCAAATATTTTATTTGTTGTGCTTTGTCATTTCATAATCAAATGATGAATCGTGTGAATCGCGTTGTTTTGCATGCAACAACAAATTATTCGGAAAATTTGCGTCAAGGTTTTTGAGCATGCAAACGCTCAATCTCACGGAATCATGTTTGCTTGGCGATCAAACTTATTCAAAGCAATTAATCGTCAAGATATTAAGTATCGACTGCACGTCGAAGGGCGGAGAACATACGGTGCGCTGCAATAAAATAGCCGCAGGGTTTCAAACTGACTTACGCCAACAGAAATGCAACCGTGTAATAACAAAATTGCGATTCATGGGCCATGTATGACGATTTTGTAGGGGTATACCGTTCGATTCGTGAACATTTATTTTTTACTGCTCCTGGGGGGTCCCTCATCACCTTTTCTTCACTTAAACATATCATGTATCATTTCATTATTATTTATTTATTTATTTGTACACTTGATTTGAACTTGTAACATGAACCCCTTTTTAGATACATTTTAATATATTGCATACAACTTGTCCAATAAATTTAAACAACTTGGCTCAAAACGTGTACATTTTGTGCATTGCTGAAAGCTTCATGGTACATGGTTTCTTAGGAAACTATCAATTATGCATACACGATAGTGCAATTTTTTATGAAAACTGCAAATAATTGTCTAAAATTCATTTTAAAATATTGATTTTAAGAATTATGCTAAAATTATTTTCCTTACTCAACAATTTATTTGATGATAAGTTTTTTTTTTTTTTGAAACTTTATTTGTCAGAGAAAAAAAATGCGATTAGCAGCTTTAGCACTAATTGTAACAAAACTCTTCGTTTGTCTGAAATGACCTTGATTTGCTTGGAACAATAGTCGTTTTGTACCGTATATAAGAGTCATTAAGTCTGTTTTTCAGCGTGAAAATAAAAAATAAAAAAAAAAAAAACAATTTTTTCTTTCGGTTAAGTGACCAATAAATAATATTGTAAACTTAAAAGTGGTAAAATCTGCGTAATTTAATGACTGGCTATTAATTCAGGCATTGCATTCGTACACTTCTCACAAGAACAAAAAGAAAGACATAAGATGTTTGACAGAAAATAAATCAGCTCTGAGCTTTTTAGTTCTAAATAAATGGCAAATATTATTGCATTTCTAAGAAAAGGCGTGGTAAAATAAAATATATGGCCACATGTTTCTAGTTGCAATAATCAGAGTGGTTAATTCAAAGAGTTGTGTCAATACTCTTCTACACAACTGTCCCAGTTCAACATCTTTGAATCAAATTTATAATTGTTTATCTTAAAAGTTATATATCAATAATAAAGATTAGATAATTGATTGAACATTTACAAATAGACGAAATAAAAAAAAAGGGATAAAAAGAATGATAAATGGTGAAGCTAAATTAAAAAAATACCTGTGAGGAAAATGGTCAAAATGAAGTGATGGCGCATGATTTTTTATTTGAACTGCACTTTTCAAATTAAGGAAATCGAGCATGCCGATATCACGATGAATTGCACAAACATTATCTCATTTGTGACAGCGTGAACGAAAAGAGTCCAATGCACTTTGCGTGAAACAAAATTGTCATGACAATCACATCGCTTAGAGGCGCGTGTGCGTGAACACTCTTCGCACGTGTGGTTCGCGAAAGACTGAAGCTGCGCCCGCACGGTCCCTAAAGTACTTCACGTCGCAACTCATGTTTCAATCTCGTAGCTTGCCCGATTCGTTCTCCCTTCATCGTCGTGTACAGAAAAAAAAAATTTTTTTTCACGGTCCCGTCTCTTGAATAAATGGAATTCGCCAGCCTCGGGCTAAACACGAGAATAGAAATATTAGAAATGAGCGATTTTTGAAATCCCTTCCTGTCTCTCATCCTTTATTCCCATTTATGACTAAAGAACTTGAGCACTTATTCTTTTGAAAGCACAAGAAGGGAAGAAGCTCATTCAATTTACTATAATCCCAATCATCAAACTTTGAACCTTTGATCATATTTCTTATTTCTACTAAACTTTCAACAGAAATGATTTGATTTGTTCAAAAATAAGCAAACTTAAAAAACAAATATAGCATCAACCATATTCAATAACATTGGTTCTCACCTACAGACGATTTGTGACTCCGTACAGATAGTTGGTTGAATTCTATAATAATAATACTAATTCAAAATATGATAAAAGTAATAAAATTCCATCTTCTAATTACAATTTTTGATTGTTTTTCTTTTTTTGTTTAAAGAAATTTTTAATTTCAATTTATAGCAAAATGTAGGAACAGTACGGGTCGGTGTGACATTCGGGTCTTTCTGACACTTCTTCATTAAAAAATAAAACAATAAAAGACCACGCCTTTTTTTTATGGAAAATGGCTTTCGGTGAAATGAAAAACAGACTGAGATAAAAAAGCATTGAAGAATAAAAGTGTTTATAGATTTAAGTCGAAAAAATGAAATTTTTTTTGCCATTTTGCCACTTTGAATATCTACCTCTCAACCGATTTTAGACCACCTGCCAATCCCTAATATCTTTAAACGTATTCATCGTTTAAAAAAACGATGAATACGTAAAACTGTAATACTATTCTCATATTATTTTCCACAATAATCATTTATTTTTTATTAAAACATTCTATAAACATTGAGCATTTGTTTTTTTTTATAATAATATTTTATAATAATAAATTTAGTTAAAAATTTTGCACATATATCGTTTTACGTATAGTACGGCTCACCGTGATCTGGTTAGAATAATGATAACGCAAGCATTCTGACCACGAGTTTAAATGTATGTAACGTGACTCAAGATATCTTTCGATAGATAACGAAAAGTATATCTGTGTGAGTGCGGTTATCAAAAATTTGCATTCAAACAAATTTTTGATCACAATACTTGTTGCTTGTTCAAAGATTTGAAATCAAATTCAGAAGGTTTGTTTTGTTAGTTTATATAAAAAAGAAACAATTTGTTTTTTGACAGTGGTGAAAAAGAGGTTGAAAAGATTGGTTGAAAAAGAAGAATAAGAATGAGTTTATGAATTATCCTGATGTCAGTCGTTCTGACTGAATTATGTAAATTGTTCCAATCAAACGTTTATGAGTTGCGGAAACGCGCTGTCATATGGGATTGAATTTTACAACCTGCATGACACATTTTGTCTGAAAATAGTTTGTCGCATTAGTCGCATAGCAGAATTACTGAAGATACAATTAAGTTGCTCGCATTACATCATATTCTTTTTGTGAGACTGACGGTCAACACACGGGGAATCACGCTGATGTCAGGGCACCCTTATTTTCCTCAATTGCAGAATTAAGAAACATCTATTTGGTTTAAACTATCGATGACACATTTCCACGTGACTTACTTTCCATTAATTGACCAGATCAATTGGTGAACGACGAGCATGATAATATTTGCAATTATATGAAACGTGATTCAAATTTCATCATTATACAATGAATCTGCTGGATGTATTGTTTTGTTTTTGCGAAACAAAGTGTCAGTTTGATCAATTGGATCAATCAATTCCTCATTAAATAAGACGATTAATATAAACGATGAAAAAGTGGGCGGTGAAAAAACACAATGCTGAACAGTTTGGGTCATAATTCAAGATGAAATTGATGTATGTGGCGTATCAGGTTACGTCTACTTGTTACTGTTGCATCAATTTCGTTATTGTAAACCAAAGACGCGATCGTCATTATCGTGTTGATAAAGCTCAGAGAATCAAGTTGATGGGATGGCCATGCATGAATGACTATTCTGATATTAATTTTCGCCCGCATGATACGGCTTTCTGTCATTTATACAATTGCATCAGATAAAACCACTGATACACATTTTTATTTGAGTTAATCCTCATTATAGCCTTGACCGTGAAATTAAATTGAACTTCATTCCAAACCTGCTTTCAGTTTACTTGAAACATTTTCGCGCGGGTGTGCACTGCAATCAATTGCAGAATCATTGCAAAATCAATAATCAATTGATTTTGGTGAACTCTTTCTTCAACTTGTTATTTTCATTTGTATAATTGAAATAATTGAAGAGGATTAAAGTGTTTTGATCTCTGTCTGAAATTGGTTAAACTTCTTTAAATGTATTTTTTTAAAAAAAAGTGCAATTACACAAAGCTCGCATTTTTTATGATTCCTTGTATTATGATATTTCAAGCAATATTATGCCTTAATCAAATTAGTTAATCTTATAATCTTTTGATGATGAAATAGTCGATTGACCTGTAAATAAATTATGCGAACATCGTCTTGGCTCGGTGTTGTTAAATTAATAGCCGGTATCAGGGGCATATAATTGGCCCGCAATTAAACTTTCTTTGATTTCACTTGATGAACGAGAAATTCCACTCAAGCATTTAAACCGACCAATTAAGATATGTTTGATTTGAATACTCGAGGCAGCGAAATTATGTCAAATCAATGAATACAAAACGCGTATTCAGTTTTACAATGCACATGACGTGTCCCGCGAGGGGATTAATGACATCACACGACTGAATTGGACCTGAGAGTGTACAAAAGAATGTCTCGGCTATGATATATCGATACGCGACATTACAGATTGGTCGCTTATTAAATCGATTAATGAATCAATTTGAAAGTTATATCACATTCGTTTTCTCACCGTGGCACCAATTTTTTCCCATTCTTTTTTTTTCACCTCCAAATTTAAACCTTTTTTTATTGCATGGACCGGTTAAACATGTTTTTTTTTTCATTTTGTTTTTCTTTTTTTTAATTCACTTTTAATTTAGGAAAAATCCAAATTGAGCAAAATAATCGCGCAACATACTTCGCTTGGTTGGATTCTAAAAGTTTTGATCAGTTCTAAATCATTTTCTGGCGCGTATCACTTAGCCCAAAATACCCCTCGTTCATGATCCGATCAAAGGCCTAGACAAGCGAGATTTCGTGTACTGAAAGATGCAGAATAAATTGATGAGTATGAATAGTGAAATAACCTTATCGGTTATTTCACTTTGCAGTTAAGACAAATATAAGACTCGACTAATGGATGAAGATGAATTTTTGGATGATGTAAATTTTACACGCAGAATAAACCAAAATAACATTTCACCAGCAACAACTTTTTATGACATTACGAGTTGCGGAGCAGGCGCGTTCTTATTTGAATTGTTTGAATGATCTCATAAATTGTTTTTTTGATTTGAGATTGACAGGGAAAGAGTTCAGACTTGTACAAAAGCTAATGATTAAAACGTTAACAATATACCTTTAATTATATAATTCGAATCGATTTTTTGCTGAGTTAATTTGTTTTTTTTTTATTCTGTTTGCAGGTGGAATCTGTGGATCTTGCGTTGAACATTTTGGATGGTTGGCAAATTCGAGGAAACACTCTTTCAGTGCAAAGAGCGAAGTTCCAACTAAAAGGAGAATACAATCCTGCATTGAAACCAAAAAAGAGAAAGAAAGATAAAGAAAAACAGAGGAAAATCCATGAAAAGTAAGTGTTTGATATAGTGTTTCAACAGAATATGTTATTATGTTGTGTTAGAAAGTGATAAGGCGGGAGGAAATTTGAATCGATGTCTTTTGTTCGTTATTTCAGATTGTTTGATTGGAGACCCGACAAACTGCCAGGTGAACCGATGAAGGGCGAACGTGTAGTGGTAATCAAAAACCTCTTCAGGCCCGAGGAATTTGACAAACAAGTGGCAATGATTTTGGAAATCCAACAGGACCTGCGATCAGAATGCGTGAAATGTGGCGAGGTCAAGAAAGTTGTCATTTATGACGTAAGTTTTTATTTCGTCAGTAAATTTTATTTTAATTATTCTCACACAAGCATTTATTGATTTTACATCTTTGGGAAACTTTCGTTGGGAGTCGCGATTATTCCCAAGGAGAACACCAGCAAAGTTTAAACAATCACGATTTAGATTCTGAGACACAGAAATAGACCAACAAGTGAGTTTTCTCATTTTTCATAAAAAAATGAGCCCTGCGTGTGCCATGTCGGCTGCGATCAATCCCTTTCTCCTTGTTGCAAATGATTCGTCGAGTTGTAACGTCTCTGCCAGTTAACGCATCTGGAAATACCGATTGAAATCGTGCAAGTCGCGACGCACGTGTGCCAAGAGGTTTAAATAGACGTTGTCTATTGATGTTTCCTGTCCTGGCGATCGCGATAACAGTTGGCAAGCTGCTGCTCAATATGGACCACTCATTGTAAACAGCGTTTTGTCGTGCGAAGGGCCGAATTCCTTGCGTGTATATTTAATAAGCCGTGTATTTCTGTCAAAGGAGTTGTAATTATTTCTGACATGCCGTATAAAACCGACTGATCTTTTTGGTCCCGTATTTACAGACGCGCGCTTACACTTGAAATACATTTTATAGTTATTAACAGAACGCTATTTTTGTATCGTACTAATCAAATCGACATTCAGACCTCCGATTGTAAACATATATATTTTACTATTTCGTGTCATTGAATATTCATTAACGTGAAATTGAATTACTTTTTTATGGAGGTAATTTAAAAAAAATCAATTCATGACAAAATTATGAATTATGAAGATGAGTCATAAACAAATTGCAAATTAACTTTTAAAAATTCGTCAGGAAGGAATATCTGTTTAGCAACCATCATCAAATCAGTCCGTCTTCTTTTTAGTTTTCTCGTTTTGAAATTGTCATTCCGACACTGAATTATAGAACCGCGTCAATCAGAGAAAAGTAATGTGTGTTTGACGGGAACAATTGTGAATCAGTAGTTTCCCTCTTTCCGTTTGTAAATTCTAAGAGCTCTTGCTCTTACCACACGCGTGATTATTCTGGCATTTCGATTGCTCTTTCACGGACGCCATTAATGAATCCTGTTAAATAAATCATACTCCTTCGTCTATAAATAACTCTAATAACTTATTGAAAAACCTAGAACAAATCATGTTTACGAAATTGAAAAAAAAAAAAAAAACAATCAAGTTACGTTATTTATCCAAGTTACCTTCTACTTTGGGAATTCTAGGCTTTCTCTTTGGATCTCTGTTCTCTTATCAACAATTCCAGACGGATCCAAAAATATGCACGCCTCATGCGAATAATTAGCACAGACTGGAGTCTTGCAATTGTTTCGTAAAATTTGAGATACTTATTTGTTTGTTTTATTTATTAAGACTTATGACAAAAATGGAGAAAAAAAAACAAAATTGTGTCTTTAAAGACTATTTTTTTTGTTATTTTAAGAATTCTGTTTGTGAGGAAATTTCGTTGCAAAGTTTTACATTTGGCATCGTATACATGTTCGTTGGGGCAATGAACTCACTCCATTATATTCAAATAAATAGACTACGACTTTGATATTAGATCGGGATAAATCAATCTTTCATACTGATCGCGAGAATTAATAATTGAAATGTATTAATGTCAACTATGAAAAACTGACAAGTTGGAAGTAGAAGTTTGTTGAAATGTTGATTCATTCGTCTTGTTGAAACAAATTCACGTGTAGTGAATTCAGTTCACAAAATTGTTTGGGAGGTTTCTGAATGTATTCATACGATTTCGCGAGTGGGTCTAAATATACAAGTTGACTTCTCTGAAATATGTACAATAGATTCATTAAAATGAGCTAATACTTTCTGTTGCGAGATTTTTCCTGAATGCAAGAAATTTCTTGAGTGTTTTACATAGTTGTGCTGATTTCGGCAGTATATTTACCCAGCGAAATGATAAGTGTGGATTATGATGCTTGGAATCCTCTATGGATATTTGTTTGAGAAAATATTTGTTTTACGTCGTACATTATCTGGCACACCAATATCTTATTCTCACTAAATACAACAATAAAATTAATTTTTGGTCTAAATGTAATATTTTTGAGTTCAACATTTTTTAGATTTTAAATCAAAAGTGTTTAATTTTTAGTTTTATATGATTTCGTTTTTTTTTATTTTGTTGTAGAGAAATCCTGAAGGTGTAGCTCAAGTGTTTTTCAAAGAAACAGATGCCGCTCAAGCCTGCGTGCAGTTACTGAACGGTCGTTGGTTTGATCAACGAAGGATAACTGCAGAAATTTGGGATGGTAAAACAAAATACAAGTGAGTAAAGTCGATTTCCATTTTTTATCAATAGCAAAATATTTTTGGTATTCATTATTTTTAACAATAGACTGTTTTTTAAAAAATAATATTCAGAGTTTTTTTTCTAAATTACTTGAACTATTTTATCGTTAAATGGTATAATTGATGTAGACTTTTATTTGTTGATTTAGCTTTTATTTTGCATTATTTTTTAAATTTGTTCATAATATTTTTAATCTATTATAAAGTCTCTACTTTTTGTATTGGCTTTCACAAAGGTACATAGCCACATGAAGTCTCGACTTCTTTTCGCTGTACTTTAGTGACATCTTTAGTCAATGTATTCTTACCGACTGTGTATTAAGTTACTAACTGCAGTAAAATTTTTTTTTATTTATAGAAATAAAAAAATTAAATGAAAATTTACAAAAGAGCTAATAGTTTTTATTCAAAAGAATAAACAATATTACTTGTGTTTCTTACAAAGTCTATTTTTACATTTTTTTTATCATAAAGAATTGTTTTTGAAAATGATTGCTTGTATATAGGATTCATAATGAAGAAATATTTTTACAAATTTAATTCCAGAATTGCTGAAACTGATGAGCAGATCGAGGCGCGACTTAACAAGTGGGAAAAATACTTGGAACAAGAAGATGAAGAAAATTTGAAAAAGAAAATAGAAGGAAATACACCTAAATAAAGCTCTGATACGAAAATGTCAGTTAATTTATATATATATATACATATATGCAATGTCCCTTGCGTCGCATTGTCAGTTTAATTAATTTGTGTAAAATATTGTTCCAGAATGAAATACAATACCATTACAACAACAATATTGAAAACGGAAAATGTTTTTAATTGTGAATTTTTTTCATCAACGTTAGTAAAATTCTTGAGTGCGTTTGTAATTAAAAAAATTCTGTTAATTCCGATGTTGTGAATTCAGGCTTTGGGAACGCGACGCGACAAAAATGTTGTCCACCATCTATTTGAGGGAACAAGTTGCGTGAAAAATATTTGTACAAATTTCGCACAGTTAAACCAAATTCATTGGCTCGTTGCAAAGTACAAGATTCGGGCTGCTGAGTAGGGTTGTTGCAAAGAAACGGTGAATCCGGACGATCGCGTTTTTTGATAGATCGGCAACAGCCTCTTGCGAAAGAGTCCCACGAACAGTGCAAGAGACACGGACTGCGAGGAATGTCGAAATAGCAAATTAGGAGATTCCACGCGGGCTCCTTGTTTCTTTTTCATCTTATCGTTTCTTTGTCTCTTCTCTGTCTATCCCGTGTGCTTCCTCTGCTGGACTTGTTTGCTCCTTTTATCGACTAGACTCTCTCCGAGAGCTTTATTGTACTCGACGACGAAAACATCATTCAAAAAATAGAGACTAGCAAGATAAAAAAGAAAGAAATACGCTCTTGATAACCTATATACTTGTTTCACCGCGAAAATATTTTACATCAAACTATCAGTACAAAAAATTGATATTGCTTTTAATAAATAATTTATAAACTTGTTAAGTGAAAATATAAAGAATTTGTTGTATGACAAAACATTTGAAAGGTGCTACAAAAGTTGAATTTTATATCCGGAATTATCATAATTCCCAACAATGATATTCGTGTTCCCTAAAGGGTGAGCTCTCTGACGAAAAATATGTTTTTGATTCACGGCCGAATTGTAATCCACTTTGGTCATGAAACTTTTCAAAAATAGTTAGCGAGACCAAGTACTTATAATACTTAGCATATATATATAGCTCGGTTTGAATGACAACACGATCTCCTAAATGTGCAGTGTCCATGATACATGATTCGAACCCCTGAATTAAATCCAGGACCCTCGCATCAAACTCGTACAATACGTTTTGTCTGCCGGCATATTTTTGACGTCGTGCTCTATTCATTGACAACAGTGATGTGCTATTGACAAATTTAATGTCTGATTATTAACGCCGGGGTGTGCGAGACGAGTGGCCACGTGCGACCCTTTTTTGGGGTTCGCAAAAAACCGGACCCAAAGACAGTATCATGCTTATCGTGCAGCTTATTGGATTTGCTTGTCACCCTCATACGAAAGACCTGCTACATTACACATCAGATTAAACACCAACATCGCGATTTTATACGGTCAAGTGTTCTTTTGTCGGCCTCAACATTATTTACATCGAGTAAACTATGTGCTTTTTCGGTTACTATAGCAAATAAACCTAATGATGCAATTTATAATCTCGTTTTGCGCATTTTTTTTATAACTTCTATACATAAGGTGAAATTTATTTTCATGTCGATCGATATATAAATGTATGTTCTTTTGAATATATTTATGTTTATTGCTTTCTTTTTTTGTTTGAATAGAAAAAGAAAAAAATGCCTGATGATGCTAAAGAAGGAAAATAGAACTGAGTCATGATCATACAAAAATAAAAAAAAGAAAGTAAAGGACAAAGAGAAAAATGTATAACTCTTGAGTTTGAATGTACGACATTCATTATACATTATTATACCTATGATCCAAGAATTGAAAAAATGAAGAAAAAATGAGCATTTTATTTCAAAAAATGTTTGTATTACATTTCTCGACATTTTTGTATAAAAACCAATCTCTGGTAAATATAAAACACGCAAATATGTGTTGTATTATTTATTGCTTTTTTCTTGTTACAGTTTACAAAGTTTATATACAAAATATGAACCATTATTGAGATGCATATTTAAAGAGCAATCAAAAAAAAATGTACAATGAAATTGTATTGCTTGTATTAATAAATAATTGAATATGATTGAAATAATCCTAAATTGGAATAATGCGAGTGAGAGAAAAGAAATAGTGGAAGAATGAGCTGATGGCAGCAGGGACATTGAAATCAGAGTTGTTGAGCGTCGAATGAGGAAGCCGTCGAAGGCGGAAAATCATGGACGGACAAAAAAGCTTGGCGAATTCCTTGGAGGGAAAATGAAGTTTGGCGAAACACGACGAAACTGTTAATTAAGACTCATTATGCGCCTGGTCTGTTCTTCATTTGGGGCGGAAGTTTGTGAGATGGGACTCGGCGAGAACCCGGACGTTCGGAGGGTGAGAGATGCTCTGTAACCCGAAAACGAACTTCTTAATACCGCAGAGGCGAAGGTTCATTGCGATAGATCAATAACGTGGTGTAGGAGTGGCAGCGGTGTTTCATTGGCCGGTGGCGGTAGGACGCGCGATTGGTCGACGCGGGCACTACCAGGAGGCGGATCCTACCAAACGGGCGGGCGTCCCCTCGTGTCTGCGACCGAGAGAGAACACAAGAAACAAAGAGACGCACCGCCGGGAGAGGCTGCTGACACCAACAGGAGAACATGGTTCAGTCTGTGTTTGCCCAGCAAAGACACGCTACCGCACACATCCCGTCGCGCGCAATCTTATGCATTTTGGAAACGCGATCATGACAGCACCTCGCAACCTTGACTGACCTTCGCGCAGACAAGTGTTTCTCTACCGTCAGACCGCGAGTGTGAACCATTATTTTGTTTTGTTTATTATTTTGATTGTTCACAAGCACTCGCCTCTTCTGCTCTGGAATAAGCCTCAACTATAGAGACTTGGATAGACTTGGACAGAGAAGAGAAGCTTTTTTGGATTTAAAACAAAAGTGTGTGCTTCAAGTATACTATACTGTATTAAATTGTACTGTACTGTACTGTACTGTATAATACAACCACTTGATAAATGCATGTACAGCGCGCATAACTGAGAGTGGAAAAATAACAGTGGTCGAGAGTGGAAAGCTTATTCTTGTCGACTGACAGTATAAGAAGAGAGTGTGCGAGATGGGTAGCTGAGCCGCGAGTGTAAGAAGCTTACAATAAGATGCGTTAAGTTTGACCAAGTGGGTCGGACACGTGAGGATAACGAGCCCGGACGAGATAAACGGTCGTTTCGCGGGCGCGGGTGCTGCGACGTACGGCTACGCAAGTCGTCAGGCCGGCTCTGGGGTGCCGGGTCCGGGGGGAGTGATGAGCTGTTCCGAGGTTATGTATCAGTACTATCCTTATCTCTATCAAAGGCCACCACCACCCCCGACCCACCCTCATTCAGCCCCGCACCCTCACCCACATGCCAATCCTCATGCCGCGCATCACAGTCCCGCGAGGCCCGCGCCTTTTCAACCTTTTTCCACGGCCACGCCAACGCACCAATTCGATAGGGTAAGTCATATCATTTTATATACATTTATATCCATTTGTATCCATTTTTACTTTCAACTCAACAATTATCACGACTCGTCATTGGATTTTAATATAAATTTGCCTGCGTTTATAAAAACTGACTTTATAATCAACTGTTTTACACCAAACAGAGGGACAAAACACAAGTTGTCTCATCTGTTTTCTCAAAAATTATACGTCTTAACAAAATTATGAACAAGTTTGTAAAGTTGAAAAAAAAAGTCGTTTTATATATAGACTTTTAACTATGACGTGATTATGATCAGGACAATCAAAATATGATTATTATATTTCTTAAAATTATTTTCATGTTTGTTTATTACATTTTAATGCAGATGGCATTTATTAATCTTCTCCTCAAATTACATCTGAAACTGCATTTTTTCGGTAAAATTAATATGAAAGTCCATAAAATTATAGGAAGAAAAAAAGCTGTAAATTCGCCTCTCTTACTTGTCGAACAATTTTAATCGCTGCTGTTATCACCGCCAATTGCTTCGATTAATTGTGCACCTTAATGACGGCCCGTAATGATTGCATTAGCGTAAATAAAGCGCATACCTTTATGATTATAATAATCCTCATTATAGTTATGTAGCGACAATTAAGATACTGTCGCGTATCATAACAATAATTGCAAATCTGTTTGGTATCTTTTTCTTCGCTGGCTAATTTCATATACAAGTGCTCAAAACAAATGTCCTTAATACAAATTTATGCCCTCTGTCAAGAGTGCTATTGCATTCCAATCACGCGAGTTTCGGCATGGAACAAGTTTTTTATCTGGCCATTATGCAACGCGAATTTCGATCGTCATATTTCCATCATCGTTTCAAAAAAGCCCTAATAGCAAAAAACAACAACGACATTGGCTATTTTTAAAATCGTCCCTGCATGTGTAAAGTCTTCAACGACGTCAGCATAGTCATTATTTGACTTTAGCGCGGCGGTTATTAGCACGCCAACTTTCAACCGTCTTTGGAAAAAAAAAAAAAAAAAAAAAAATAGCAAACAAACAAATCGCATCGGCAAAAGAACAAGAACGCTGAGTTTGCGGAAACAAATTCGAGATCATTTTCTAAGATTTTGCGCGTGTATACTCTCTTTGCATATATACGCTATTCTGCAAAAACGAAAGAAAATCTGCGCACGCGGAGAGAAATAACGTTTACAAATTTAGTATGATCCGTATCAAAAATGTGGACATGCTAAATTACACCCGACACATAACTATCACCATTTCATTGTTCATTTCATTGTTATTGAAATGAATTAGATGTATATTTGTGCTTTGGTTTATTCATTTAAAAAAAGCATCCATGTTGAATGACAAAATAGAAAATAAGTTGATCAAATAGACGTTAATTTTATCTTTGGAAAGTAAAAGAATTTGGATGATTATCATATTTAATTTTGATGACAAAAAATAATCTTGTGTATTCCAGAGAGTTGATAAATCATGGCTTGCGATGGTCGATGATATTGTTGTGATCGTGACACCTGTTGTTAACAACAGGTTTCTCTAATCCGCCGGCACTGATTTTTATATGAAGACCTTAATCGGATTATGTGCCCGGACTATCGATCACAAGACGAACCGGGCCAAATGGCCGTACAATTGGATTATGACACTTCTCAATGATCTGTTGACGTTGTATGTAGATGCCCGGCGGGCCCGGCACACTTTTGAAGCACCGCCACCGATCGAGTGTCTCCAAACTGGTTCTCTCCCTTTTTTTCAGACCCAACTAAATACATCCCGTTTGATAAAAATATATTCACTCCTGTGGATTTCAATATTTATTCGTATACAGTAGTCATGGTCAAACTGTGATTAACGCTTCTTTTAAACTGTCGCATATAAAAAACAAATTTTGATTAAGTAAAAAAAAAAAAAAAAAGATATATGTGAAAAGTTGTTTTGGATTATTTTTGGCTCAACCTTTTTCTTGCCATCTTAGAAACAATGTTAAGACAGAAGACCAAAAAGTGGGAGCAACTTCGGATTCAAAATGTGGAATTCCTGCAGTCACTTTTTTCTGGCTAAAAGGATTCAGAGGGACTCTCGGCGCGTGTGTAAAGTCATTTATTACCGCGAGAGAAGTCCGAAGCGGAAACTAATCGGACGCTGTTTACCTAACATGAGACGCAGGAATTTTTGTTTGACAATTAATCGCAAGATACACACCGGTGAGCGTGTGCGTTTATGGAAGTTAGGAAGCTCGCAACCAACGGTTTGACAATTTGTTTGTGTTCAGAGGAATTTTCCAACCAGACGTGTTTTATATATATATTTTACAATCAACACCGGAAGCCAAATAGAATAAATTTTATTTTTGTCGAATTGAGATGGATGGATACAAGTATGTATGCATGTATAGAATGATGAAATTGTGATTTGTAGCTTGAATTAGTTTTTTCGCAGGTACGTGAAAACTTAGCGCGAGTGCGTCATTTTAATCTGTCTGGCAGGAGGTCAGGCGTGCTTCAACACCACGTTCGCGCAGCCATCCGTGCGCTCCGGGGTGTGTCTTCGCGCGCACTCGTCATCTCGTGCTCATCTTTTGTCAGGCCAAGCTCATGCGCGACGTCTCCGCCCTTTTAATTCATACGTGCCAGCGTTGATTACATCGTCAACCGACCATCTTTTCTATTTAATTATTGCATTGCACACTATTATAAAGTCATCCAGTTCACTTCTCATCCTCTATAAAATCCAATTTTATATCTAAGTTTTAGAATGTTTTAACAATGATGCAACAATTATTTATACAAGCTTTGCATTGTATTATTTATATTGTAAAGTTAAGATAAAAGAATCAAGTTAATTCCACCGCGAAAAAAGATGTCTGAAATTTGATTTAATACTAAAAATTTGTTTGAATTATTTTAACCTCCCAAAAATATTGTAAAGTTCGTTAACACAAAGTATACAAAAAAGCTGTGTCCTGATAAAAAATGAATAATCAGCGTGAAATGTGCAATTATTTTGCACTGACAGCAGCGTTGCTATTAAAGCATGTCCTTCGAATTCATCGAAACGACCCGCTGTTCAAAGTAGCATGCAAGTTTAACTTGAAAGTCAATTTGAAATTTGATTTGAAAGTACATATACTTTCCGATTTTTTATATTAGTTGCTGTTGAGCAAAGGGAAGCAGAAAATTTTAAACGACGGCAGTGGCAACTTTTTGTTTTACGAACGAATTTATTTAACGTTCACAAAAATTTACTGATGTAATTCTACTATAGTAATTGTTCGATAAATACATCCATCCAATTTTTGATATGATTAACTAACTTAGTGTTACTAAATATCGTGATCTTACACTAAAAAGATCTGAATCAAGGATATTCAGACTAAATATTAATAATCATCATACTTTATTCAGTTGTATTATTTGTTTGAAATGTATTCTTTTTTTGTCTGACATTCAGACAAACAAGGATCAGATTCAGATAATTTGAATTTCAAACAAATTTAACTGAAATTCATACTTTTTAAAAGCGTTTTTTTTCGCAATATATTAAGATGAATATATATAAAAGGCACACAATTACGTATCATTGATCTATCAGCGTTATTTTTAAGAATTACATTTAAACGCCGCGGTAATTATCGTTAGAGGATATGAACTAGAAATAGAAAATGTAAGCGGCACAAATGGTAATGATGTAAAAACGTATATCCGCGAGACATATAGTCTCGCGTGGACTCATTGTGAAATATGTGACACTATGTCAATCAAATCTCAAGGTTCTTATACCGACTATCTATATAACTTATACAGCTAAATTTATATATATATATTTCTTCACGGACGAAAATATATTTTAATTTATATAACTTGTTGCCGCTTTTCATGAATGTTTTAATGAATGTTTGAATGAAATTTACAAAAAAATATATAAACCAGATATTATACTTATTGACAGAAATATATTTTATGTAGAAAAAAATATATTTAATTTATATTTTCAAAATATATTTTCGTCCGTGAGGGTTGAAAGTCAAATTGTGTTCAATTTAGGTGAAAGCGCACGTGGTGCGGTCTGTTTGTCTCAGTTGATTTTATAAAATGCGCATAAGAATGTAACCAAACTAATTAACACAAATTGGCCATAAAAATTGTAGGTATCGTAATCAAAAAATCTGAGCCGCGATATGATTTAGAATTGCATGATGGCGATCGAAACGTAGTTTTGAGGAGGAGATTTATGTAAAAAATATAAAAGTGGTGGATGATTTTCCAGACAGCGAGGGGGACAAAAACGTTGGCAATAAATCAGAGAGATGAAGATCAAAAGTTTGAGAGCGCCCCGATGCATCCATAATGTGTTGGAAAAGAGAGGTGGGATTGATTTATGGGGTTGCGCGCGGGGTACGCGCAGAGTCAACCAATGTGCTTAATTAAACGACGGAATCGATATAGATTCGAATAAAGCGCGTAACACGATATTTATCGCATTAACGCGGCGATCTGTGTTCACGTTCGGACGGTACGAGATCAATGAATCACGGGACACTTTGGGATGCGGCGCCTTTTTTCTCGTTTGCTCCGGGGCACCGTGAGAAAGCGGTCGAATCTTCGTGAATTTTTAACCGGACTCTCCGGGAATATAGGTATATTTGCCAACGCAAGGGCAAAATACGCACGGCTATTAATTCAGAGTCCGGAGGACAACGCTCAGCGGCAAACGAGCAAAATGACCGCCGGGTCAGGCCTTAAATAAAAAGATACCAACGTTTAAATAAAAGTAAACCCGTGTCACCGGGCAACGCACAACCCTGAACTTGCCACCATCAGCCTTTTTCTATTATTATTACCGCTCTTCATCGATTCTTAAACGCATTGCTATGTATATATATAAATAAAAAAATAAAAATGATTAGTCATTTTGATAATGAATTCAAACAAAATCGGTTGACGATTTGAATGCGTATGACGAGTGATATTCGAGTGAGAGTAGATAAAAGTTGTCCCTCTAGTTGTCTCGAGTTCGTAAAATCTTCTACTTGGTGAATCTCAGAGAGGAAGCCGCGAGTTGTTAAGTTGTTATTGGGCTGAAAAGTCGTCGTCCCACGGAATGCGCGTTGGCAGCCAATAAAGTCATAAACGTTTTAGTGTCGGGTCTGTAAACCTCGGCAGAAAACTTTTGACAGAACAATTTTGGTCGGTTGATGATATATGTTTTATACACGTCGCAGCACAATATCATGAAGCGTGGGACAAAATAATAATGTGGGACAATCAATAATAATCAATAATTATATACAACACTGAATTTGGTTTAAGGAGAAAAAGACCAATTGCGGTTTATATCAAACCAAACGAACTATATTGCTTGTCAAATGAATAAATCCCGCGGCCAATGAATCAAGGAAGCGAACAAGCGCGCGGCGTTTCATCATTGAAATGCTGCTAGCGGATTAACCTGCGAGGCATCGCGCGCACGAAGAGGACAGGTGCAATGTGACGCGCACGTAAAGGCACTTGACAAAAAGTCAGCCGACCTTCATTTCCACTCTCTTTTCATCTAACAAGCACAAATAAAGACGCACCTGTAGCAGTTGTACGTCTTCTTTGAGATCACTATAGCTTTAATAGCTTAGTGCTCTTTCACAGCGAGAACGTCAATGAGCACATGTAACGTCACGCTATTTTAATTGGATCAACGCTAATTAGCGGCCGATCCAAATTTTATTCATCACATCATCAACATAAATCGGCCCAAATTTTAATGCACTTCAACTCCAAACGCCAAACAAATAGACATATATATATATATATATAATTTATATGAACATAAATATGCAAGTTAGTGAACATGTGCCATGTATGTCAGAATATAAAACACATGTACTAAACCTAATATCTTGAAGCTTGAATTGAACAAAATGTTACAAGTGTTTATATCAAAGTGGCTCATCGTACGTAGATTGTGCCACTTCAAATGTCCAAGATGATTATTGAATGATGCAGTCACAGCACTTGATTAACAGCAATAGCAGGTGAAATGATATATTTATATATGTACGAAAACTATATTAGCTTGCAGATATACTTAAGTCGCAGGGACAGGGCAAGTTTAAGTTCTCAAGTTCGGACGACTAATTTTTGAATGCGCGCTTATTACTGTAGGTATATATAGCGGTGATCAAAAGTCAGCAGGTGTTATTATTCTTATTGGACGGACGAGAGAACACTTAAAATTCGGGAGTCGACTTGTCATCCGGGCCGGTCTCGTAAAACGCATTTTTCGGGAGATACCTGCTTGCGTGGTATCGGCCCGATTAATGAACCGGTGTTGGTGCACAGACCACCCCGGAGCTAAATGCACGCTACGTGCACCCTCTCAGCTGATAGTCCAGTCTGAGCTATATTACGCGACCTATAAGCAGCTCCCGTCGCTTCATCCGAGTCTCAAACGGGCCGCACTTTACCTGCCTGCAGTTTTACGATCGTCGCGCCGAGGTGGCGATGTCTTCCCGGTTATCGTTGATCTGCTCTTCGGCAGCCTAGCTCTTCGCGACCACCTCCTCTTTCTTCCCCAATCTTCTTCTCACTTGTGCAAACATATACCCAAATATATATACCCTCCATCGCGTCATGTTAGATCCGTTTATTATTCTTTATTTCGGCTGCCTTCATCTTTTCCTATTTTTATTCTTATTCTTATATATTCTTGTTTATCAACACGAATCAACTGACATTTCAAACAAATTTTGTCTCTTTTATCGAGTACATTTTAATTAATGATAAGTTAATAATAATTAACTCTCATCATTCATACAATTATTAACATGAAGATTTTGTTCTGTATGTTCAATATATGATGATAATGATTTTTTTTTTTTTTTTTCAAAAAAAAAACACTAATACGATAGGTAAGAAGAATATAACAAAGGGTATCTTACAATGAAAATTTAAGCAAAATAAAAAATTAATGCAACGTATGTTTTTCCACTCTTATATTTGAGCGTTTTGCATATGTTAGTGCAATTGTTGAAAGAAAGAAATGATATAAATACATATAAGTGAATTAACGTTTACGAAAATCGTCGGGCGGTTACCTTTGTTCACTATTCATGATGCGCGTTAAGTATATATGTATATATTGCCTGGACGTTGTTTGCATTATTTGAGTCCCTTCATAATAATTTATTTTTCTTCATTGGTGGTTATATATTTTTGCATGCCATTTCAATCAATAAACCGACAGAAACAAAATGATAATATATGATTGTGACGTTAGATGTTAAAACACCGTTTGTCTGAATGTTGTAAAACTTGCAAAATACTTTGCCCGATAACAGAGATGAGGTTACAGCGCTTGATGTTGCGTGCTAACCTTCTAAAATAATCTCATATTATTAATGACTCGCCCAGTTAATGAGCAAAGATGTTTGGACGCAACATGTTGAGCGCTTATAAGACATCGCACACACACTTTTATATTTTGACGTGCTAATCTGCTACAAATGTCTTCCGACGACGCAAAACGCTTCCGAAAATAAAATTTGGCGTGGTTGTAAAAAAGAAGCGCGCTTGTCGTCATTTCCTGATCCTTGGAGGTTTGCGCGGCGCCGACGACGAAGAATGCGTGTGCGCGAATTCGAGTAAAGAAAACATGGAAATGTATTCCGTCGCTGCGAGAACAACAAATTACGCACGATGGTAGATGTCTCCTAATACGACAAACTGGAATCGCCGGTGTGTCGATTCTTGAGGCATTTAGAGAGATCAATGGTATCGTCTTGTAAAATACGATTCGACGTTATTCGTTTGATATACATGCATGTCGCATCGATCGTGACTATTAATCCACAGCCAATTGGCAACATTTCGCAGACTAAATGTCTGCGATATACGAATATTTATTTCATTTGAATTTGACAATGGTGAGATGATTTATTAATATATTAGGATATATGAGAAAGTCAACGATGTCGACAGAGCGATTAGAGTGAATTGGAAGTAACAATTTTGCAAGATAAAGCTCAGTGGGATGAATGAAATTCCATATTATAAAATGATGCCGAAAAGAGCGACGAAAGTGATACGGCTGAATGAAAATGACGCGTTCCAGCGGCATCTAGGATGAGCAGTTGAAGAATGCCGTTGCCGTTGCCGCCGCCGCCGCCGCCGCCGCTTGGTGCTTCCAACATATCTGCGCAACCCAAAATACTGAACTAATATATGACGTAGTGCGTGACTCGTTTTACCAGGGAAAAAACATTTCAAGTAGACGAGAACTTGGTACGATCATCCCGTACGTCTCTCAGTCTATACGCCATGCTCTCGGAATGTCGACGAATTCGCTGCTCAACCGAGATAAGAATAATTATTCACCGGCGGGCAAAAAAGTGCTGTCAAGACGACCACTTCTGTCACTGCTGTCTGCTCCTCGATTAATCGAACCTTGTTTACTGTCTCTCCGCTTTGACTATCAATTATTTTCCATTATACCAATTCAATCGCAAACAATTATTGCTTCGGTTTAAGCTTCACAGTAGAGACTTTTGATGACGAAACAATAAAACAATTGTATTGTTGAAAATGAATTGATGTTTGACTGTATATGTATAGTTATAAAAAAATTAGTGTCAAGAAATTGTGTACAATACATGGTATATAATTTTGGTTAAAGTTGAATTTTCTTTAAAAAATTAGTAATAAATCTGGTGGGAATAATTGAATGGCAAAAGGTGGACGGGTTGGTGTAAGATTTTCGTCAAAATGTGCGGAACCGGCCGTACCGGTTTGGACGAAAAAGTTCATACGTGACCCGGCCGGCGTGCAGCGTAATAGACGGCGTGTAAATGTATGGTAGACGCGCGCGGGGACAATCCGTTGTTCAGGGAAAAACGATCGACGTGTAAAACCTGATCTGGCTCCTCAAAGGCTGTTACGATTCCACGTATTGGAAAAGTCGTGGCTTCGTTGCATGAGCAGAGGTATACACGGTGAAAAGTGATTGTCGGAATTACTGCAATAAATACTAGAATTGCTGTTTCCATTGGGACAAAAAATTCCGACTTCGCTACTTAGCTCCATGAAAGTTACAGCCACTGAGCACAAAAATAATGAAAGTATCATTACCGATATTTTTCTACACCGCGCGGCCACTAACAATAATACAAATTATGTCCCGTCGATGTTGTTTTAAATAGTTTATCGACAGGTTTTTGTCTAAGAAAAAAGAACGAAGAAAGCTTGATGGAGAAAATCATTCATTTTTAATCTAATGACTCTAAAATAGTTTGAATGTAATACATTTTTCAAATTTTTGTCACGTTCAATATTTTATTGTACACACAATAAATGTATACAAATAAATTTTGGAGATGAACAAACAGCGGAAACTTAATTCGCGCGGACTCTTCAACTGCGAGCTGACATAACGGACGGAATAAATAATGATTTTTTGCGCGATCCTAAACATCACGAGTACTCAATCGAGTCGCCATCATCTGTTCGCCGGAGCGAATCTGCAATTCAATTCGACCGAGTGCATCGGCATGTCCATCAGGACTGCCACCGAATAAAACGATCCCTGCGTATTTTGCGATTCCGATTAATGACCCTCAATGCAATATTTACACGCAATTAATTTTTCGGTTTCACCTGAATAATTTCCTTCGAACAAACAAAAAAAAATAAAACAAAACAAATAAACAAACTAACTTGTCTGCGAGACACTTTCTTACAACGATGGAAGTTGAATTAATTGTTGCAATTTCTCAAGTTATTCTTTTGTCCCCAGCAGCTGCATGGTATGTGTGTGCATTTTTTTGTCAACTGCCAATTAAATGAACATTTTTACGGCTGATTATAAATTAAATATAAAGTTTCAATGTTTGATCTTCGATTGTGTGCGATCAGTTAAAATAAACAGTTGATAGGACTCTCAAATAAATAACAAAGTAAAAGTTTCAAACGATTTGATGGGGTGTAAAACGGCAATTTCCTTGTCTATAATTTGCGCAACTCGGCGTGTATTAAAGTCAGCGGCATTTCCAATAAAGGAACATCGAAAACAATAATTCGCCGACAATGTGCGGTCGAGCGTGAAAAAAAGGGAAAAAGGGTAACTGTAAATTATCATGCTAGACAGGGTGCAACCCTGTCGGCGAGGTTGTTTCTTCGGCTGAGAAAAAAGCACACTGCTTAACGTTTTACGACGCCCACAATATGCGCGACATCGGCTCAATTATTATTGTACACAAGAGAGAGAGAGAGAGAGAGAGAGAGAGAGAGAGAGAGAGAGAGAGAGAGAGAGAGAGAGAGAGAGAGAGAGAGAGAGCCACTTTGTCATATATTTTTGATGTAATATGTATAGTCGGACTATCGTTGCATCTGCATTTATCATGCGCTAATCTCACTGAAACTACACAGTCGCGCCATTTACGAGGAATCTCAGAGTATGCGTGACTCAAATAAAAGCTACACTCGCGTGATACGGCTTTATATTGTCACCAGGCGCCAAGAGGTAAACGAACTTTTGTTCTATATATATTTTTATATTTAAATAGATTTACTCGCTCGGGGCCTTGTTTGGGTGCACTTAATCTTAGTTCAGCATTGAGTAAAGGGTCAGCTCCTTTTAACTTGGGGCAATTTTTTTTCAAACGTTCATCTGATGTTTTAGCGTCAGGACTGTAATGTGTGCTCAAAGCTTTTTCTCTCCGTTCAAACAACTTTTTTTTTGACAACTCAACCTTGAAAGACCTTAAACCAACATGTTATACGTTATTAATTAATTAATTACATTTCATAGCATAACAATTAATAAGTACCAGTTATGTCATCGATATCTAATGCCTTCACAAATTATTTATTGAACATACTTATCATGATCCTGCACAACATTTATTTATATACACATATAAATTTTCTATACATTTACAATATTACACGACAGAATAGAATTATTTTTCACTTATTTGGATTATTTTTATTGAAACCTGCTAATTACAAATTTTACATGAACACAGTGTTTTTGTATTTTTTTTTTTTTTTACAGTTTAGGTTGTATACAATTTAGAAATTAATCTAAATTTGACTATGTATATAATATATACATAAAAGGCTCTAATAATGTCTTAACTTGAAGTCAAGGGTTGAATTTTTCAAAATTAATCTCATCTTAGAATAAAATATATACCATAAATGATTTTTGTCTTGGACCAGGATGTATCATTGTAGGGCGCAAGACCCACCAACAACAATAGTTCAATGTAAAGCATTTCAGCGCATATAGTCTTTTATATTATATTTTTTTATTGATTATGAACAGTCAAATGTTGAATAACTGATAAAAGCTATTGGTGTAATTTTTGTTTGCCATCAAGCAGGTCATCTTAATCGTATTGTTGCTCCAGAAGCTGATGCATACATGATGAATAAGTGCGGCTATACTATCATCAGCTAGGCTCTCAAATTCCTTGTTGCCTCCGGCGATTCTCATTTGTGTCCCACAAACTTAACTGGTATTTAAACTTATAATTATCGATTGCTACGTCGACAGTATTTCCGGCACGAACGGCGTGTGCTATCGTAAAAGCCGATAACGTGAGATCGACAATTCGCGATGATAAGTAGTTGAGGTGTTAACTTACTCCGTTCTTTTATTTTCCACTTGATGCGACTTATTACATCGCAGTGACCGTCGACAATCAGTTACAAATTATTTATTTATTTGTATCTATCCTGAAGTTTGTATCCTGAAAATTTTTGCTTCCAAATTTGCGTTAAAGAGATTAATCGAGAAAGAATGAATGTTGAAATTACTCCCTGAATGGTTTTGTGCAAAGTCGCGGGAAAAGCTGATGATGGCTGGCAGCCAAAACGTGTGGTTTATTATAGTTTTGTTATGACAGCTAAATGTTGTGGTAAATTAACAGCGAGACAGATGTATATGCCGCCCTCTCTATAGCCCGTGCTTTTCTAATTGAATAGGTAAACATCGTAATTTACTGGGTAAGTAGTCGCGTCGTCATAAATCTCTTGGTTAGAGACGAAACGCGCGCGATAGGCCGCGGCGGCTCTCGCGCAAATGCATCCTTGCAAATGCTTATCGACTGACGCACATCAAATTATGCAAAATTTCCCGTGACTAACGTGATAATTAAATGCCGCTGCATGGGCTTGGACCTATAGCTACAAAGGCACGATTGCCTACAAATTAAAACACGCTATGTGCACACAATTTCTTCTTTTTATGAAAATTAGTTAACTTTGCACGATCCGCGAGAGAGTTTATAATACAAGTTGATCTCGGAGTTATCAGATGAACACCTCGCGAGCTGGAAACCTGGGTCTAACATGACTTCACATGCTTCATTAATAAATGCAGAGGATCTCTACATTAAACTAGTAAACTTGGTGAAAGCCGCAAAGTTTCATGCACACATACACTTGATGAAATTAAGCTTTTTGAGAGCATATATATATATATATATATACGCATCCGCACATACATAGGTACATATACCGCGCCATATACGCCAAACAAAGTGTATGTCCGTCGGGGACTTTGGAGCATCACTCGCGCGTCGCGCTTTCAATTCAATTGCCTTTCATAAATAACTATCCACAATTTCTGTAACTTGTGGATATATATACGAACGCTTCACATGATCCGGATTCCTTTCTGCAACATGCTTGTCGTGTTAGGCTTATTATAACGACTTATTTCAAATTACGGATCCGAAAGCGCTCACGGCTTCGGCCGCGGCATGAGCAAAAAAGTTGTCGCAATTTTTATTGGCATTTCGCATAAAAAAAGGCGAGAGGCTGTGTTAATAATGCCGCGCGCGCACGATTTCGGGAAAATCGTGAAAAACTATTAACATTTTTTTTTCTTCTTCTTCTTCTAATACGTACGTGATGATGCGCGCGATGATGCTTTATTTGTATAACGAAATGAATGCGATGAGAGGAATTCAGAAAAAGGTAAATGGCACCGGTATGGAAATGCGATTGGCTTTTAAACGTCCGACAGCAGCGCAGTCAACTATGTTAATTATCCCACGTGTTAGCTGAGGTGTAACTTCTGTTTATCGTCGAATCTACCAAATGTAACTGAAAACTGATGAACGCACCGGACCACCTACGTTAGCGGCTTGTCCCTCATGTTTTAAGAATCATTCTGGATTAGCGATTAGCCGAATGCGAATCTGATTTGCTCTCGTCGATCAAGCACTCGTATTACTTCGTAATAATAATAATAATACAAAAATAATAATTAACCAAAACTTGTTCAAACAACATTCCCCGTCGTTTATTTCAAATGTCATCGTTTAATTTTTAATAAAGCATGCTCGCAAAATTTAAAGTTTGAGTCATTTGATACATTCAATAACTCAACTTTTTGTCAGAATGATGAAAAGTAAGAAAACAAATTATCCGAAATAATTGAGTATATATTATGATTAAATCTTACTGGTATGAGTTAGTTAAGGTATATAACGTCGTTTGTATTCAGCCAAAGTTTATAGCGAGCTTTCTAATCGGCAAACTAATCATAAGTTAATAGTGTTGCTACCGCAAGACCTCAGCATAAAATATATTGCCGAAGCATCGTGCGGCAGTCGCGCATAGCTGCCGGCTTACAAATGACTCTCTTAATATACCGCTTGCCCACTACTGTATACATTTTGCAGTGCATCTTAGATCGTGACTTATACTTTTCTGTTGATCTCGCGGATAAAAAACAAACTTTTCTTCATTTTGTTTTACAACCTAGTTCAGGTCTTGTTTCTGTGACACTTTTTGCAACAGCGACTTGTCGTGCGTCGAACGTGATTTGCAATTATCCATGAGGCTGACAGTTGATTATATAAATCGCTGTTGTAACTCGAAATTATACTTTTAAGAGCATCAATTTCGATATCACACACACATATAAATATCATATTCACTTTTTACTCAATAACTTGTACATTTTCCGTCGGCTCAAGTTAACTTCCATATTTAAATTAAAAAAAAAATTGATTCATCATGAATTAACAAAGAATAATCTATTCGTTTAAAAGTATGAATATCACCCTTTTACATATAATAACGTCTTGTTACCAAGCTAGTAAATAACTTGATCAATTCGGCTCAATTAGTTTTGTAACTGCAATATGTAATTCACATGCAAACGTGGTTGGGAATTTTCATATAAGTATAAGGGGCTCGGTGGGTTTTTATACAAAGGGTGGTGGTGCGCGTGTGTGTGTGTGTCGTCCTGTCCTATCCTGTCCTGTGGTATAATGAAATACATTTCGTGTCTCAGGACATTCGTCTTAATTTTCGACAACGGGGGACAGCGTCATTGTTTTCTCGCGGTAATTAATACCACTGATAACGTCGATTAATGTCATTAACATTGCAAACGACATATGGAGATATATATAAATATACATATATATTGTGCGATACTTTTTTTCGTACATCAGATAACGCCCGACTCTTTTTGTCCTATGACAGATGACAGACACCACCAAATTATGTATCAATCAACCTTTTTTTTACATTCTTCAAACGATAACATTGTTTAAATTGTTCTAGTCAAGTTTTGTGTATAATTGTACATTTAAGTTGAATTAAAAGTATACAAAGAAAAGAAAAAAAAATGAACGAAACTTTTGATATGCGAGTTTGGTAGAAAATTGATTGGAAGTCATGAATCTTGGCAAAACGTTTGACAGAGGCGGCAACATTAAGCAACGTCTAATTATCGTAACACAAGATATGCATTTTGTCGGGTCAATTGCGGTTTTGGCACTTCGAATGAAGACGGGGTGAACGAACGCAAAAGCGTTGCGATATGGGCGCGTTAACGAATGGACAGGCTAGTGGGCCGCGCACGACATGCGAAATTGATGAAAGTAGGCCCGTGCCACGAATTCTTCGGCAGTTGGATGCGCGACGCAAGGTGACAAGACCCGTTCTTATTAACGAGAAGGCATTCTCAAAAGGCTTTGGATCTTTGCTTGCCACAAATATGCAATTCCCGGTGCGAATATAAGCTTCGTAGTATTTGCATTCGGAGATGAAAAACAGATGACGCCGCAAACAGCAAGCTTTTTTTTCAATGAAATTCGTCCAAAGGGCACTGACAAATTGTCACGAATCTATTTTAAATACTGATATTCAGAAAAGACTCATTTTTTTCAACTTTCAAATTAAATATTTTTACTCGATTTCCATTCCAAATATATACTTCAATTATAAATTAACTTAAAAAAAAAATATGGCACGTTATGAATTATCTATTTTGTTATCTACATAGTATTGGACTGGCCTCTTCATTGCAATATAGTTCATCATTTCTTAAATATGCCGAGCTTCGAACTAAGAGACGAAGTTGATAAAGGAAACAAGGCAGCTAATTTTTAAACAAAGCATCTTGGTAAGTTTTGTCGAGAGTAATAAATGATGATTACCCTTGCCTCATAATAGCTAAGTGGAGAAAGAGTGGAGGCATGCTTTCTTTGATGTTTTCTCGCTCAAGCTGCTCTCAACGAAGCGACAAATTCTTCGATATTTGGGCGATGAAAAGCCTCCTTCGTGAAGGCCCTCAAACTTTTCGCATCGCGTCTTCTATATATATGTATATCCTTTGACGCGAACTTACTTTTTCACCAAATCATAATTGAGAGAGCTCAATCGAACTCGAAAGTCTAATATGTATCTTGCGGTCTCCCTAAATAACATAATTGACCGATGTTAAAAGCGTCGCGCAGAGAATGAATTCATAATAACATTCCAGCCGCATTCTAGATGTATAGATATATACTATACGCAAATGGTATCTTGAATAGTTGTAATGCCCTTTCTTAGAATTTCATCGAGGCTTCCGTAGGTCGCAAAACATATACGCGAGTCTATTTGGAAAAGGATTACGCCGATTAATGAAGGTCATAAACCTCTTTCAGATCCGAATAGCTGATTTTCGTGTTAATTTACGCGCGGCACTTGGAACACAACTGATATGTAAATGTTGTACCATAATCAGATGCGTAACTTCTTTCACTTTGATTTTCTAATAACCTTCGTTTAATTAATTATCGAATCGTCTTTCTTATTCATCCAATTTTTTTAATTCAAATTATTAATAATAATTTTTTTTGTTGCAATATTAACAAAACTTTCCTCTTCATCTCATATTATGCAAATTTTTATCGTTAATTATACAATTAGCTTAAGACTTTCAATTAGAGTCCGGAAGTGGCGATTTCTTTATATAACCGAGTTTTTTTTATTTTAACTATATTTTCTATGATGGCAGAATGATTGAATCAAAAAGTCGAGTGGAGCATGGCGAAGTAAGCGGCCATATATATGTGTGTGTTTGTGTAAATATTTGAACTTGTACAAAAGTTTGTGCTTTAATTACAAACATAATTGCAGCCTCTTTGTTTCTTCAATTGCGAGTCCAGGCGAGGTCGGGCTACTGCAACAAGGAGGCGAAAATATGCACAGAAAGCGGACATGATCGCAGTTAGGAATTTTTATGAAACAATTTTACAGTACTTCTTCACAGAAACACATAATAAATTATTTAAATGAAATATAAAATATTGTATAAATATAAAACATTTTTTATTCTATCATTATGATTAAAATGGTATTTATCAATTCAAAAACGAATTGTTATTTAAACGTACTAAAAATTTACTACGCAAAACGTTAACATATATATATATATATATATATATAAGAAATATAGGTTTGCTATATTTTTTTACATTTAGTTTATAGAACTTGGCTGATAAATTGTTACCGAAGAAAAGAACAAGTATTTACACGCCGGAATTCAATTAAATACTCAACAAAACAGTCACATGAAGAGCATGTTTCATTTGGGTATACTGTAAATAATTTGATCAGTCATTAAATACTTATTGGAAAAAAGTGGCGTGGAAAAGAAGTCAAATGTAAAATTTGTATGAATTTGAATTTATTGGATGTTAACAAAATATTGCAAACTTTCTTTTGTTATACGCGTTTGATTTGTGCCCACAGTTGTGTTATCTCTATAACAGAAAGGTTAGTCATCAAACGTAAACTATAGATCACGGTTGACCAAATTTCTCCTACTGAAATTCTTGTAACATCAAGAGAGAAATATAATATCAATTTGCATAGATAAATATCTGTTCTTCTGTCGCACATTACAATTCTGGGCATTCTTACATGTTGTTCGAGAAAGTATCATTATTCATTATTTTTTAATCGTTTTCGATACTTTTTATATTATTTTTTTTTAATTTAAATTTGAGCATTCTTTGTAGCCTATTATTTGATTTTATTTTAGAATCAACAACTTGTAAAAAAATTAATTTATATGTTGATATAATTGATAGAAATCAAATTTAAAGACGGAAAAAGTTAGTTATAATATTACTGGGTAATTGTCCCGTAGATTACACGTGAAAAAAAAAGTCGCTACGGACAGGATTCGAACCTGTGCGGGTAAAACCCAATGGATTTCGAGTCCATCTCCTTAACCACTCGGACACCGCAGCTGTTAAACCAGCGTTCGCAAATACCCAGACGGTATATAAAAGCTGCTCACGGCGCAAGTCGCGTGTGCTCCCTGTCAATATTCGCAGCGTTCAGTCATCAGCTTTAACAAAATAATACAAGATGATGAATGATGAATGTTTATTATATTTTTACTCTAAAAAAACTATCGTTTTACTTTTAAACAAGACTATTTTTATATGCCTGGGATGAACTATTATTATTTTAAATTAAGGTAACTGTTCACGCAATAATGATGAATGTTAAAAAAAAATAAAACAAAAATTTTTTATTTCGGATACTTTATAGTGCCTTCTTTTAGGTGGTATTTTTGTTTCTTTTTTTAATAATTAATAAAAATGCCTAAAATTGATAATATTGTACAATTGTGTCACGGCGGGCGAACAGCTGTTAACGCTTTTCACAGTCGTTTCTCTCGTAAACTTATTTTCCTCGACTTTTCAACTTCAAAAAATTAGTGGGAGTTGAATTTTTATCTGATTTGCTTCATTTTATTAAAATTATTCTGAATTATATATTCTATCAAAATTATGAACAGATTTTCGTTATAATGTTTCTCCGCACAGTAATAAACAATTCATTAGAAAAAAAACACTTCCATTTTTCGGCTTCTTTTACATTATCGGCCATAACTTTTGTTTGGTCATAATTATTAAAAATGCGTCCGTAATTTCCAAAGTTTTCATAATTACGAACAAAATGGCATCAATAACAATAAAATTGATTGCAATTCAAGTTCCAACTAAATTGGGAACTTTAAAAATAGGGATTTTTAACTAATAAACAATCAATTTTTTGGGATTCCTTTTTGCAGATTCTTATAGTTAGGGACCTGAATTCTATGAATCACTAAAAAAATCAAAACGATTGGTTTGAATTTAACGTAAATAGCCATTTCCGTAGAAATCCCCCTTAATGTTCAAGTTGAAATTTGAATTAGTGCGTGGCGATATAAAATGTTATGTTACTATTGAAAACCATATATCATAAATTTATGTCATATCATTATATCATATCTCTAAACAATCAGTGGAATATTGTAAACTCGCATGTTTTTAATTTCGATTGATTAAAGCATTAATTTAACTTCAGTTGAGCCAAGTCAAAGTTTGTAATAACAATTTGGCATACTCTATGTTACCAAAAGTTATGATGCTTTGCGTATGAGCAAATCCAAAATTAACGGCCACTTACTTGGCAAAACAAGTGAAAACTTTCAGATCATAGGCACACTACTAAAAAAATCACACGTCTTAGTCCCGTATAAATGCGAAAAAAAATGGACGACATTCATTCTCAAAGGATGATACATCTAAAAAAATGTACTTTAATTCACGTATTTTTTTAAATACCGTTAAGAAATGATCGATTATACAACTTTTTGTAACATTCTAGTATCATGTAATATTTGTCAGTCATGAAGTGACTTGTGTAAATTGAGCGCCAGATTTTTCAGTGCCGAAAATTTTGGGCGTTAAATGTTTTGATTTTTTTCATGATGCTATAATTTTTGTTCAAATTATTTTTTATTGATTCAAATAAATAAAGGTGGTTTACAACAAATTTCATTAAAACGTATTAGTGTTAATTTTTTTTTGTTTTTCATGTTATGTTTAGGTGTGTATGTATGTAAATCATTCTCTTTATAAAAACATCTTGGCACTATGTTTTAACTATACTTTATTTAGGTACTGGATCTTTGGTATTGGACAAAGATAATCTTGAACTCTCAAATGGGTTAATCCCTTGCCCAGGAACAGATTCTGCGACTTGTTTATCAGCGTGTCCTAGACTCGAAACAGTTTGCATTTGAAATTGTCTGCAAAGATTTAAAATATTGTTATAATCAATTATTTATTGTTTTTATTTTTTGTTCAATGTTAAAAAGCATTTGTAATTAAAATCGAATAAGTTCAGCCATTACAACAAATTTGAATTTTGGATTAAGTGAATTTTTATTGCTGCTTACTTCTCGTTTATTTTGACTCGTGTCGTATTACTTATTATCAACTCGTGTTGATAATAAGTAATAGAATGCTTAAATAATAAGCAATGTTAAGATTGTAACGTTCACGTTCTTTACTAGTTATTATAAATATCTGATGTGTTCGCTAAAATAGCTGATTTAATATAGATATATTTTGAACAGAAAATTACCAAAATTAAAGCAGTTTTAGAGGCACAAAAAACGTTTTGTTTTTTGTTGATTTCATCATATATTTAAACGATACAAATTAATACAATAATAAATTCATTATAAAATAATACGATAAAAAAAAATTATTCGCTGCGGACAGGATTCGAACCTGTGCGGGTAAAACCCAATGGATTTCAAGTCCATCTCCTTAACCGCTCGGACACCGCAGCTGATTGAAAATTATTTTGAAAACACTTTTTTATGCACTTAAATGAAGATGTTTATCTTATCTTGAATGTCATAATCAGAAATGAAAACATATTCGTCAAATATTGTCTTCTCGGCAGTGATAAAAATAACAAGTCATCCAAAAAAAATCACACTTAATTAAACTTTTACGTTCGTTGAACGTCAAGTGTAATATTTAAAATTATGATCAATAAATTTGTTTAATGCTAATTTTTGTTTTTGTGTATCAACTCGATTATTAGAATCAAAATTATCGTTGTAATGTAGCACAGAACTGCGGCGTACTGATTTTTGCACCGAACTTGAGCAAACGTGTTCAATGGGTACGTGTTTCTATGGGTAATATTGGGACCGGCCGATGCAGGAGAAAGGGTCATCCGTTGCACCGGCCCAGCATTCATGTAAATTTGTGCTTATTTACCTCCAAACTTTTTAGCGAAAACATCATCTCTTTTTCAAATTCTAAGAAATAGAAACATTTCACAATCACAGAACAAATGCAAAAAAAGTCGCTGCGGACAGGATTCGAACCTGCGCGGGTAACACCCAATGGATTTCAAGTCCATCTCCTTAACCACTCGGACACCACAGCTCTTACTGTTATCACCTAAAAATCGTTGCCCCACCTCTGAAAATTATGTGGAGACAGATAAATCTGTCGCAATTAAAACTTGCATGTCATCTAATCAAACAACTGCTGAATCAAAGCAAAGAAAATGGCACATCATTTTGATCCAACAAATTCTCTATTTACCGAACAATGTACGGATAGATTCTAATTTTACATTGGAAGGTACCTCTTCGTTGGCTGCTGCATCAGCAATCGTAAAAAATGTTTGTTACAAAAAAAAAGTCGCTGCGGACAGGATTCGAACCTGTGCGGGTAAAACCCAATGGATTTCAAGTCCATCTCCTTAACCGCTCGGACACCGCAGCTGTCGAATACGCGCTCCTGTACTAAACGGATATATGTACATGGAGGGAAAATGAAGCACACTCGCTTCAATAATTGATCGAGTAAATTGACATAGCTGCCGTGAAAGTATACAGTCAAAATAAATTGTTTCGTTTTATTATTTCTATATTTTAAATAACAAATTTGTTGGCAGATTATTTTGAAATGTTGTTCGAACATAGCATGCTTTAGAAAAGTAAGGTTCATTGTTTGATGATGAAAAAAAAGTATAGAATCTCGCGGTTTTACGATACTTTGATGAGATTAACAGGAGTTTAACCCTGGTTTAAAGATTCTCGCGTGATAAGAATTTTAATTAGTTGACGAAAACGCGGCGGCAAGACAATTACTGCTAACCGAACAAGGTCGCACTTCCTGTTTGTAACGAATAGACTGCGAATTCATTGGATGCACTTCTCGTTCTTTTCGCAAGATCGAGCATGAGAGAGGTTAACGATAATTGAGCCATCAGTTCGGACTCGAATTCTTGCGTATAATGATGTCAGCTTTCATGCATAAATTTTCTCGTAAAAGGAATTCTAAGCCTATCGTTTGAAATGGGCGGCGCTCAGGTGAAGTCAAGTGGAATATATACACCGCGTATGTGTGATACCGATAAGTGTTGGCTATATTTGCGAATGATATCTCACTTCTATGTATACATCATCAACCTTTGAATTCACCTACCAAGATTCTATCTAACCGCGCGTAATTTTCATCATTACATTGTATGTTTTTATATATTGCATACTCATATATACATTGCATATTATGTTATATATAAATTGGTATAACTTTATATTTATCATTTTTAGAAATATTTGATAAAAGACAAAAATGTTCTATTTTGACTATCTCCGATGTGTATATGTATATACATAACAAATTGTTCGTTTTCATATGATGGTTTATATAAGAGCGAGCGTTTTGGCGATTCGTCGCTTATATTATACAAATGGACGTCTGGAATGCCCACGCTTTTCGCGGATCATTTTTCACCCGGCCAATCTTTTGTCTCATCTTGGAGCTCGTGACATTGCGCAGTCTGACAGTGACGAATCGAAAGCCACGAGTCAACCCTTGAGTCATCGGTTCAAGCTACAAACCTTGCATCGTGTCGAATGGAAATCCTTATAGATATCTTCGGAGACAATATATAAACGAGATAAAAACGACTTCTCCGTTCAACTTGTTACAAACGTTTTATTTTTTTCTATCTCTCTCTCTCTCTCTCTCTCTCTCTCTCTCTCTTCTTTTATTCGATCTGCGCCGATAATGAAAATTGAACATTATGAATAATGTTTTGTATTTTTCAAATTTGCACAGAATGAAAAATAATATTATATATATATTTATAACAGACTAAAGTAACAAGTACTTGAATAATAAAATTTTTATTTGTTAAGAAAACTTGATGTCTTATGGAATGTTTGTCAGTATGTGTATAACAATTTAAAACTTTTTGTTTCAAGTTGAATGTTGGAAATTCACTTTTGGCACCGAATCGAAATAATTGAAGAAAAAATAGCACAGGAGAGGAATGCGACCAGAAAGCGCTCCAGTGTCAGAGGTTACGGCAGAAAAGGCCGTGCAACGGCAGACATTCCAGGCAGGGTAACGCGCAGAGAACCGAGTCGAAAACGAGTCGCCTCTCTGAGGAGCTGGCACGGAAGCTCGAACGCATATTAAAGAGGCTCGTGAAATGATAGGCATTCCACGGAATATGGCAATCCGTCGGCCCGAGTGTCGCATCTATCAAGATAATCGCCAACGCCAGCATTAATTATGAGCTTTTGTACCTCTCTCTCTCTCTCTCTCTCTCTCTCTCTCTCTCTCTCTCTCTCTCTCTCTCTCTCTCTCTCTCTCTCTTTCTTTTGTCTATACATATATAATTCACTCCAATTTTTTAAAACTCGGTAAAAATCATGTACACGTATAGAACAACAAACATTTCGAGCGTGTAAATTTTTTGTTGTCTTTTGTTTTCCTGCGGTGCGATTATACTATAAACTCCGGTGAGAATACTCCCATCATATATATAATATATATATATATATATATCTCACCATATGAACTGACGATTTTTGGGAAAATCGAACCAGACATTTTGTTCGTGTAGTCAAGTATAAAATATTGATTATTTTATTTGCCGTGGTAGGGCAATTAAGAATAATTTGATGAGAAACAGCGGACCTTGACTGATGGGAAGGCCTTGCAACGGCGATCGTTTATAAACCGATTGATAAGCGGTGATTTGTGTGTGTGCAACAATTCGTCGCGCGCTTTCCACACGATGAAAGCAGCGCGCGATTTCTTGGAATGGCGACTCCTATAATGCCGCTTCCAAGGAAACTGTTATTGTTATTTATACTAATGGCGCATACGAGTCGTTAATTGCGAGAAGGGAGGCGTAGCCTGCCAGTAAATACTTTTATTCCAGCTCGCTTTATTTTCGCTCGACCCGCCACAGTTTTACTTTTATACAAAGCCGCGCGAATGTTGAACAAAAACTGTGCCACCTCTCAGCGAAGAAATTCGATAGCTCTGCTATTGGCAGTACATGTTTAAAACCTCACTTTTCACTTATTAGGCACCTATACAAATATGCAAACTAAACGAATATTTCAAACTTATTTCCAATGATAGGGGTAACTTATAAAATCGGCCTCTAGCATGCAATGGTCAAAAACTGAGTAATAACATTCACTTAACTATTTCTCATTTTATTTCATTGAATTATAATCTCAATATGGAATTATTACTGTAAATTTTTGCATAATAATAAAAACATTACTCGAATGAAGAATCTAACAGTTATAGTAATTAAAAATAATTATTTCAGAAGTGATATAACAATAATATTTTCAGCTGTAGAAATAATTATATTATGTTAATAACCATTAAAAACTTGTGTCGCTTGAAAAATAAAGGAACCAATGGGCCACTGGTTCCTTTACCTTACTTGTCCTATTGAACCAAAAAAAATATAATAATGACAATAATATATTCAATCTGACCTAGTAGTCTGATTATTATGTGATAAAGATGTTTTTACACATATCACTGCACTACAAAAAATAGTGTTTTTATTTTACATTTTTTAGTCACTTTTTAAACATTTCAGAATGTTCTCCTATCCCATTAATATAGAGAACATTTTGGAATGTTCGAAAAGTGACTACTAAAACGTTTTGTTTAAAACATTTTTTTTTGTAGTGTGGGTGACAGTCATCACAAAAATATTTTTAATATACATTGAAATAAATATTTATAATATAATATAAAACCATCAAGCTTGGCATACGAAAATTTCAGAACTAACACGGTATATAGTAATTGAAATTGTATCAGGCCAACTTATCAAAATTTGCTGATAACAGTTATTGGACCTGCTGTATACAAAAACCTAGTATTTTCCGATCCGATTGGGTTATACTAAAAACACCACGATAAGAGCATTCATTAAAAACCTATAAATTTATAGGTATACCTCGTGATATGTCTTTTATATATGACTCGCGCACATTTTTCGAAGGCAATGGAAATCGTCGTCGGATGCAACAAAGAAATACATGTGATTGAAGATAGTTGAGACGAGATGGGTCGTCGACGACATTGTTCGGATGTATGACAATTACAAGCGCGGCGTTGCCATATATCTCACACAATAATAACACTCGTCGACGGAGAGCCTCGAGCAAGGTGTGTGCCGTGACGCTGAATTCCATGGCACTGTTCTGTTTTTAGTTCAGGAGCGTCATCATTCTTTTGCGACACGCGCGAAACGACTATACCTATATTACACTATATATATATATATATATACACCGTTTATATTTTCCAAACTTCACATTCCGATCTGCGTCCGCTTGCCGATATGATCCCGTCGATCGATTTCAGCCTTCCATAATTGGGCTGCCCACTGGAATGCCCCGAGAAAAATTGCCTGATACTGGCTGTCATCTCCGATTTTGATGCGCAATCAATATTCATGCTGGTGCACCTCTCATCCATGCCAATTTCACATTGTTATCCGCGTCCTCTTGTAGCAAGAGGACATGAATCTTGAATCAGATTGATGAGTTTACTAACAATTTCTTTTAACCGTTGGTGAAAACCATCACGAATTGTAATGTCACCATCATCAATTATTTCCCGAGGAAAAGCAAATTTTCACTATTTCTTGTACGAACAGACGAAATAAAAAATTCGAAAGCCCATATTTATCCTCTTTCTCCCTCTGTCATTCAAGTTTGTAGCAAGAAATTAAAATCTATTAACGTCTGGCTGCAATCAATCTCTCGTTTTATGAAAAAAAAAGAGGTCGAGATCGGCGACATGTGTTGGTCTGGTCCCCCATTTGATTCACATGCAAATGTATGTAAATTTTCGGTACGAAAAATTGTCAGACAAAACGCCAGCACGCGCAAAAGTTAGCGCGAGCGAGTGGCGCATCAATATCTTATGTATCCTTATACTAATGTATAAAAATTAATCTATATTTGTCTGTCATAAATGCGCGGTAATTCTGTCTTTTTAACGAGTAAATATATAATCTTTTTTTTTTTTTTTTTGCATCAAGCGAATTTTATAAGCACTCTCTGAAGCATATGTCGTATATATGCTCGCATTAAGAATTGTTTTTAGTCGATTTAATTTTTCTAAATGATTTTTTTTTCTTTCTAACAGGATATTTATCCGCATATTGTAAGATTAACTGCACTTCTGGAGCAACAGAAACATTTAAATTTTACTGAGATATCATTTGTTTATAGAAACATATATTTTATCAAATGTTGTTATGCGGCTTAAGTCATTCTATGAATGCAATTGGAAAATTTCATCATTACATTGAATATCAATGCATTAATCGTGATTCTTATCCTTATAACGAATAAAAATGAAATTTTCTCTTTATAATTAAAAATATACATTGTCGAGTATAGTTTTTGAGAACAGATAGTATAAGGGCAAACTTAACTAAATATGAATATATTTCTCTATATTTCAATGAAATGAAAGAAATACGAACTTCAGCTAGTGTGTGTTTATATAAATATATATATATATATATTATATATATAAACGAATGATTTGCTGATTATGCGAAAGCGAACTTGAGATTGAAAGGAAAATGTGGAAAACGGAAAAGAAATAAAAAAGGAATGTCAGACGGTAGCATCACTGTATGCCGTGTCGCGTTCAATATTAATGCCGTGCGGCCTCCGCGCAAAGGCCTGCAAAGTAACGAGCCGGCTGTTAATAGTCTTACAGTTTGGTATCAATGAACGTTGAATCATGAGTCTGATTAAGCAACCGCCGCGGTATGGAATAAACGATCGTCGCGGCCGCTCAATAGCGAAACGTTGGAGAATTATGAGACGTGCTCGCCAGATTTATAGTAAATTACAGAACGGCTCAGTCAGCTGTTGCGCAGAGAACCGCGCACATTTTATCCTATCTAGGTTTAGGTTATTCTTCGTTTGTATTATTAATCCAGCGGACCGTGACGAGAACGTTACATATGCTGTGCGCAAGAAATCACAGCCCCGTTAATGGGTATCCGCGCGAGTGCGATTCCAGATAAATATAAATTACGTTTGTTAATTTCTGACCATTTTTTACGCACCGGCCCTTTACACGCGGTAATTATCACGCGCGGCTACTTTGCCAATTTTATTGCACCTTAATACACCATTATTCATTTACCACGCAGATACCGAAAGTTAAAACTCATCCCAATCGACGATCAAAGAGTCCCCGCCCTTATAGGATATACACGCATGCATGCAGTTAGTTATACTAATCGCATAATCTCACTAATCATATATAACAATTGTATATAGTCTTAGGATTGTTTGGTATGAGGTTCAAGTCTAGCCCTTGTTTGTTAACTTGACGAGATTGACTTATGCATCACTTCATGAATTAATTGACGTTATTTATTTTGTACATTATTTGTTGGATCTTTGAATACAATCCAACCATTTTTTTTTTTATTAATCCAACGACTGGTCAAAAATGAGGTGGGTCACTGTCACAATTCCTAGGGTCTACACACCTCATCTCAAATCAAAAAATAAGCAATTTGTACGAAAGTTTGCATACGAAGTAATAGCACTTTATTTTAAAATTTGCAAAAAGGACAACATGGCAAACTTTAGAACAAAGAGTTATTTTTTCTTTTCATTTTTGCCACGTTCTTTGCAATAACTAATGAACAAATTAAAATAACAAATATTAGTCCATTACTCTGTGCCCATTAGCGATCCTATAAATTAAGAAAATTGTCCATTTTTCGATTCCACATAAGGTGTGTAGACTATTAACAGTTCCGCCATTGTCACACCGCGTTTTTAACTTTTCTACATGGAGAAGGAGTCTAATAATTACTGTGGATTGTTAAAAAATCAGGAAATGTCAAAAATGCATATTTTTTAAACTATCTGAGGAGAATGAACCCTCAGAAAAATGATTAACTTTTTTTTAACAAAATCAAATTTAATCACATCGAATTGAGCCTCCTCTGAATGTTCAAAAAAAATTATTTCTTATATTTCTTAAATAAAGTATTATTCTCACTAACCTTTTTTTAACACTTATAGTATCATATGAGACCTGATAAAAAAATATAGTTTCTATCACGTTTAAAAATTAGCTTAAATATGACAAATTAAATCAATTTTATTTATTTAAAAGCATAAAATATAAATTTTCTTAACTCCTTTTTTTGTTTAATTTTTCAATTTTTTAATTTCAAATAATTTCAAATATCTCTGTAAACAAAACCTGATATTAACTTTCATTTTATAGTGTGCGCATAAAGAGGTTAATTGAGTTTTGATCGTCATAAATTTTTTTTCCTGCAATTTAATAAAGGAAAAAAAATGTTATGCATTTTTGTTTGAATTTTATCGCAACGGTTTCGGACCTCAAAGCTTTAAGGAGACTCTAACCTTTGTTTCCTCATAGTTATTAAAAATCCGTTCGTAATTTCCAAAGTCCTCTTAATTATGAACAAAATAGCGTTAATAACAATAAAATCGATTGCAACTTAAGCTACGACTAACTTTTTGACAATAGGGATTTTTCAAAAACTATTTGTTAATAACTAATAAACAATCAATTTTTTTGGGATTCTTAATTAGGGACCTAAACTCGTATGAATCACTAAACAATAAAAACGATTGGTTTGAACTTAACGAAAATAGCCATTTCCATGGAGAGTCCTCTTAAACTATATTTAAATGCATTGTAGTCTTCAAATTTAACGTTTTATTTTTCTATTCTTGTGTAAACAATATGTATTTTATGTATATCGATACGATATACAAAAATATATGAGTGTTTATATAGTTATAAAACTGAAACAGAGGGAAAAAATATATAGGAAAAACAGAAGAAATGGCGGATCAATATATAACAAGACATTGATTGAAGCTTGAATATAAGGGCTTGTAAATGAAGCTTTGATATTGAAAGTTAATTCTATTCTATCTATCATCACCAACCGTTGATATTTCTATACTGTATAGTTATTGGTAGATGTGAGGATGGCTCTAAGCTGCTGCTGCTAGGCCATCAGGATAGCGACGATGTGTATTTCATTAATCGTACGTGATGTATATGCGCGAAAAGTAGCGAAAGCGCGGTACAAAGAGCTTTGGATGCTATAAATTCGGAGGCAATGTCTTGTTCGCGCGCGATGAACAGTATCCGCCGCGCCGAAATGTTGGCGTTGAAGCACAAAAATGCATGCCAAAGATTAAATCGCGTTGCTCGCCTCGGCGGACCGACGCATCTAGTGTTGCTCCAACGACAATGTGGTAATTAATCGAGGCGACCTCTGATTCCCGACCGATTGCCCCTCCCCGTATACACTCACGGTCAGCCAAGTTCTAGTCAGGAATTGCTCGCGGCCTTTCAAAGCATTCCAAAGTGCGACCGACTGTTCCTCTTTTTTGCTTACTCTTTCGCTGCAGCCTTTATCTCGCTCTCCCGCGCTCTTTACCATTCCTCCGTCTTCATCCAGCCCAGCCCAGAGATTGTGTTTTTGTCATCGACATTGTAACTTTTGCCCAGGCCCAGAACAGCTTGCGAGAATTTTCGGCTTCCACTTAACGATTGTCCAAATCAGATCTAGATCTGCTGGACGACGTACCGCTCAATCCGCGTTATTTTCGACAAACGAATTTGCCAGTAGATGGCGCGTTCATCAACAATCGCGATCGACGTTCATGCGCTCATTCAATCTATATATATACATACACATACATATACACGCAGGGTGTTCTAAACCAGCCGTACATCGAACATTATATATAATAAAATTTTGCGCATGGCAATCTGTTATTTTATTGCACCAAAAGAACACGACACTTGGATGCGTGTGTGTGTATATATATTTACACATAGTTTTACCAAAGTACGAAAATTTATAGTTGTGTCAGTCGTCGCTCCCTTGTGAGAGGCAAAACATCGCGATAACGCACGGCCAGGTGCCGATCGAGCAACGCCGCCGCCGCTGCCACAGCAGCAGCAGTATATAGGTCTAGGTTGTTGGCGTCTCTCTCAAGATAAACGAACTTGATCCAAAGGACGTCAGTCGCGCGCAAGACAGGTGATTTTATCCCTCGATGACAAACCCGACGGGTTCTAGGGCAGATAACGATAGCACATGAGTGTTGACGCGAAGCATGCATCAGCGTCAACTTTATTTCTGTCTTCCCACCCACCACTGATGTATGGCTGTAATCGCTCAGGCCGGGCGTGACACTCGCGCGCCAGCTGAATAGGACGCGCGACGACGCCGCTAGGTCAAAACCCAGTCACCAAATCAATCATACTCAGCCATCCGATTTACATTCACGGGGCTCTCTTATATTTTGATTAACTTCTATTATATACTTATACTCCAATTATTGAGCCTCTCTCAAAACACCCTTACATTTACACAGTCCATTTGTATATATATATATATATATATATAATTAACAAGCCGAACAAATATATAAAAGTGCCTCAAAATAGTTTTGATCTGAAATAGAAAATTTGTTTTGTTGCAAGTCGCGCGACTTGTTTTGCGTTCCTCTGGTTCATTACAACCGAGCGTACGCGTTATCACAAGGCAAAATAGTGTTCGGTTTGTGGTATAATTTTGGTCCGCCGTTGATGCATTCCCCGAAGTTAAGTTTGTCTCAATGATTACGATTGGCGGCGCGCGCAAAATTCGACTAGAATGTCATGACCCATTGCATCGCTAAGATCCAATGAATAGCTCGCATTACCGCCGCGGCTATTTGGTCTCGTTGCATCCGGCTGCGACGCGCGCGATACCTTGCATCGCATACCTTTCGCACTATTTGCAGGTTCGACCTAACAAAGCGGCCCCGTTTTAATCCGCGAGAATTCGTTCAACACCTCTCTTTTGTCAAGAATCTTTTCGTCTTTCGATCGGTGCTGAAAAGTGAGCAAAATTTTTATCGTACAAAGATATCGGTATATGAAATCGGCGAGATATTCATTATATATAAATTGTTGGTTGTACAATGTTATTGTTAAGTTTATTTGTTCTCGTCGCGGGAGATTTAAAAATATGCTTCAATGACACACGCAAAAAGAATCTAACACAGGCGAACTGACGTTCGCCGGCTGATATATGACGATCAAAATACCGCGCTGTTAGCGCGGTAAAAAGAGCAAACACGCAAGTTCCCCGGTCGTGGAGAAAAAGTAGAGATATATAGTATGTTTTTCCAAGATTGTGACCGCGCCGCACTTTAATTTGGAAAGCCCCGCTATATGGAATATTCATTGTTTCTTTTTTGTCATTGAATGGAGCCAAAATGTTTGTATAGGTATACAAAATGTTTTTTGTGTGTATATATATATAGTGCACTACAAAATGCCCGGGTCGACAAACGATATGCCCAAAACAATTTCTATCGACTTTAGAGATATAATATCAAAGTATTTTATTTTGTATGAATCAAATTAATACATAATTAATATATCACTTATATAATTGTAGATATAGTTGTAGTATATGAATGATTGTGTTGCAGTTGAACGTGCATCAGAGGTCACTGGAAGCGGCGGGCCTCGAATTATGCGGCGTGAGCGGTACTGTTCCTCAGGGTCAGCAGCCAAGTGGAACTGGTTCGATTGGGTCTGCACCAAGCCCGGCGTCTCCGAGACCCACACCTCAACCGCCAAGGGCTCCCCTCGCCACCAGCACCTCTCAGTCCTCCAGACTCGACGATGACAGTCCAATGGACAGTGAGTGGCTTTAATATCTATGTATCAATCAATAAGTTTCTGTTTTTAACCGCGCGGTGTCGAACACCGCCCAAAAGTTCTCCTCAATTTTCGCAATAATAACATGATAGCCATTTTGAAAATGAGAAGTTGTAGAAAGTTTTGAAGAGTCATGAGTTGTTTGATTAAAATGTTGTATATAAATTGTAGATACAGGTGGAGGAACAACGGCAGAGGACTCTGACGACGGCGAGAGCCGGGCACAGTACGTGAGTGCTAACTGCGTGGTGTTCACACATTATCGGGGCGACGCAGCCTCGGAGGTTGACGAACATTTTCAGCGGGCTCTGGCGCAGGACAAACTCAAAGGTATAAGATAATCGCGCGAACGGCAGCTAAACGGGCCACTTACTCGGTGCGAACAAGTCCAAAGGAATGCGCGAGTAGACATTATAAGAATGGATTGCAGATGCGCGGCCGGGATAACTCGGGGGTAATAAAGTGCATCGTTAGTTGGGACAGCGCTAACAAGCATCGTAACAATTGTTATGTCGTGTTTCGACAGTTGCGCGCGTTCAGCAAATAGGAGACAGGCAAAAAAGGTGCACAAGGAGTGCGTTTGGCAAGCGATCAGCCAGTCGGTTGATGCTATATCGGTGTCGTTTAAGGCCGCATTTATCCCAGGATCAGTTCACTAGCCTGCTTAGAATTCAAGACAACACGACCTAATTGTTATGTGCCTTTCTACCTTCCTTCCTTCCTTCCTTCCTTCCTTCCTTCCTTCCTTCCTTCCTCTCGCTACGTGATACCGCCAAGTAAATTAAGAGCTCTCTCTCTATCTCTCAACTCTCTACGACCAGCACGTGCATCACAAGACAAAAAGAAAATGGACGGAAAAAGAATCGAGCCGACAGTTTTAGCCACTGGCTAATGCAACGTATAAGGACACATTCTCTCAAGTCAATCGCGGCCGACCAATTTGCAAAGATAACGTCCGATTGTCTTTCGACGGACAAATTGGATCTCTCATATAATAAAACAAAATTATTGACACCTTTTTATCTTTTTGTTCGCGGTGTGACAATTAACGCAAAATAACAAGTCACAACTTTTGACGACTCGAGCTGCTAGACGTCTTCATAAAAGCCTGATGATGGTGTCAAGCCAATACACAACCGCGTGCGCAAAAACACGCATATTTCATCGCTATCCATATACGTTCATGGATATAATCTTTATTTCATTTCATTTTGTCATATCACCTTGCGTATTCTTTTGTTTTTTTTTTCTTTAAAAATTCAAATCTGATGTTCAATGATGATAAGACCAAAAGATTGTAAATCTGTCTGAAACTCGTGAAACGTAGTGACATTCTGGTTCATAAGCATAAAGCACAAGGTTGGATGACAAAACAAAAAGCTACCTGAACGACATCAAAGTCGGCCTGAAAGTCGATGATAAACGCCAAGCTGATGACGATAATTACTTGGGCTTGTTAACCGAAGAAGAAGAAGAAGAAGAAGAAGAAGAAGAAGAAGACGACGACGACGACGACGACGACGACGACTTATTATTTGACAATGAAGGGGCCGCGCGATGACCTTGGCGCAGATCAAAAGTTCGAGGAGAAAATAGAGTTCCTGGTGTAAACGTCGATCCCTTATCCCCCTGTTGTGATGCTTGTGAACGGACTACATCGCGGCATCAGTACCTGCGGCACAGAAGAAAGCCGACTGCGGAGCCCGACACTCTGTTTCTTTAATTGCGTTAATAAATAAAGGACGATCGAGCGGGGCCGTATTGAGAATGCCTCGCTAAGAGTGCGACGAAGAAAACAAACGAATAAGGGGACGTCAACAGAAGAGAGGGTCATATGGTCCAGCTCGAAGAAAGACAAGTCCACAGAAAGGAGCCGGAATGAAGGGATAAAAAAGGTCGCTATCTAGCATCTCGCGTAAGCAAATCGCAATATTTAACGCGATAGTTAGTTGTGCATGGCGAACGGGCCAGAATGACGCCTTGTACAACCAATATGTGCGCAGGATATGCTCGAGCAGCATACCTATATTTCAACGGTTGCTATACAAACTCCTTAGTTTTATAGGACATTCCAAGCGTGGGAAACAATGCGGGTTGGGCTTCTTTACATAGCGGCGTGTGGCGACTATTGTTACGAGACGCAGAGAGAATGAGAGAGATGCTCCTCCGTCTTATGAAAAATTGAACGATATAAATACCGAGCACATTCAATCACTTAATAACACCTCCATCGTTCCTTTGTCTGTTGCAGAAAACATTTCTCCCATGAATATGAGAAATTTCCCTCCATCTTTTTGGAAAAGCCATCATCCTGGTGACGTCTACGATTATCCGACGGATCCATGGCATCCGCACTACCCCCAATATCATCACAGGTTTTTATGCATTTGTTATTTTACATTTTTTTCTCCTTCTCATAGCAATAATAGTAATAATGATAATAATAATAATTATTATTATTATGATAACTTGATTCAAAAACAGAATTAAATATGTATTCATAACAGTTGATAATAGAGTTAAATGAAAAAAAAAATGAGAATGCAAATCATCAATTTCAAAGTATCTAAAATTTTTAATTTGCAATGTTTAAATATTGCATTACTATTATTGTTATAATGAAGAAAAATGATATATATTTAATCTCAGTAGAGATAAAATCGAATGAGTTGAATAAAATTAAAGAACATGAAAAAATGGAGTTGAGAACTGCAGCCTCGCATGCATGCATATAGTGATAAATGAATAGAGTTGATATCGGAATAGCAATGATAGAGTTAAAATTTGATTGCAGAGCGGTGCATGATTACCATCACCATAACATGGCGGCGGCGGCGAGTTACAGTGGTTTGTTACTGGGTGGTGCCCGAAGTCTTGGACACCATTCGACTCATCACGCGCATGCGGCGGCATCGTACAAGGACTGGACATCAGCGACGCCGTCGCAGGCGCTGGTGGACGCGACATCGACACCCCCGTACCCGCACGGCCCGTACGCACCCCTGTCTGGTGAGTACTGGACCTGAAAAGACCAACGTAGAGGCTCTTCGCGACCCGCTAGATTATGTACAGATCTACTACACTCTTTTGTTAAATTAATGTTATCATGGATTGATTATGGTCGTACAGACAAAACCTCCCTCTCTCTCTATATATATATGTATATATATTATTGATATATATATATAGAGAGAGAGAGAAAGAGAGAGATAGAGAGAATGACGATTGAACGCGCGTTTTTCATGACCCTCGTTGTCGTTCAACCTTTAGCGGAATCAACATTGATTAGGTTGTGTAGGAAAATGTGAAAGAAAATTAAATTAATTTTCGTATATAAGAGAGAAAAATTTATCGTTCCGTCAAAGGTTGAAACTTGTAACTATATATGTGATTTGAGCGTCATAAGCATATGCATCTACCTATACTGCGATAATTTTGAACGGGGCAATCGTACCAAATTTGAAACTGTACAAAAATGTGATGTTGTCTTGGAAGAAATTTGCAAAATTTGTTAAAGACTATATGCAATTTGGTCGATCAACTGACATGGTTCTATAATATATAGAAAATGTACGACAACCGAACAGAGATACTAAAGATGACCTATGTATTTTGTCAAACTCAATATAACATTGGCATCGTTCAGTTTTTTTTTTTCTGTACCTTCTCGGATCCATTTTTGAGTGCGTCGGCGCACCAGAAGTGAATAAGTCGCTTGTAATTGCAGCTGATTATACGTATTTTGAAACGAGGGTTAAGCCGGGAAAACATTCTAAAACGACGTCGTTGTAATAAAACGCGCATGTACCGCGACAGAGAGGTGCTTACTTATTTCATCAGCGGAGGGATGGGACTCGGCTCGGGGCAAATTACTCGCTTTCTCTGTGTATCAAATGAAACACGCCAGCATTGAAGGGTTGAATTACTTCAAAGAAGATACGAAAGCTTTTGTTATTGTATACTCACTTTGTATACAGTAACTTGACTGTACAAAGCATTATAATAATTGTCATCCGCTATGATTAGTTATATAATTGCACGTCCATTACAAGTACAATTATATCCTGTATGCATGACAAATTATTATTAGACTGATTGTACGCGAATTTGTATAATACTGATGCGCTTATACTTATATGGATATGTGTATGTATGTGTATATATATATATATATATATATATATTCACACATACACACAAACACAATGGGATTTATTCATCATTTTATTTACATTCTTCTTTGAGGTGTTCAGAGTTATCGATAACTTTGCAGGCACTAGTGCTTTTCGTCGAACGACATCATGGTTCGGTTATATATGTTAGTTGTAACCCGAGGAACACGTTTTTGTATATTTATGAAAATAATATGAAAAAATCACTTTGTGTTATATGTCAAATTGGTAAAGCTTTTGCAAATTCTGGAAACCTGTTTAACGCTTTATTCATTATATTCTCAATTGGAATGATATAAACAAAAATGAATTTCTTTTTGGTACAAGTGCCAGTATTAAAATTATACGAATTGTATTATATATAAAACGAATGAATGTAATATAGGAATAAATTATCTACTTATAATAACGATTGCACGTTGTAATTATTATTTTCGTGTTTAACCAAGTTCATTAATGTCGTTGAAAAAAGATCATTCAATCGTTATGTTCTGCTTTTTATATGCGGAGTGCAACGGAAAAGGTAAGTGAAATGATTTTTATGAGTATCGTCGTCGTAAAGGAAGATTAATTGTATCGCCGCTGAAACATTTCAAGCAAAAAAATTGCTTCATTAATTATTCATCGCGCGGTAAATTGATTGTAAATTATGATTCATGTAAAAATCCTGATATTACACGCGTTCTTGAGATAAAGGTGTCAACTTACAAGCATGTCTAAAAACGTTCAGTGTTTATCGGTGTTTATGCAAAATTTACTTCATACTAACTGTTAAAATTCCTTTATACTTGATCAGAATGCTAATCTCATCATATCTAATAAGGTGTGAATTTATGCACACATGCAACCGTGATTTTATCATGCACGTTTAATCTGAAAATGTCGAATTACATCAAGAGAATTAATTTTACAATCAAATGCAAAAAATGGGTGCAGAGAAAGAGAAAAAGAGAGAGAGAGGAGGGGAGAGAGAAAGAGAGAGAGAGATTAAAAGGGGTTGAGAGTGAAAATATTCATCACATCTGGGATATTGGACTCTGGCGTAGCCACAAAAGTTGCTGGCGATCGAAAGTGGTTTGTGTAATGGTTGCGCGCGCATTTGAAAATCTGGGATCAACAGATAACTGGCCAGAGAGTGAAATGTATATGTATATGTATAAGTATATGTACATGTGTATATATATACATATATATGAATGTATGTAGACATGTATAGCTATATAATCCGCATGTGTCGGAGGCACTGTGAGAGTAAGCGAATGGCCGACGCCAAGAGTTCGCAGCGACAGGCAGAATGGCGCGCAGGCAGAGCAAGAAACACCGTCGGCTCTTCAGATCCTCGCAATTAATAAGAGCGTAATGGGGCCGCCGATAGCGCGACTGGCTGCTCCAAAATGATCGCACGACAAAAACCCAGGCTCTGGCCGTAAAACATCGCCGCGAAGTGGCCCGGGACACACGAGCGCAAAAACGCACCCCGATCGCTCGTCATTTCGCATACGACCCAATATACTTGACACGCGATCCTTTTGCGCGCACCGTTTGATTTGTAATTTTCTATTTACTTGACATATTTACGACTTCCAAGAATTATCCCTATTAAGAATAATCAGCATTTTCAACTGTCAATTGAATTAACATTTAATCTGACCGCCCGCTTTTAATAATCCGGCGCCGCGTTTTTACTTTTCGTTCAATTCCATTGCATATGTGCAAATTATTACTCCTCTCAGGTTTCGCACTTCAAACTATAAATAACTATTTTCCTTCTTTTACAAAACTAAAAAGAAAAAAAAACAAATCATTTTTATCTAATTACAAATTTATATCTTTTTTCGTTCATTTATATGTTGATATAACTTTCATCAAAATTTGTTTTCGATTATGAATATGTTGGTGGCATACATTTACAAGGTGGAGTCAAATCTGATGATACGTATCATATACAAAGTGCGCAGTGTTTTTACAACGCCCATTGTGATTGGATATAGACCACTCCCATTCAGTTACATGTGTTCTTTTTTTATACCTTTTACACCACATTAATTTGTTGAAAACTCTAATGATGCCCTTTATCAACAATACAGTACTTTTTAAATTTGAGCAATAAAAATTTATTGGACACAGCGCCGATGTTCAAAATTATATAATCAAAATGTTTCTTTCATATCATCCATGCATGAGATCTGATATCAACGGCCAGTTGCATCACCGTCAATGCATGGTGGTGCAACTGGCATACATGGTTTTTTATTTTACATTTGTTAAAATAAAACAAAAAATCATCAAATAATTGTAAATTTATATGTAGACTACTGTTTAAATTCGATGAGTCGCTCTGATCAATTTTGAAAATACCTCATGTTTATTTGGATTTTGCGGCACAATGGCTCTGCCTAGGCTACTCTCAAATCGATACTCGGAGCGATCCCCTCTATATATACATTTTAGGTTCCCTCAACAATGGGTGTCATTGATCCCAAGTGATGTGCCGGCATTCGTAAAATATTCGCAATTCAATAAATTTAACACACGCGTAAATCTCAACTTTAACTACGTCATCAATGCTTCATCTCCATTCACAAGACAAATTATCTATAATTGTATTTCAATCTCTAATAAATGTACAAAATTATAGAACAATTAATTAATATTGAATATAATCTATGTTACAAATGATTACGAAAAAAATTACTTTTATAATTAAGCATGTACCATTTTGGGTGTAAATTTGTATGCAAACGAATAATGAGAGAGAATTCGAGAATGATAAAGTTATATATTTGAAAATGAACTAGTATATATACGCGAGTTGTATAGGCGTTGACGAAATTTAGCGCAAGTTTAGATCCAATTTAGGAGATGCTGGTGCGATGACACACGTGCTTTGCCTTGCAATGTAGAATGAGTGGCTGATTCGCGGCCGAGCAGTCCAAACGAGTTTTCAAGAATTTGCTAAAAGGAATTCCGATTATGTTCCTTGTCCTAACCAAATGCGCGACATTATTTTATAAACACAATTGTCTCTCATTCATTGTGTCCAGACGCATTGTGTCACACCTTCTAACAGCTTTTATAATTTTCATTCATCCTTAATTCCTTTTCTCTTTACCATATGAGTCTTTCACAATCAACCTGCATTCTTTTATATATAATATATATATACTATAGACATTTATAATTCAAGAAAAAAATTCAAATCGATCTTCAAACTTGATCTCGATTACTACCGGAAGATGCGTGTACACATCACTTGTCGGCTTAAAATCATCATTACGTCTTTAAATTTAAGTGCCGCCATTACCGCGCCGCTGTCGGCAAATGCTTGATTAGGTAGTGACGTACACGAGTTCGTCAGTATAATTATATAATTGCGTAAATTAACTTGAACGGCATAAATTGGTTGCCGTTTAAGTACGATTAAGAGAAATAAATCGCAATTACAGTTGAGAGAAGCCGCTTTAGATATGGTCACCGCCGTTGAGCAGATCGAAAGCGCCGGTTTAAAGCATTTCCTTTACTTTTATATATGTCACGCTTTCTTTCTCTCTCTCATTTTTTTTCCTCAAAATTCTCTTTGCAATTAGGAACCAAATTGTATGAAAAGTTTGATATTATGCAAGAATAATGTCTGTTATGTTTTCATACTGACATATATATATATATACATCAGTTGTAATTAAAATGAGAATTGATATAATAAGTGGTGATATTATATTTTTGTAAAATAATATAATTATTATATTATCAGCAATGTTAACTATCGCGTTAAAAATGGTGGTGGTGGGGGAAGAAGAAAAAAGTTTGATAACTTACCCCCTTGAGTCCCTAAATCTCGTTAGTTTTCAATGCGTGGAAGGTTCGTTATCTGTGATCTGAGCACTTTGTCGTCGGCTTGGCGAAGAGTCATGGGTCTTAAAATGCAGCCGGCCTGCTTCTTCCCCTATTGGCCAACCGCAGGCGCGAAAACGTAAGATCTTTACCAACAGATACACGAGTTCGGCTCTCACGTGTATTTCACCGTCAAACGAGACGAATTTATGAGTTGGGAGTTTACATTCAAGGTACATGCACATGCAAGCCGGAAGAAATGGTCTATCTCCTTGACATCTATTGCTTTCGAACATGAAAGTCGTTTGATTTTAAACAGGATGAGTAGAGTGTGCCTCAATATATAATAACATTATATTAACAATTTAAAAAAACACCAAATCTATCGAAGAAAGATATAAAAACATGAACGAAACGTTATCATTGGTATATTTCTAGAATAAACTCAGAAATGAGACAAGTCATGGCCATTATCATTTGAAAATGGTATACCAATTTGGATACAAATATCTCAAGAAAGAAAGCATTTTCTTTAAAATGCTGTTTTCTTAACACTTAAATCAGGTATAAAATTCGAGTGCAACATTTTTATTGGACAATTGGAATATTGACGAAATTAAAGCTGACTTTTATAGATAATCAGTACGAATTCAGAAGTTGCGCGATTAAAAAAGAAAAAATGTACTGCGGATGAACAGACGAATTATTGTTCGTTTTTGCTAGTTCGTTTTGCGGTCCTCTCAGGCATAAATTGAGAACAAGTATGAATGAAAAAGCGCGATTATCCCCACTGCAAGATGCCGACATAGAAAATGAGACGCATGTTTAGTGAAGGCCTATATATCTATGTGTATACTTTATGCCGATGGTGTCGGCGGCGGCAGTCTCACAAATTGCACACTCCGCCACGAGATTCGAAAATGGCGGCACCGTGTGACGTCACTAGTTACGATTAATATAAGAAGGAAGAAAGAAGAACGGAAAGAGGATAGCTGACCGGGGAATGGCCAGTGAGCCTCGATTGGCCGCATCTACTCGTGGAGGGAGTGGCGTGCCGGCTACCTACATTGATCTCTCAAACCTCTACCAGAAGCCAAAAGCTATCGTATCGCTCCGTCGATTTGTCGCTCATACAACACCAACCACTCTATTATCACACAAACTTTTGCATCACTATTTTCAATCTTATCCTATAAGATAAAAGTCTATCAGTTATACATATATGCACACTCATCCAATTTTATGCGACTACATTTTTATCACAATTAATTTGTTATAATTTTATTAAAAAAAAAAAAAATCTTATTCAGATCAATTTGCTGATGATAGGTCATGATGCTCGGTTGGTTGCAAGAATTTTCATTTCGTGAGTTAACAAATCATATATATATATATAAATTTGGGATATTACTTATCTTTTTAATTGTTATTAACAAATACTTTAAATACGTTATTACTTTTTGTATGTGTTTTGCATGCAATTTTTAGTATATATCAACTACAAGTATCGGTTCATTATATTATTATTGATTTAACTTCGGAGTTCCCCTAAGTAGTACAGTTAATGTTTAAATCAAAACAAAATTCTTTGCAACTTAAAAGTATATGTACATAGAAATTACAATTTTTCTCGATATACATTTTAGTATTTTAATGAAGGGCTATATATTTTTTCTTGTGAATTTTATGCAAAATTGACTGTAATTTTGCAATATTTTTTTGTTTGCATTTTATTCATTTATAAATTATATATAGGGTACCCTATTTTAATCCGGCACCTTTTGCCAGATTATTTCCAGATTGCATAAAAAAAACATAAAAAAGCAAAATTGCACATTTTGAGCATAATTACGTAAGATTTTGAAAAAAAAAAAAACTTTTTTTTCCTTCGAATGACTTTGAAAATAGATATCTTTTTAAACAACTGATAGTGTCGCCGAACTTTTATTATTAACATTCTTGTTCACCAACGCTTATTTTCCAAGTTATGTCAAGTACCGGAATAAAATAGATTTTATTTGATTTATTTGATTTTTATTTAATTCAATTTTTCATAAATCACATTAACAGTTTAGTTCTGCACAGTACTCACTATCTTACAATATGGCGATTGGATGAGACACACGAAAGTATGAGAAACAGAGACATCACAATAAAATGTATGTTTAAAATAGCATACATTGTTAAAAGTTATAGTTTAAAACATTTTAATAACGAATACATAACAATGCATTCAACTTGTAATGACAAATAATTAAAATAATAATTGACAAAAATATTAAGAATGAAATTGACACACATACGGCAATGGTACCGGTTTCCGTGACTATAAAAAATTGTCGCATCATTGATGCATTCATAATAAACAAAATCTGCAGAATATTATAACTAGATAGTCGTTTTAACTTGAGACAACCGAAAAATGTGCATCCTACGAAAAAATGTCTCAAATTAAAACGCCAACCTGGTATATATAGTTATATACCAGGTTGGCCAATGTATCATACCATAATATATCATATCATAAGATATATTATACCAATATATCTTCATAAACGCGTCAATAATTGTGGGTACTGAGAAATTGAAATAATTATATCTAAAAAAAACTTAGAACGCTAGTTTTCGATAGTATTTTTCTCAAACATAACTAACATAATTGCAGATATTAATCGTGAAATCAAATCACTATTCTTTTTTTTAATCTAAAATTTTCATTAATTGATCTCGGGACATTAATAAAATTGAAATATCACATTTAAATTAAAATTTGCATAAATATCGACGAAATTTTGTAATAATAATAATGCAACAAATGTTAAACAACACATTAGTACGTGTTTATAGTTTATTCATAGGGTAAAATAATTCGAAAAACATTCATTTTTAAATCAGAAAATTATTATTCAAAAATTAAATTACAATAAAAGGTTAAGTTTTGAAATGCGATTACAATGTTTATGGGAAATCATATTTATATCCCAGTGTCACATCCTTTATCATATCTTAGTGTAATTAATATTTCAATATGTTATCTTTAATAACGATATTTTATTTCCGTTTAGAAATAAAGATACCAAAACGGTTTCCTATGTTTTATACATTTCCTTTCCAGGATATGTCCTTTCAAGAAATTGATGTTGATAGTTGTTCACGTGAATTAGATATTTGCGTTATCGCTATGGGATGTGCATCCTTTAGCCCACGCGAATCGAAGACTATAAATTAAGTTCAACACTACACATGCAGACTCAGTTCATTGCTCAGTTCGACTCAAGACAATATTGGGTCAGTCACATCATGACGACCTATACAAATTCCTGTCAAGTTACTTAAAACATTCAATCGCCGTCACAATGTCATCACGAAGGTTTTTTCGTCCGGATTCTCACGTCCATAGAAATTATCTTTAAAAGAAAATAGATATGGAGCGACCGTGTGTTTCCCAAAAATGTAACATGGTCCAGTTCTCTCTTAGTCTTCGAGTGCGTGACATCGAAATAAAGAGTAGTAAAAGTGATCAGTAATTGTGAGTTATTTCTCACACCCTCAATCACAACATATTACATTAAAATTTACAAGCTAATTAACTTTGTTATTACCTTTACCGACAATGAACTATTCCTGCACTTACGCATCTTAACTCCGAACGACATTTTTTTCACACATAAAACTGAACTCGGATAATATGTAAGTTCAAAAAAATTCCAGTGCATACGAACTTGTTATAAAATGTATTTTTGCAGTGATCGTGAAAGATAAACTCAAAGGTATGACATAAAATCATGTATTAGTTGATATCAATAGAGAATTTCTTTATTCTTACATTAATAGAAAACTATCGGAAACCAGGGCCGTATGGAAAACCGGTGCCATTATATACCTTATGTTGATATTTTCACCTTCGCATATTCCGTCGATTGCTTTTCTTAACTTCGATGCTGATTTATTATTTTATTATGATAAACGTTTCAATTTAATTTTAATTAAATTGTACATCGATATCTCGCCTGTCCAAAACAACATTATTTTCCCGAAGAAGAAATATCTTATCACGATCCGCGAGATATCTCGCCGCGGGATATACAGCGGCGGATTGGTCGCGCGACATATGTTCGTGGTAGCGAAAGGGTTAATACTATTAAAAATTCCAAAAGTAGGGATCCTTTTGATAATGGGTACATGTTATAGCTATTCAAACTATATTCAATAATAAAATTTCATTAAAGAAATCATTCAAAACAGGACTGTAAATTCATCTTAAATTGTGACTTAGTTTATTAAATAGTTTAGTTTATTTAATAAGTTTATTAAATATTCCAAAACATTGCGCAACAAGGCACACTACACATCAATGTCTAACATCAACTAGAAATTTTTAAAATAATAGTCATTACATAAGAATTATTAATTGTTCATTTAAATTCAAAAATTTATTTTTTCAAACAATTTAAATAACGTTGATTGAACTCTAGCAAATAAGAGTTGATCCAAAAAAATGATTAGAAATCTCAGCCCGGTGTTTCGTCCCAGGGAATCTACCAACATTGGATCCAACATTGGCAGGAAATATGTTTGCAACGTTGGTCCAGTTAAACACACATGATAAATATTTAAAAATTTAAATAAATGATTTTTAATATTAAATTAAATTGATTTTCCGTAACTGTAAATCTACCATAATATATATGGGTAGTTCTACGGGGATCATCCAATTACCTAGGTGCAAAGAACGAGAATTTAAAAGACTGCAAACATAGACCATTTTAAAGCTCTAAACCTGTACTTTAAAACAACACTGTGAACGGTAAACCGAATTTTAAAAATTGGATCAGTAAACACATTTTTTTGACAGAATTTTCACCAAATTTACCATATAAATATATATTTTCATATTTATCTCTTCATGTCGTCTTTTAAGATTAAACTAGGACTAAAAAATGAAGTTATATAATTACAACTAAATTTCATAATAGATGGAACGCATCAATAGGCTATTTATTAATGGGCACATTTTACCTAGACAGAGGTATGGACATAGATTTCAAGATTTTAGTTAAAATTTTGTAGAAAGTGTAATTTATATTTTGAACTGATAAACTGAACTTTTTCACTTTTAATTAGGTTTTGTGTAGGCTAAAACATTCGCGGAAGACTTGGGATAAAATATGCTTATTGGGTTAGTGTTTGTTGCGAAACTTTTATGTTAACATGATAGAAGGATAAACAAACAAACAAACATAATTGAAGATTTTTATATTATTAAAGATAAAGATAAATGCAAGATACAATTTGATATTATTTTACATACTATTTTAATTAGTATAAAGAATTACATGTATAAGAATGAATAAAAGAGAGTTTCTTATATATAGAATCATCAACTTTGGCACGATTCGGCATATTGAATTTGAGTCGAAGAGGGTTACCCTTCTATTGATACCATGAGCGTATACCTCTGTCTACAGCTCTGTGAAGGGTCGAGAATACTTTGCCAAGCGATCGACACGTACACACAGTTCTGTCGCACCATTTGATCTGATAAACTTTGACACAATGGCGTCAAGAATCAAATCCCAGTTCATCGGTTCCATTAATGAAATTCATCTGATGGGCGCGGAATATAATCACCGCTAACAAATGCAATCGTAATCATTTTCATTTCCATCTGAGCGTTCGCGAAAACTTTTATTCACCGGCATCAAAATTTCAATATCTTGGCGGGGTATACAAGTGATGAGCACGGAAAGGAAGCTTCCTTTTGTGAAACGCCGACAAAGCTAAAATATGCACCAACTCCATAAAGACAAACAGTAGCAAATAAAAAGCAGGCTTCCCGTTTACAATCGAGTTTTAGAGGTCTGACGTCAGCTTCCACAATGCTTCATAATTATATCGGCATGTTTGCTGTGATTTGTTACGCTCTTGTTTACTGGCTCGTATTAACACACATTATTTCAGCCAACGCTATTGTTTGCCAAGTGAAAATCACGAATTAAGTTGTAGTTAACTGTTTTGATAAAAAAAAAAAAAAACAAACAAACTTTTTACCATACCGTGATTGCCATTATATATAGCATTCATCGTCAACTAAACTATAGTTTGCCCTGCAAACTTTAACGTCTACCATTTCAAAATAGCTTTTCATCAACGCACAAAATGGTAATAAAAAACAACCGTGTGAACACTTATTTTTGTATATTGTTATAGATGAAATTATATCGCAATTTGAAAGTACTTGAAAACAAAAAAAATGTCCGTTTTATAGTGTGGGAAAATGAGAAATGGGTAACGGTTGCTGGATAAGTGTGGGTGGGGCAAGAGTCGAAGGTTGAGATAGGGAAAAACGGGTTCGGGTGCAGGCCCTGGGCGTGACCCCCCGTAGCAAGTCAGTCCTGGGCCAGTTACCGAAAACAGTTGTAATGCTTAGTTTGATGAAAAATTATTGCTACGAATAAAGAATAAAAGTATTTTAGAGTACGTGCGGTGTTTTATCGAATCATGAGTTATTCCAACTAACAAATAACATTAAAGTCCCACAATAGTATAATTCACTATACTATAGTGCATGAAATCAAATATCAATAATGTATTGAAATTCAGTTTCCATCACTGAAAAGACCAATATGATAACTAATTTTCCACACGAACGAAATCACAAGATCGCTTACATCCTCTCAGACAAGTGATTGTAGTGTGTAAATAAAAAATACCCTGACGGCCTGCCATCTTGCACGGTTTTCCACACCACTGACTTTTCATCAAATAATACTTCAGGTTCACTGTGCCTTAGGTTCGATATAAGTTTTTTCCTCTGATACCTTTTGTCCTCCTGTTCAAGGGCTATTACATGCAAGGCACAACGTATTTATGATGTTCAAGTGGTCGCATGTGTCGACACGTGCACTTGAAACAAAATACTCAAACATATCGCAAATATATACCCATATAATCCAAAAATATTTATATATAATTATATATAATGCTTTTAAACTGTTACAAGTTTTTTTTTCTTTTGTTTTACATTGTTTTATGATTATAAAAAATATGAATAATTTTGCCCCGGTGGGGTGATGTTATATCGTAAAATTAATTAAATCATGCAATTAAAAAAAAGAAAAATATTGTAACAAATAAATTTGATCGAAATATGCGGGTTTCTTGCAGTTTCAAACATTGCACTCACTGTGTGACTCAAGCCGTAGCACATCTAATAAATCCAGTTTCTATAGAAGTAACGTTTTGCGCACTAGTACTGGTTATGAAAAAAAAAAAAATATCTTAGTTAATTTTCGAAATGTTTCTGTTATGTATAACCTCCACCGCGAGTGCTCAAACTATGCGAACCGCAATTGGCGTTCGACGATCGTCAAACTAGCATATGTTGATCGCCACATTGGTATGCCTTCTGCATCACAAAGTTGGAAATTCTATTTCTCCAAGTAGAGTTCAGAGTACACCAAATTCCTAAATCGATATCGCTCTGATAAAACAGTGTTTTTAATGTGTTTAAACATAAGGTCTCCACAAACTTGACAAAAAAAATATATTGTTTAACAGCTGAAAAAGTAATAGTGACATTATATAGTTTTATAAAATGATGTATATGTTATAAAAATGAGTGAGATGTTATGAAAAAAAAAACTAAAATGTAATTTAAATTTTTTCAGGCGTAAAGAATTTCTGTTAAAGTGGACTTGCAGCAAGATGAATCGGCCCTATAGGACTTACAAAAAATGTACACGACAATTTAGTCGAACGTTTCGGCTTTTTGTTTGAGAATGAGAGGATACTTTTTTCCATGTTGCTAGATCCTCATTTCAAAGATAGATCTGTAACTAAAAGGGAAGACAAAAGTAAAATACTACATCTGAGAAAGTACAACAACTTTTCATTACAACTAGATCATTTACATATATATACTTACATTGGACCAAAATGAGCATTTTAATTTTTTAATACATCCACATTTTTGGAATGCAATTAAGCTATTGATCGGGCTTACACTTTTGAATAATTTTGTTTAAAAACTTCCCTGATAATTAAATTTATGTAAGTGTTGTTTAAACACTGAATTTTTTTAATTAAAAAAAAATTGAAAAATCAAAAATTGTTTTTTTAATTTGTTTATTAATTTGGACAACAAATTTTTGTTTTAAACTATTTATGTAAATAATGCAGCACAAAGAGGAGTTACATTTATGTAAATTTTATGTAAATCATTTACACAAACGGTGGTTATCAGGGTTGTAGATCCATTTATAAAAGTAGGCAGAAACCACATTAGAAACCAATGGAATGAAAATGAAACTGAAATACATATTGAAGTCAGTAAAAATTATGCATTTCATAAATACTTATAGATGCGGACAGAAATCTTGTCAAGAATGGATCTCAAATAAATTATTGTTTGGTCCAATATGAAACGAAAATTGCATGAATTTGAATAAATAATACAATATTTAGAAATATTTATTACTGGTTTTTGCCCTAATGTCAATAAATGTGAAACAAAAACGAAATTTGAGTGTTTAAAGTTTTTGGGCGTTTTCCTAAAGAATTAAATTAAAACTTGTCAAAATAAAAAAAGGTGAAATCATTGTGTTCGAGTCAAGAATTTATCATTAATCAAAAAAATCGAATGAATCTTACATTCTTCTATATAATATTTATTTTTATATTATCTTTCATTTATAATGAAAGTTGAAGGTCAACTTTTCATGTCACAATTATTCCAGAGGTTCCTAATTTCAATACGAAATAAAAAAAGAGCGACCCGTTCGCCCTCTTCATTTTGTTATAATTCGATATTAATTTAAGTAGATTACCATATTTGTAATGGCTAAGTTAATTGTATAAAATTCTTCTAAGCTGATGGGAGAGCGGCGGTCAACAGCCTAAAATATATGACATCGATCACGATCATCAACGTAACGATCTGCCTGAAGAATATCGAGATCAAAGATAAACATTCGGTCCTGTTCGAGGCGCCGTCGTAAAGAACATGAGATCTTCACTGGACGATTTTGTGGCATCATACGATAAATGTTCACCCGTTTGAACATTCGTTGGCTTGTTCGAATATGCTGCTCAGCGGGCGCCATCACCAACTCTGCACCCTCACATCAGTCAAGACGTTACTAGCTTTCGTATCACAATTTTCATGATGATAATAATAATAAACAAGCCTAAAATTATAATCAAATTTAATTCTACATGTTTATTTCTTTTTCTTTTTTTCCTGCAACTGTGATAAAATTTTCATTTCTATAAAACAAAAAAAAACTAAATTGGACGGCATTCAAAAAATTCTTTTTCAAATTCCTTAATTATGTATATTCTTTTTTATTACCTAATGCGACACTTTTGAATGTCCATAAATTAGCGGAACCTTTTTTGTTTGAATGTTGCCTATTTCGATTCATCTTCCAACACAAAGTTGTCCAAAAGTTTCGAACTTGGTAAACATTTCATTAGGCATTTACGTCTGCCAAAAGTTCCGGATCGGTAACTACGTCCGCCCATAAAGCATCCGACCTTATGATGCGAACTAGACGAAAAAGGCGGTAATTAACTTCGACACCTTACTACGGAAATGATTTAACACTAAGAATCGCTCATGTGTTAGACACGTGTCGGCGTCATCAGAATCTTAATCTCAAGCTCGGAGCTCAGACACGTACAAAATTGCTAAGAGGTAATTAATTTTGCTAACCATTTTATTATTAATGTACATATTGTATTTTATTAATTTGAAAACTAAAGAAAAGATATCTTAATGATCAGCGTATGCAGTATACAATTCTGGCCAACTAATAAAGTCAATATGTCTGTTGAGCTGAAAGCGTGAATACAAATAGGGCAATGCTCCTCTCTCGGGCATAAATCAGTCTGTACAACTTCTTGTGTGTTGGTATGATTTGTGTGTCTTGTTACGCAATCGAGCATGTGCTGGCTAGACGTGGAAAAACTAGACACAGGAAACCACGTGAGGCCCACGTGGTATGACACCGTTTAGCGACATTGTATTCGCGAAATAATATTATATATATGATAAGTAATGTCATATAGCTCTTAAACCAATAGACTTGAATCAGCCGCCAGATGTAGCGCGCTTATATTCATATAGGCATTAGTATTTATTTATATACAGATTTGGCTAAATGATGAAAAACGAATTATCATCATCATCATCGTCTTTTGAAATAATAAAATTTGCAGTTAGTAATTTCGATAATAAAAATCGATGATGCATGGGTATATTCGTAATCCATTGAATGAAGCATATTGTTCAAATCAGACAGCATTAAAACAGATATTAAAATAGAGACAGGAGCACGCGTTGTACACTTGCACCGAAAACAACCCTCGATGCGGAGTAATTAAATACCAGGCAGGCACGTGGAGTTGGCAGCAAAACTCCCCTTCTCTTTGGACACAATGGTTAGGGTCAGGTTATTGATATTGTACCAGGAATATAAATGGTCGGACCGTGGATATGAATATTATTAATTTTATTTGAGCAATTACGCCGTGTATCAATGGTTTATTGCATCAATTTGTCAAGTGCACAATGTCGCCCTCGTGGCTCTCATTTGTCATCGCGAGCGGTACTTAGGCATCTTTAATACTTTATGCTCGGACGCACACATTTTAGGAGCAAAAGGATTAAGATCGACTTAGGTGAAAGGTGAAAAAGGTGCGCTCTTGTTGTGCTTAGTCACGGTATTTCTCTTTATAGTCAAAAATAGTCTGCTGAATTGAGGCGCCAGGGATCATCGTGACTTTTCAAGTCATATTTCGAAAGACACTGGCGTTGTTCTGATGTCGCATGATAATTCCCACAGTCTAGATATTGCGAATGATTTGCAAAATCTGAGAAGGAAAGTTTCACGCGATCGGACACAAATCCAAGAATCAATGTAAGAGAAAGCAGCAGAAGCAGAAGCAGAAGCAGTAGCGCGGTGACGGTGACGGTGACGGTGACGGTGACGGCGACGGCGACATTGGCATCGTCGGTCTCTCAATGACATAGTGGTGCCGCACTCGACAAAGGAGGAAAAAAGGTCTAAGAATGCCGACGCCGGGCATATTTCGGCGCTGTCACCTTAGAGGTGGCCGTCTGTCCTGCTCGCAGTGCCGCTTCCTCCGCAAGGCTGGTCTCACTCTCGAACCTGACACATCTACCTTCGTCTTCTGGCCCCGGGTTGTTCCCACGGATCCTCTCTAACCTCTGACTAAAGTGTGCTAACTGCAGCAGCGCAAGCCGCACAGGATGTCGTCCTTGTCGATATATCGATTCTAGCTCCGCCGCGACTGCCACTTTTTTGCACAAAAACTAGCAGCTACTGAAACGGCAGTCGCTCTCTCATCGCACATTCCTATACGATCTTCCGGTTTTGATACCCGACGTCCGCATTATTTCGCACACGAGTCAACGAAAATGTTCAAATTTACTTCATCCCTGAATCATCATCGAATAAAACTCCAGCACACATCCAGAAACTTAGATGCATCACTTTTTTCAAATACAAATTTTAATCGCAGAAAGTTTGAACGTTTAATTATTCAATAAAATACAAAATGATTGAAAAAAGTGGCGTTTATTTGTTTGTATAACTATATACATGAAAAAATTTGTTCTCAAAAAAAAAAAAAAAATCATGACTTGGTCTCCCCTAATACTATTAATAGCTCGTCCAAAAGATGCGACGATAAGAAAATCGTTCGACGTTACGATAACAACCATCAACCAGTTTGATGTCATACTTTGGTGCTCAGTACAAACGAACGAACTAAACATTATCATCATCATGCGGAGGACTAGAATCAATTTAGTAAATCGATCAATAATCTTTATCTTGCAGAGATCACAAATCTTGTCAAGGATTTGGTGTCTTACACGAAGACCTGCCGACCCGCATCTTTCACTTGGACCCCACGCAAAGAAGGTATGCTCTCTCACGAGCCGGATTTATGACGCGCACTTCTCTGTTGCAACTGCCGTACAATTTCAGTTGACATTTTGGTTTGTACATTACAACAAAATATCCAATATTAGATGCCCGTTTTTTAATTCGACACTTTCGTGAATCCATATTTGTAAACTATTTCAGATGATCAAGAAACAAACTAAACTAAAACTTCAGTAGTGAAAATGTTTGCCGTCTTATAGACGGGGGCACATTGACAAGTCCACCTTCCAAATGTTTGGGCCGACTGAAAGTTACCAAAAGGCTACCTGCACCGCAGGACGCCAAACGTCAAGTCCCATGCAAAGAGGATAAATCACCGATCAAAAATCGCGCTCAAAATGATTGGTACAATCAGTGAATTAGGCAGCATGATTCATGCATTCCTGCGTGTCGTGGTCCCCACGATGAATAATATAATATCTGACTTGTCTCTTCTGGTCGACGATTTCCAAACAATACCTCTATACGACCGCTATCGAAAACCAGTATGTACATTGCGTTTAATCCTCCAATCGAAGGACAACCATCTTCTTCATTTCTAGAACAAAATATCATCCCAACAATGTTTCCCTTTCTATTTTTTTTTGTCCTTTCGTCCGATAAAACAATTTACCGTTTCAGAAGAGAACAGAAAAAGGATTATACATTTTTTCACAATGCGGATTTTCAGAGTCAAGTACTCTGAAACTCTGACAGAAATGCAGGTGCACTGCCAAACCTGGTCCTAATCCTTTTTGGCTGACGACTACTCATGCACCAGCTGTGCAATATGCATACAATGACGCGCATGTGCCTTCAACTCTTTTCGCTCTTCGTTTTGGAGTCACATTTGTCTTGTGACAGGCGTCGTCTTGATTCGTTATCTTCAACACGTTTACAAATTATTATGTGTCTATTGTCTTAAATTTGAACGACGCTTCATTGTCATTTGTAGGATGTAACAAAAAAAATAGAAATTGTAATACAATTTAAAAACTAGTCTCAAAATGACGTCCTTTTAAGGTCGCTTTTAAGATAGTATATAGAGTTTGATGAGAATAAAAACTAGGAAACGAGACGGCATTTTTATGATAAGGATTAAACGAAATGGAGCAGACGGCAAAAACACCGGGTAGAACGGTATCGCAGATGAGAATATAATTGTTCGAGCATTTAACTCATCAAACGCTGTCTCTAATTGGCACGACCAGTTCTACTTTCGTGCGTAGAAACTCATTTAATTGCCAAGTCAGATTAGAAGAGCGCTTCATGAGCGCGCTTCTCCGATGTCGACATTTGCTTAGTCGCTTTTCACTCCCAAGTCTGGTCAGCCAATCGAGTTCCTTCGCTCAAATCCATTTATGACAGTTCTACTGACTATGACTGATTGCATAATCTCCCACAAAAATGATTGTATAATCAGTATGGCATGTTAACAGAAAAAAAAATAAACAAAAAAAAAGAGTTTAATTAACCTGTTTGTTTGATGATTATTTTACACGCAAGCTCCATTTAACTTTCCATCAATTATTATTTTATCATTGTCCCTTTTTGCTACGGAAAACGCACGATTGGCCACCTTGATGCTTAACGTCGTCATGGCAACTGTTCATCTCTATCTCCCTCAGTCTTGAAGAGGGTGCAAGGCAAGGGCGAATAACTCGCGAAAACACGTAAATTAAACGCACTATGGAGGTCGATGGGGTAAAATGGGTCTCGCCTGTGAAACATAGCTATCATAAACGAATATTAAAACGAGCTGAAATTACATTTCTCTCTCACAATTTTTTCCCCCCCTTTTCTCTCTTGGATTTCGCTTTAATTTAATCTTATTTGCAGTAAACAATTCAGATACGGTTTTGAAATTCTTATTTTATTTCTTTGAATTTCATTACAATTGTTATAATTATTATCATTATTTTAATTTTTTTTGTGAATGAATAATTCAAATGAGCTAGAAAAATTCATTACAGTAGTAACAAATTATATACAACCAAGTTTCTCTTTTAAGTCAATGTATGAACGGACTTAAACAGTTAAGTACAAAATCAGTCTTTGCGTGAAATTATTTCAAATCAGACTCTCGTTGCGAATCAAAAATTACAATTAAATTTGCATAAGTAAACAGTAGATTAAAAATTTAAGGTAATACAAATAACCCTTTAAGGCCGGCTATTTAATAAAGTAATAAATAAAAAGTAAAAAAATGATACATTGATAAAATGTTATATGTTAAGGAAAGACAAAAAAGACGACATCTCTGTTAATGAAATAAGTTATCTTTTGATTACACATTTTTCTTACGAAAACCATTGTGTAAATGTTAAAAATAATGTTGCAATATTATAACATCCGTACATAAAGGGTTAAAGTGATGAAACGTTTTTAAGATTTATTTGTAAAAATAAAATTACAATATGGTTGCATTTATGTGAAATTTTCGTTCTCTGAGATTCATTGAATTCTCGCTCTTATTGAGTATACATACTCAACAAGTTCTTACTTAATATCAAAATGTTATTTACAGTGTGCTGTAATAATTTTAATTACAAAAAACAAGTAATAATTTTAATTTTTATAGATTGTAAATAAATTTAAAAAAAGTTTGCTAATAATGATACAATAAAATTCAATACTAAACACTATCACATAAATTCAAACATTCTCAAAATTTTCATACTTTTAAAATGAGTAATTCCAAAATTTGATCATGTTCTTATCGTATATGACTGAACAAAATAGATGAGTTGCATGGAAAAATTCCATTAATTAGCAATTGCTAGAAATTGATTACCTTGATTGTACGATACTCTGCCTATACTTGAATATATAGACAGGAATAATATATTATTGTGATAAAAAAAATATTGTTATTTTGATAGTATCTGCATATAGAATGCACATGATTGTCATCTATGCAAAAATACATCTTTTCACCGCTCTGACTCTGAAAATTTGTTTCGCGTGATAATAAAACTTTAGATTTTGTAAAAAAGCCATGTCTGTGAGTCTATTGTGCAATCTTACAGTCTACGTAGAATAATTCAACTCGTATTCTGGTAAGTAAGGTTCTGCTGAGGTAATCACTGGTAAACAGCTGAGAGTATTCTGAAAAGAAGATTAAAATAAATATAAATCGATCAAATTGAATATTGTTTTATAAAAGTGTATGTATCTTTAAAACGTACCAATCGCACAAGCTCGTCAAAGTACGGTCGCTCGTGCGTATCGACGGACCAGCAGGATATCATAACTTGATAGATTGGATCAGGAATGTCTGCCAGCTGCGGCAGGCGTTCTCCATTTTCCACCGCACTCTCGACCTCGCTCTCGAGCGACAAATGAGCATACGGTGTTCCTCCCAAGGCAAACATCTCCCACAGTAGCACTGCAAAGGCCCAGACCGCAGCCGGTTGGTGTTTCATTTTACTACTGAAACATTCAACGGCAGTCCACCTAGAGAACTTGATATCCTCGAGGGAATACTTGGCAATCCCATGGCCCATGAGTTTCGGATTGAAGTAGTGATCAAGGCCAACGCTTCTCGCACACACAAAATCGTGCACAATTTTCAACCTTGCGAGGTGCTGCAGAGCCGAGGCCACTGCTGCTCCGATTTGTGGGATCTTGTCTCCAGGAAAAGGGTTACCAAGTCTGGAGGAAAGAAGCCGGTTTTTCAAAGTTTCCGTGGGCATCTCTAGGGCAATGTACAATGTATCAATAGTCTCGCAGGTGCCTACAAGTCCAGCCAAATTTGCTCCAACACCGGCTCTTATACACAGATCAAGCTCCCGAAGCATTTTCTTTTTTTCTGAACTTTTCATTGACACATCTGAGATGATGTGCACTGTGATAGGCAACATTTTTTCTTCCAATTGCACAGTTCCTGTGTGAACTGTACCGAACCGGCCTCGACGAAACATCTTAGAGTCGATCGTAAGAAGATTACGAGGGATGGTCCATACTTTCTTCTTCAATTCCTAAATCAATCAAAACGTGTTCAATGATACAATTTTTTTTCTTTTTTACTTTCAAGTATTTTTTAAATGATATGATTTTTTTTCTATATACAATTTTCATATTGTCACGTGAAGGTAATTCTAAGTCAAATTGAACAAAAAAAATGAATGATGAAAGAGTAAAAAAAATATTGTGAATCGCAAATGTTTTGCCTTATTTGAAATAATACTTATATCAATGTTATCCCGAGATAAACCTATTTTTCATGTTAAAATTTGAAATAGCACTTGTTCGTTAGACTCATCGACTTATTTACCTGATAATGATTTGTGCTTTCAGGGATGTCCTCGGGAATGTAAGCAACGTTATCGACTTCGACTAAGGGTCCCTGCAGGGTCAACTCCTGATGATCCGTGAGCCCCTTTTGTCCTTTCTCGTACTTGTTTCTGATGTAAACATAAAGGGCAACCGAGGAGACGAGCAGTGCTCCAAGAAATACGATACCAATCCAGAGCAATATCTCAACAGCACTGGACTCCTTAGAGGAGTTAGTTCCAGTTAGTCCCATCTTAACAGTCTGACTGCTCGCAAGTTTGGAGTAGCGGTACTGCACCTCCTCGCCTATTCTGGAAACAACCACAAGGCCCACCTGTGGGGACAGTTCACTTGTCATCAGAGGCGCGTTATAGTAACCACCAACGTTCTGTCCTTGGCCAATAGTGAATTTCCTATAACTCTCAAAGTCTTTCGCATCGAACGCTGCTGTCACATAATATCCAAGTTTCTCATCCATGGACTTTTGGTAGTTTGGATAAGATTGTTCCTGGTTCATAGAAAGGGTCAACAATCGTGGATCCACCACGATCACCTGGTAGGAACTAACAGGGCCGCTCTCACTTTGACCCTCTTCGAGAGAGATCTCGATGGTATTGTACCAAACCTTGAGAATTTTCGGAGCAGCGGGCTCTTCTGCTGGACCGATATAGGTCCAGCTGTCTGAGTATGCTGCTTCGCTGTCCCCGTAGGTGTTAGTTGCAATCACCGAGACGTTGTATTTCGTTCCTGGTTCCAGCTCATCTAGAACCGTTGTGTTAGATAGTCCACCCTCGACTTGGGATTCAAAAGGTGCGAGCTTTTTTGACGAGTAGCTCTCTATCGCGTCTGCTCGAACCGTGTACGATGTGACGTTTCCGTTCGAAATGTCTGGGTACAGCCAAGAGACTACAAGGCCGTGAGGCTTCTTTCGTTGAATGCGAAGACTTCTTGGTGGACTCGGACCTATGATTCAAAATAACACCAATCTTATTCAATTTATTCTTCTTCAAGGCAAAAGCAGCTGTCCAACAATCGATTTAATATTCGTTATTAACACAGGACCTGAACGTGTTTTTGATACACAACAACTTTTGTCTATTCTATACACACAAAAAATGTTATGTTTAATTTCCGAAAAAAAAAAAAACAATAAAATATTAAAATACTATTTTGTTAATGTTGCTGGTGGGTATAAAATCCCTTGAGGAAAACAAAATCTATCAACATTTAAACGAATTGTGCAATTTTTATTTCATTATCAATATCATTTGTAATAAACTAGGTAATAAATGCTTAAACACTTTTATTGATTACACCGAGTTATAAGAAATAATAAAATGTTTGTTTTGTACCTTTTTGACCGGTTGCGTAAACACTTGTAGCATTGTATGAGCCGCAGAGCATGTTTTTAGCGTTATTACAATTCACTGTACAAAATGATGACGGACCATATCTTCCAAAATTACTTCCACAGTTACATTTTGTAACCATCAACCCAGCGTACCTAAAATTAAATTGAAATTAATAAATGTATAAAATAATAAAATGTAATAATAAGAACAAATAGAAACAATTTTTAGCTGAGTTACATGTAATACTGTCTGCGACAGGCCTCGATACACTCCGAAGGCGATTTGACTCCATTTAAAACTGAAATCATATCAGGATCTAAGGAGTCAGCTCCGAAACACCCCATGTATTCTTGGGCGGATGCCACTGATCCTCCCAAAAGAAGAGAAACAATCAAAATGCAAAGTAACATAGTGCTTGGTTGAAGCGACACTCCCTGATTCAAACATTGAATGATTCATACGTATCCTATGCGTTTACATTCTCTGATTCATTTTTTTTTTTCAACAGTTCCATAGGAATTCAAAACTTTTGCTCAATTAGATTGTACATGGTTGTAAAAACTTTTTTGTGTTCATCTTGAAACACTAGTATTTGATTTAAAAAATGTTATACAAAAATGCATAAACACGTCAACGAATAGTATTATGTATACATATGTAGAACATGTATTATAAAGTAATAGAATGTTGACTGCAAATGTTGTTTCAAGCAAGTTATATCATCGGTCATGTGTGCGTAAAAACAAATGGAAAACAAATTGAAATTTTTTCGGAGCAACCAAAACTTTGTAAACAAAAAACGAATAATGTGCATTGACACATGTAGGATCACTGGTTATATTTATACTATAGAAGTGATGAACAGACGTTTAACCAGCTGTTAGTTGCAGCACACTTCTTCAAGATGGCAGTAAAAGTCAATGCGCGGCTTTTTCAAAAAGATGACTTATTTCACTCAAGGGCGGATCTATAAACTTTCCAGAGAAAGGGCAATTCTCAGGGACTTACACAAAAATCATATGAGATAAAATTGGATAATTATCAAATGCTTGCTCAATACAACAGTCACGTTTAAACAGTGTTTACTTAACATAACAATTTTTCATCTTTTTGAAAAAAACTTATTTATTGTTATATATATTTATTCAAAAATAATAAAGAAGCAAACAAAAAACAATTTTAATCAGGTTATTTTTAGGTAATATTTATTTTTATTTTCATCTTATTGCCTGCAATAACGAATAGACGTGCATTTTGTTTTCTGACGGTTGCAAATTTTATTTAGAAATTAATAGGATTCATTAGAGCTCATTGTATTAGCTCTTACTACAAATTTAGATGTCACATCAGGTATATGATGACTACTTGAAGAATCTTATATATATCACTATTTATCAAACTACTTGATAATTTTACAGTTACAGTTACAGATAATGAATATAATAATTTTATAGAAATATTAAAATAAAATGTATGACAAGATGATTTATCATATATTATATGTTTGTGGTATTCCTACATTACAAAGAAACATGGTTACTTACGGAGATCCAAGTCTAGCTTATTTACAATGCAAAATATATAAATTACTATAGGATTTGTAGGAATGAGTACAGTAAAAAATAGAAATTCGATTTGTTATATGAAAAGTCGATTACAGGTCGATTGTTGTTGTGTATAAAATTTATCGCACTGTTTGGGACATGTGCAGTGGGGTAAGCATAGCGTCCAGTGTGGCATCTTTCAAATTAGCCCCTCTTAAATTGGCATCTTGCAAGTCTGACCCAAACAAATTGCAATTCTGAAATAAAAATTAAAGATATTTGATCAACATTTGATCAATGATTTGTATTATGATTAATTTTGAAAAATGCAAATACTTCAAGATCTGCTCCAGCTAAAACAGCAGATCGCAAATCACAGTTTTTGAGAACAGCATTTTTTAGAGTGGCAACTCGAAGGTTCGCGGCAGCCATGTTACTGCCTTCCAAATTAGCGCCTTTCAGATTAGCACCCTCCATATTGGCAGGTAGACCGTTTGGATCCTCGAAATTACACGAATGAAGGTTCGCCGCTTCTAAATTGGCACAGAGCATCTTAACGCATACTAATTGAGCGCCTTCCAAATTGGCACCAGACAAATCCGCTCGTTCCAAACAGCAGCCAGATAAGTTGGTTCCAGCTAGATTACATCCGTGTAAATTGGCATACTAAAATAAAAAATATTCCATGTTATTGTTTTAAAGTTAAATAATAATGAACATATATTGATATATGTTGCAGAACAGAGATATGAACTTTAATTGCATTTGCGATTGTCTTATGTGTTGTTAAGTTTTTGATTTCTAGGTTGACATATCATTCTGGTTCTGTATGTAAAATGTAGTTGGCATGTGTAAAAAAACGTTTCTTATTCTTTTATAAATGAGTGTTTCATGTAAATAATATCCTATGCATGGGATATTATCTTTTTTATACACCATTAATTCATCTTTGAACTGAAAAATGGAACCTTGAAATTGATGTTTCGCAAATCTAATTTAGATAGATCTGCTCCAACTAAATTAACTCCTTGAAAACGCAATTCAGAATGAACAGGAGTAGTCATGATAGCTTTCAGAACATCTCTTCTGGTCAGGGAAGCTGTTCCCTTGAATCGTTTGTTCTCATCAGAAGAAAGATCTTCTAAAATGCTTACAGCTCCCTCAATACCATAAAATCTAGCTTCTTCTAAAACACCTGCAATCAAAATAACGACAGATAAAAACCTCTTAAATGTTAACAACTTGGCAAACAATTATTTTGTATGAAATTACAAACCGGATGGATTTATATTGTTATCAAGAATCAGTTCACCGTGACGCAAATAATTTAAAAGTGGTTCAAAGTAAGTAGGACTTCGGTCTATCATGTATGCACCAGTTTTGTCCTGGTTGCTAGGCATTATTCTCCATGGACAGTCTTCAGTTTCTGTAAACATCCTGTAATACAGAAACATGACGATCCTTCATCAAATTGTGATATGAAAAGTAACAAAAAATAATATTGAAAAAGTTGAGTTTAAAAATTATTTCAACCTAGCCAACATGCTCATCGGTTCCTTGTTAATCAAAGTACTTTTGGTCGTGGAAAAACATTTTCCACCAACATTCAATGTCACCCAATCGGAATTTCTATCAAACCGATTTTTGTTAGATTGTTTATTTTGTGAAATAAAATCCTCCCCACGTGACACATACAAAACGTCATCATCTCTGAAAAGGAAACAAAATTATTGAAAATATGAACATTTTTGTCTAATATTTGTGATAACACAAATCTGATCCTCACCTAATTAATTTTATATCGTCAATCTCTCCTCCCTGAGGCGTAAACAATCGTTTTGCATGGATCTCAAATTTTTTACTTGCTGCTGACAAAAGTTCTGCTATGGAATGTGTCACCATAAAAACCTGCAAAATTATCCATTTTTTTTCGATTCAATAATAAAAAAATAAAAGTGCTTACACATCATTTTGCAAATTCCTAATTTTACCTTGCCATCAACTTCTGTGCCATTCAGGAACAAAATAACTCTTTTCATAATAATCAGTACTAGCTATTAATCCTGACTTTTTTTTCACACCAGCACAAATCACAACAAATAAGAAGCAAAACACTCAATATTCAACAAGCCGTCTCGTACAATGTACCTCTTGCTGTCACTCTAAATCTGCCATCTTTCGAATCAGCTGTTGTCTACTACTACAGCACACACAAAAGACATAACTCTTTAACCTAACTTTTTGCAATGACACACATCCAACAATTGAGTAACAATAACAATTCTACAATTACAAAAAAAAAAACATTTTCAAACATTTTTTTAATTTCTTTCTAAAATAGTAAAACAAAATGTATGATTTAATTTTATCATGTATGAAGTGTTATTTCAATTTTGTCTTTAAAATTTGCCGCGGAAAAAAGTATAGATGCTGTGGCGGCGCCACTGTTACTTTACACCACAATATCATCAAAACAATAGACAGTCTTGCAGTATGTTGCAGCACACACTCAGCAGTTCAGCAGCGGCTGGCAGCGGCGTTCTTTTCCTAAGTGTGGAATAGAAGAAAATGAGTGTTTTTGAAGAAAATAGTTAATTCGTTTGGTGCAACTTTGCCTGGTCATGGATTTGAATTTGAGCAACAGCCTTATAGCGGGGGACCCGCGGCTGATCGATCACATTGTGGGACAAGTCAAATCTCAAGGAATTTTCGATCAGTTTCGTAAAGAATGTATTGCCGATGTCGACACCAAGGTAAGATTTATGTTTTCATCAAAACAAGAGTAACAGTAATAATATTAATAATAATTGTACAAGATGTATAATTGTATATAAATGAGTAATAGAGTAGAGTAGAGTGTAGAGATTAAAATTGGAGGAAGAAATAATTTAACATTGTTAAAATTGTTTATAGCCTGCTTACCAGAATTTGCGGTCACGAGTTGAGGGTTCGGTAAACTCCTTCTTGGACAAACAAAACTGGAAGCCAGATCAGAACAAGAATCAGTTGCGCGAAAGCCTACGTAAGCACATCCATGATGCCCCATATCTGGACATCGGTGTGGAGCGAATCGTGGACCAGGTGGTAAATCCTAAGACCTATAATGTGTTCATGCCTCAAATTGAAGATTTGGTGTACAAATTTTTGGGCATTGAAAGACCAAAACCAAAGGAGAAAAATGGGCCGTGCAATCTAAAAGATTTACTGCCAAAAGACCTGGACCCAGTCTCACCTGTGTCGGATAAAAACTCACTGAAGGACATCTGGATGGAATCGCTAGAAGATGATTCCCAATCGAATATGGAAATTACAAACGGGGACGATCGAAGAACGCCTCCTTTGATAGATAGGGTCAAGATTGAAAATGTCGAGGTTGAAGTGAAAAAAGAGGAGGTTGAGCAGGAGGAGCAGGAGGAGGAGAGAGAGGAGCAGCAGCAGCATCATCATCAACAGCAGCAGCAGCAACTTGTAGAAATAAAAGAAGAGAAAGATGAGGTGAAAGGGCATGTCGTTCAAAACGATGCTATAAAAACAGAAGAAAAGGCAGAAGACGAGGAGGAGGATAGTCCCGTTTTTGAACCAATTGATATTATGAACTTGAATGAGTCAAACATGTCAAACGACTCGCATTTGTCGGGCATTTCCGAACTCACCAGCCATAGATCGAAAAGCCCAGACTTTGATTTTGGCAGGGAAAATTTTGATACGAGTAATCAGGACTCACAACTAAGCAAGGTATCCTCGGACTCAAGGTTGTCGATTGTCACAGATTTTGGTTCTTCTAACCAGGGCTCCAACTTGAATACCGAAGACAAGAGTAAGGAAAAAACTGTTTGGAACTTTGACCTTGAGTCAATCAAATCAAAAGACAGCTCGCAGGATTCTGAGGAAAAGGTCAGCAAGATTGTGATCGATGGAAATAGCAAAGCCGAAAAAAATGATAAAGAGAAGGGGAGCAGCGGCGGCAGCAGCAGTTCAAAGGATGATCCATCAAAGTTGAAGCCAAGTTCAAAGAACAATAAAAGATCGAGTTCAAAGGATTCGAAAATTCATCACAGGGATAAAGACAGGGAAAAAGATCGGGATAAGAAAAGACACAGCAGCAGGTCGTCAGACAAAAAGTGTAGAAGCAGCAAAGAAAAAGTGGACGAAAGTTCAAAGTCGAGAGAATCAAAGTCTGATAAAAATGACAAGAAGGACCCGCCCAAAGATGGCAAGGATCTGAAAGATATTTATAAGGAAAAGATCCGTGAACTGAGGGAGAAAAAAGAAATGACGGAGAAGGAGAAGCTGAATAAAATTTCAACAGAGTCGAAAGAGAAGAGGGACTTGTCTAAGGATAAGAACAAGTCCAGAAGTTGTAGCGCATCCAAATCGAAAGACCGCAGCCGAAGCGATAAAGACAAGGATAAAGACAGAGATAGGAGCAAGGAAAGCAAAGATAAAAGCAGAAGGTCTGAATCAGACTCGAGAAAGTCTTCTAAAGATGAAAAGAAAGTGAGAAAAAATTCTGACAGGACAAAAAGTTCCGACAGAAGTGACATGAAGGTCGATGATAAGAATAAGGTTTGTTTCATTTCACCATTTCATCACCATTTTTGTTTATAATTTTGTTTTTTTAATATTAATTTTAATTTTTTTTCTATGTATTTTTGATAAGATAATTTGATTATTTTAGGACAAGTCGTCAAGGGACAAAAAGAGAAGGGATGAAAAAAAACGTTCCAAGGACGACCATTCAAGCTTAAGAAAATCTTCAAGTGATCGTCGATCTACCGACAGAGATGGAGCAAACGGTTCAAACAGCAAGAACACACATAAAAGTAGTAGCAGTTCGAACGTTTCTGTCGCCAAAATGAGCTCCTCAAATGTGAATAAATCGGAATCTAGTATGAATCAATGTAACAGCAACCCATCTGATAATATAAAAAATGCGCATCCAGGCTCGTCATCAAAAATAGTTCAGAAACAAACAGATGGTGAAAAAGTAACAGAACCTGAGACATGCGATAAATCACATAGCCCTGGTAAATATCATTTATATCTATAACTCTTATTTTCCATTCTGTACATTGTTATTTTTACAAAGAAAAATGTTTTCATTTTCATAATATTTAATATTTTGATACATATTTTTACGACCAAGGTTTGTATAATATTCTATTTTGTTTTGTCATTTGTAGCTTTACCTTTGAAAAAGAGGCCATTGCAAAAGGAAGAGGCAAACACAGATAGCGCTTCTGTGGCTAAAAAACAAAAGTTTACTCATGATACCGAGATGAAAAAATCTGAACCGAAAGTTGTAAGAACAAATCTGTTTATTTGTTTGCATTTGTTTTTTTTTTTTTTTCACTTCACAAATCAATATTTTCTTTAAATATGAATATCTTCCCCAGGATTCTGACAAAATGGAAAGGGAAGTGGAAAAAGATGTAAGGTGTCTGCCCGACTACGAAAGAGTTCAGATAATTGAAGTGCCTGTCGAATACGACGACTTGGACACTTCAGAAGAGCAGACGCCCTGGGACATGGAAAATACTCCAAATGATATTCTCAGACGTGATGCAACTTTTCAACCGAATCAACTAAGATCGTTCATCATCAATGACGAACCGGAACCCTCGGAACAATGGACTCTCAGACTCTCGCCTGTGCAAACGACTAATATGTCGAAAGACTCAACAAATCAAGACAAAGATAATGAAACCAAACAAAGTTCCACTAGCGGCGATAAAATTACCCGGGAATTGTCAGTCAACATTCAGAGACTCCCTCAAGAGACATCTACGAGGGATTTGAAACGAAAGAAGGGTCGACCGCCAAAGGATAAGAGTGAGAAGAACAAAGTTGTCGAAGAGGAAAAGGTAAAACAGAATGGAAAAATTATTATTTCTTAAACATGAGTTGGTTTAAAATAGCACTCCTTTTTTCTTTCTTTTCAGGAAATTGATGATTCATTGGATTCACTTGAGTTTTCGGAACCGAGCGATGAGCCACCTCAGAAAAAACGAGGTAGAGGACGAGGTCGTCCGAAGAAAAATAGGGACGATGGTAGTAGTGCAAGTACGTTGGCTAATGGAGATAATCTTGTTGCTCCGCTCAGTCCTGAAAGTGACGTCTCTACTGCTGATAAACAAACTTCGAAGGAAGAAAAAACGTAAGGAAATTATTTATTTTCACATTACAAAATTTAACAACAAAATCGTCAAAAATAGTCTATGAAGTCATTTTACACTCAGAAATAATTATTTTTATTAAATAATTTGATTTTAAAATTGTCCGAAAATGAAAAAGAGGCTTAGCATTGATATGACTTGACGGTTGCAGCCGGCAACGAAGCAAGCAGCATTACACGAGCGATGACCTGTACAAACCGCGACTGTCTTCCAGCTTGTCGCGCCGCAACAGAAGGTCGAATCCTGCATAGCCACTCACAATTCTTGTAACTTTTAATTACATTATTAACTTATAAAGTAAAAAGTATCAAGTTTTGTTTATATTTTCAATGAATTTATAGAAAAAATAGTTAATTATTATTTTTGGAAATCTGTATGTCCATTTTATAGGTATACACAAATAAAAAATGTTCTACAATTAGTCGTCAAATACAAAAATTAATAATAAAATTGTAAGAATATTACAACTTTTGCAATAAATGGTTTGTTATATGATAAATATATTCTCTTTTCGGAAAGGAATCAAATCGCACCCTGACCTTGCTGAGAACGAAACGTTGCATATGTAATACAATCAAAGACCTTTGACGTTTATGAATACTCACCGAGAGCTTTAATGACAGTTTTCAAAACTTTTTCATTTGTCAGATTGAAATTCAGACAATCAGAATCACATTGTTCGTTACCTTAGATTTTGTTAATTAAGCAGAAACAATAATAAAAAATGAACAATCGATCACGCAGTATTATTAATCATCAAACATATTAATTGATGACTTGAAAAATTTGATACGATTAAAGTACATTTTTATAATTATACTGTATGTATATATATTAAGTGTTTATTTTTTTATATTTAGTCATATTGAATTTTCATTCACATTGAAAAAATATATGGTTAATTGTAGAAATAGATTCCTCATCTGTCCAAAATTACATAATGGTACACGTTTTTGCCCATTTCCTGAACTTACGGAATTAATCACAGTTTTTGTTACCTAACTGGAAAAACAACCGCACATTTTGGAGTGTTCTTTAATCAAATGCATCCTCTTTTGTTGTACAAGACAGCATTGCAGTGCCAATTTTCCTCAAAAGGCAAGCTTTCTAACTGTAAAATGAACCGTGAGACGCATTTCAAGGACATGATAAGAACAATTTTATTTAATCATTCTTTTTATTCGTTATTATATCATTATTATTATTGTTTTTGGTGTTAGTATTATTATTTATCAACTGATTTATTTTTACATAAATTGTATTTTAATCTTTCTATTCTAATCGTTTTTATACTTAAGAGGAGGGCTCAAACCTGGAAATACTTTCAAAACAAGTTCAGTTTGTGAGCCAACATGTGAACATTTATTTATAACAAAAACCATCATATTAGCCGCTTCTTCTAATATAAAAATAATATTATGATGAGCTATTTTACGCACATTTAATTGGTAGCCATAAAATTACAATGGCAAGTGCACCCAATATACTGTGGAACGTTCATATACAATCATTAATAGATGAAGCAATATTCTAATGAAGTAAGGTAGTAATGTGGTAGAGTGAATGATAATAATTTTATAGTGTATGTGCGATAAATCGCATTAAAGGCTATGTGGAAATGAATCTATTATTGATACATATTAAAGTCAATTTGGAATAATCTATCGGTTTATTATGATATGAAAAATTGTATTCTTTTTATAAAGTGCGATAATCGCTTTTTACATTACGTTTCTAAACATTTATAATGTTTCTAGAAATTGAATTAAAATTTGTTGAAATAAAGAAAACGTAGAGAGTTATCAAGTGAAGTGATTTGTTAAACATCATCACAGCATTGTTTTAGATTTGCAATTTGTTGCAAAAACGTTGATGAGATGTTGCGCGATTGAGTGTACATATAATGACTCTATTTCACGACTCACGACGTTTATTATTTTCTTATTACACACAGCGTGTGATTATTATTATTATTTGTTCTCTAAAAAGAATGTCGGCAAATGAAGACAACTGAAGAATATTCTTTTCTTATTTTTGTATTTTTGTCACAAAATTGATCGAATGATCGCAATAAGTTATTTTGCAGAAAACAAGTAGAACATGTCACATCGAACAAACGAATTTAAAATAGAGGTAATAAAAGTAAAAATCGATGTAACAAAATGTTTGATCTAAAAATTATTGCATCCATCAGATGGCGTTGAGTTAAAAATCGGTGGCGGTGACGACGGCGGCAGCGGCGGTTTCCAGTGGTTTCACTGTTTTGCACTTTCACTTTGAGATCGGCGGAAAAATCGCGCGCGCGGCGGAGGCCGGTATCGAGCCAGCGCGATACCACGTGGTCGGGTTGCGCTTGCGCGCCACGTGCATTGTGATCTAACCTAGAGGTCTGGTAGCAGCTGGGCCACTCGGTGACTGGTGTGGCGTAGCCTGGCGGAAGATGCTTGACGCACGTCAAACGAACCCGGACTCGGCGTAAAACGTGTGCGACAGCCAGAAACACTGGTGGGGGATCACGATTTTCGCAACATATCCTGCACATTTGTTGTTGCGGCGCGAAAAATAAAAAGCACAGTATTATCGCGGCCGCATCGCCGCACGTGAATCTGGCTCGGTGAGCATGAACGTCGACGATTATGAGAGTCTGCCGACGTCCTCCGTTGGCGTGCACATGACCGCGGGCGCATTCGCCGGCATCATGGAGCACTGCGTTATGTACCCCCTCGACAGCGTCAAGGTAGTATCCCCAAATCTGTTTTACATTCAATTCATATTCACCACTTTCTCCAATTTATTCAGTAAATTATTATATTGCAATTATATTATAATTCTTCATATATTTGTTTTTAGTCCAACATCAAATCAGCTTTGATCACGTTAACAATATCATTCATTCACAGACAATTACATTTGTTTACACATTTTTTCCCCCTTTTTTTATAGCTCTAAACATTTTTCTCCCAAGGTCGCTTGCAAACAAGCCAAAAGAAGGTCGTCGATGACGACGATTATTTCATCTCCACTTGATCGTTCATCTTAACGAATAGGACTCTACGACAAATCACTCCTTCGAGTAAACTTTTTGCGAGCTCTTGCGAAACGTTTTGCACATTGTCATAAGCAAAGGAGATACAATTCCGGTCCGGCCAAATATAACCTACAACTTTTCGCACTCGCCGTAATCGTCACTCAATGGTTGTGCACCAACGGTCAATTTTGATTGACCACATTTATAGTTTTATGCGCAAATTACGCCTGATTCACTTTCCACTCGGATCTGATGGTTTCCCTGAATGGTTATATAATGACATTATAAAACCGTGACAGGTGACTTTTCCATTCGTCCGAGTGTCAAAAACTCTGTGCACACTTTTACTATCGTTTTCAACTTGTGTTTTCATTAGTAATAACTATGTTGCAAATTTGTCAAATTTTTCCGTTTTGGAATCACCTTTTTAATGGAAAGAAAATGTGGTCGAATTTCGTCTGATTTTAATGCATGCTTTATGTTGCAACGTCATTGTTAACAAGAACCAACCGATTGTATTATTCAATGATCTGTAAAGACTTTATCGTTACAGCAACAGTATTTTCGCAGACATGCGGGCGACATTTTGCATAAATATTCATTTCATGACTAATGAATTTCAGTAATTCAAGTCGTTCCGCCCAATTACTTTTAATCCCTCTTTAAATAATAACAATAATAATCATAATTAATGATACAGTTGAAATAAAAAACACTTGCTTTGGATTTTCTTCAAATCAATCGAATTCATTTCAACTTTTGAAACTTTAAGGTTAATGACAATGTAATGTGCAATGAGTTCGACGTAATAATACATGATTCGTCACTTTTTATCGTGATAAGCAAAAAAAAAAAAAAATCAACACCTGTGTGCGTTACATTTGGAGCATGTGCTCAAACGAGCTCTTATGTAATCAGATACATGCAGTATTCTATTTATGACACTCCACTCAGATCGGACAACAAAGATCTCAGTGCGGCTATTACATTTTTCTCGTTTGTCTCAAATATTGAATTCCAATCTAATTTTGCTTCAAAGTGTGAACTTCAAAAAAAAAAAAAAAAAAAATGATAAACAAGTCACTGTTTATAAAATATGCACAAGGAAATGTCACGCTTTTCTATGAACGATCTGAATGAGAAAAATATTGCAAATATATTCTTTTAAAGAAATCTAATTCCTTTGCAATTTCCTCTTTGCGGCTAATTTATTGAATCGTGACATAATGTATACACTGATTAGATTTGATGCTTTTTTTTTTTTCATTTTTTGTCTATTTTCATACAGGTTTACTTTAGTTTGGAAAAAGTTGGAATAAAAGTGATGAAATGAATGTAATGATTGAATGCTCAAATCGGAAATACAAATATTGCATATTCATGTGGATAAATAGTTTGAATATTTTGTTTTAGACGAGGATGCAAGTATTAACTCCAGGATCAACGACAGTGGGAGGAGTAGGAACAGTTTTGAGTGAGATGGTGAGAAAAGAAGGTCTAATGAGGCCGCTCCGAGGTATAGGAAGCATGATTGGAAGCGCGGGACCTGCTCATGCTCTTTACTTTTCCTGTTACGAATTTATCAAAAACAAGTTGATCAATTCAAGAACACATCAATTCAATAATCTAGTCTATGGATTTGCCGGTTGTGTTGCGACACTACTCCATGACGGAGTCATGAATCCGGCAGAAGGTACCAAACCAGAAAACCAGAAATAAAAATGAAATAAAATGAAAAAAGCAAAAAATGAGCATTTCTGTTTGTTTCAGTGGTGAAGCAACGTCTGCAAATGTACAATTCCCCCTACAGAAGTGTTGCTGCCTGCGTACGACATGTTTATTTAACGGAAGGTGTTGTCGCCTTTTATCGAAGCTACACGACGCAATTGACCATGAACGTGCCTTTCCAAGTCATTCATTTCATCGCCTACGAGTCAGCACAGAACGTCACTAATCCTGACCACACATTCAATCCCAAAGCACACGTCATGTCAGGTTGACTATTCTGTTCATCTCTTTAAATTTTATTTATGGAAGGATGCACTTTGATATCACGTGCATTCATTCATACATGCATTTTACCGATTGCAGTCAATTAAAAAACATTATTATTATTATAATTACAGGTGCTTTTGCTGGCGCAGTTGCTGCTGCTTGTACGACTCCCTTAGACGTTTGCAAAACTTTATTGAATACGCAACAAGGAGTCCGGCCACAAGGAATGGTTGAGGCTTTCAGAACGGTCTATAGGTATGGAGGCCTGAAAGGATTCTTTCGTGGATTAAGCGCTCGTGTTTTATATCAGATGCCTGCTACTGCTATTTGTTGGTCAACGTGAGTATTTGCGTAAAATATCAGTTATTAAATTGTATTAAAAGGCAGATTTGTAAAAAATGAACTGCTTCATTTCTTATCATGCTGATGCAGCATAAAAATGATTTTTCGACTTGAAAGAAAAACAAAAAAAAATAGATAATGAAATTGCTCGCTCTATTTTTCAAAGAAATATTATAATAATAATCGTTCATATAAGTCAATAAACTTATCATAACGCAAACGCACAATTTATATAAACGTCCGAGCTTTTATAAGCAAACTGAATGTAATCAATGGATTAAGGAAGTGTAGTTTCATGACATCATACACTTGTCAAGAATTGTGCTTACTTTTTCAGAATCAAAATACTGAACATATCTTTTGTATCTATCTGTTTTTAAAACATGGAGGTTTCTTCGTACGGATAAATCAATCAAGATTACTTCTTTTTAAAAATAAAATTAATGATTTGATTGTTTCCAAACGACGAATGAAAACTGTTGATTGATTCAATCAGCTGATTAAAATTGTTTATTTTAGGTATGAGTTCTTCAAATACATGTTACAAAATAGTCAAGGAGACGTGAAGCTGCGTACAGAAATTGACGAGATTCCATCAATAACTCCGAGTGCAATGACGAGCCCTCTTCAATCTACATTACCTAGGACCACCTCGTTTCAAGGAGCTGGACTCTATTTCAATAACAAACCACCAGCGCCAGTGTTGCTGGAGGTGACCTGCACACGAGGCTGAGACCAGGCCCTCCAGGCCTGTTGAGACAAACAGCAAAGCTGGGCCAAGCACGATCTTTGTATTTCAAGAGTTTATTCTGTGTATTATACGCGATATTTTGTTATCTAAATTGTTACAATGATATTACCATTTGTAGATTGATCCTTGACAACAAATTGTAATCTGCGAGCCCAGTGCAGGCGCAGGCTCGTCATTCTTCCCTCGCGTTATTTTGTACAGCTATTCTGTCGCGCGCATCATCAACGCAACCAAAGTCATCGTGAACGCAAATTAATTTACGACCATTTGTGCTTTCTGTCTGTCCTCCAAACATAAAGTTTGTAAGTACATGGTTCAAAATAACCGTCGCGAATTGTAATTTGTTCTGTGTAAATTTAGCGCAAACAAATAAAAGTCCTAGACATTTTTTGATTGTTAAGTGATTGAAGCACGTCGTCAGACAGCTCGGCGAATTAACGCTCAAATCGTCAAGACAAACGTCGGAGTAGATTTTCAAGTCACGTTTTTTTTATGTCGGGGCATGTGACAACTTGTTAATAACTTGTTTTGAACGAAGCGATGCCAACGAAACGAACGAGGAATGCAAAATGAACACAGATTGGGACATTGCTACCCAACGCCACCTGTAAAATCGCCTTACACTACCAGCAATCAGTGGGATGCGTCGTAGCTATGATCAAACTTGATTGAACAATTGATTTGACTGTATATCAATTGTATTTTGAAAATTCAGAATCATCCGATTATTGATTTTATTATGACAAGTCTTGTAAGTCGGATTGTTTTTGTTTTAAAATGATCGGCTAATATTTTTTTTTCTATTATTTTATAAAAAACTTTGATTTAACGTTATTGTATTTGATTGTGAATTACAATTGTGCTACTAAGTTAAACATATAGTTCCTACAATTATGATTTTTTTTACTGTAAATAATTGTAGTTTCGTCTAATTTTTTTTTCTTTTCAAAAGTTTTGTATCTAAAGAACAAAATTTTCATTTTTATTTTTTTTAATGATAGATGATCTGAATAATTCAAAATTGAACAAAAAGACAAAAAACGATGTGTCATTTGGTACTGCGCGTCAATGAAGTGTAATCTCTGAACATTTCTTCTCTTTTTTTCCTCTTTGAAGCTACAGTATTGCTTCCCATGGCTGTGATAATGACATGATGTTCAGTCTGAGATGGAGTAATGTCACGTAATATCATCCACGCCATATTCATTGTTGATAATACGTTGAACAAGACCATCATAATGTTATAGGCACCTTAATACAGCACTTTGTTAATTTATCTAAGGAAAATACAATATTTTATTTCGATATTGATTTTAATGTATAACATGGTGATATAAAATGTGTGAGCGAACATTTTTCATTGTAAAGATAATAGTGTTAAAATTGTTTGAAAAGTTTTCTTTGATCGTGTGCAAAAATAATTATTTTTAAGAAGAAATTTATAATTTTATTTTTATTAAAAAAAAAGAAACGAGAAATTAAACTTAAATTGTTTTGAATAAATTGACAATAGTTTTTTAATGTAAAAACAATATGCATTGTAAAAAGAATGAAAGTGTAAAATAATTTTGTCACTTGTTAAACTTGAAGAGCACGAATTTTAATGGATATATTAATGTGTGAAACATACTCAACGAGAAATACACGAAAGTTGAAGAATTTAACTGTTGGAAGACCAACGATTTGTCTTCTGATGTTGAAGTTTAAATCAAAAATGTAACTCAATTGATACTGTACATAGACCCGCAACATCCCACTTGTGCTGAAATATTCATTGTCCTAATAAGCTCTATGTTAGTTTATATTAAGTAATTCATAAGTATGCATAGCGCAAAATAAAAACAGTAATTGTACATAAACATGAATGAACATTAAAAAATAATTATGAAACATTTAAATGACTACTGTGTTAACTTGTATTGGGGAAAAAAAATGAAGGAACTTTTTCCGTCGTATAATATTAGAATGAGAATTTTAAATTTTATACATATATGTATAGAATATTTGAATTACGTATAAGTGTTTAACATAACATTTTCCCGCAATTGGCAGACTTCATAACAGTTGATCAAAAAGAATGTCAACATTTTGGGTGCAACAAAATTGACAAGATGCAAAATTTAGGAATTTGTGACACGCGATGCCAATTATTTTTCAAAGAAGTTTCTCGACGTGAACAAACTCTGAAGACAAAGTGGTTTTTAACCAACAGGCAGAGATTGATTGATAATCTGAAAAATGAAAAGTTGATCAAAAAGGCTCATGATATAATACGTCATGCGGAGGAAATAAGGAAGCAGCAAGAAGAAAACGACAGGATTTTTATTGAACATTTGCGGAAAAAAGTTTCTTTTCAATGTTTATACTAATTTCCTTTCAATGTGATTACATTCTATTCTAGAGAATCAAAATTTTTGTCATAGCAAAAATCTTATCCTGAGTGGAGGCCTAAAATTGATGATACTATTTCTACCGATTACATGAAACCTGTCAAGTCAGAAATTAAAAATATTTTGTACACCAAGAATGTCCGGAGTTTTGATGCCAAACACGACTATTTGAAAGAAAGGTAATTTTTTGGTACAGTAAAATCATTTTTTCATAATATTTTTATTTTATAACACCTCATTTGATTGAAGATACCGGCAACCCCCCGAGGATAGATTTTACTACATAGACTGCAGCAGTTGGATTTACGGATGGCGATTAAAAGATTTTCTGAATTGATAAATATTTTTACACAATTTATATTATTATAAAGAAAAAAATATGTATACAAACTCTGTCAATTGTAAAGTATGATTGATTGAATCAGTTTTCAAATTGAACACAAAATCTTCCGTTTTCCTCCATCAATTCAAGTAAATATTTCTCTTCAATTGGCTTATCCACGCAGGTATAAATATTGTATTCAAAATCACAAACTGAAATGTCTCTGTAACGAATGATCTGCAAAATAAAAAAGTCATATACGAATAATAAAAATAACAAAAGAAAAAAACAAACAATTATTACTGAAATAATTACTTCTAAGAGAGGTTGACGCGGTATCCAATTATGATTATCACAATCGATTACAACCTCAGAAATTTGCATTTCTTCATTTTTTTCAGGCTGCTGCTGTCCGTTGTCTAAATGACTTGTCAACGTAACAAAAGAATCAAAGTTGAACAAAAAGTCAGCCTGTCCAGGAACCTCGTCAAACGAGAAATTAATCAGCTTTTTAAACTGTTTGATCAGTTCTAACATTTTGCACTTGTAAAATTGTATCTCATTATTATTCACACTTTCTTCTTTTTTAGTATTCTTCAGGCTAACGTTTAGAAGCGATGATAGCAGTTTTTGTAAAATATCTATTTTTGTCTACAATCCAAAAATTCAAATAATTAAATTTTTAACAAAATAAAAATGATATAAATTGATTAAAAAATTATATACTACCTTGTGATGAGATTGCAGTTTTTTCACTTTTTCATTATATTTGATTTTTTCCAAACACAACATGTATGTAAGATTAGTCAAATTTTGTGTTTCCAAATCTTGTCTTTGATAGAACAAATCACGGACCCTTTTTCTTTCTACTTCTTCAATTTGTTGTTTAGCTACGTCTCTTTCTACGCTATTTATCGGAATATAAATATCAGAATGTTTAAATGTATTTTTTTAACGTAGCGTAAAACGGCAATAACTAAAGATGCACAATACCTAAGACAAAAATTGAAAATCTTGATCATGTTTGCACGTTCACAGATTAAATTGTCTTGAAAATTTTTGCACAACGTAACAATGATATCACTCATTTCATCGCTAACTTTCTGCATTATCTCGTGCATCACGTCCAGCCTCTCTTTGATAATACAATCTTTCAAGTTTCTGTTATACTCTTTCTTAGCTTTTTCTAAATCTGTCTGTAAATGAAATGTTCAATACTATAGTGCGCCAGTGACATGATGATTATTTTCCTCGCTTATTGTTTGTACTCTTAAAGAATTCTTATGTCGTACAGGCGCGAAAGTGATTAGTTTATCATAAAAATGAATTTATAAGTTCAAAACTAACTAGATGTTGTGTTTTTGCACATATATCACGACCATATATAACGATGGTAAGTGAGTAAATTTTATTGCATCAAGAGAAATTTGAGTGTCTTTAAATTTTGCTAAACTATTTATACATATAAGAAAAAAAATATATTTAATTACCTCCAATTTTCGTTTGAGTTGCAAAAATAGATCACTGTAACATTTCTCATGCTCCAAGCGCAATTTTTTCTCCTGTGAATCAAGCGCTTTGCGTTTTTCAGCGGCAAATATATATCTTGCATCTACAAGGTCTTGTTCTGATTGTTCCTTTAATTTTAAATTCTTTGCTGATTCAAATTTGTCTAATACCTGTTGTCCTAGAGCTGAAAAAAAAGTAATCAAACATATAAATTCTGAATATCCTCAAAGTGAATGAAAAAAATGGTTTTTACTAAAATCACAAAAATGTACTTAAAATTCCTTCATGAGTCAAAGCTTTGACTTTTAAATCAGCAGGAGGAGGACGGAGAGCTGTTTTCTTTTGCAAAAGCTGATCGAACGTTTCTTCCTTGAAATCAGTCCTGTTGTCATAATCTGGAGAACAAAAATTTTGCTTCTTCGGGCGGATGTATTGCAAGAAAATCTCCGCCAATGGAGAACCTAAACATTCTATTATTTCAGATTTCGAGGGAACTGGGATGTTGTCATCTGAATCTGCCTCGGGAGCAGTATTCTGCATGAGCAAACAACTTTGGACTAAAACAATCAGAAAACACAGTTTTATAGACATTAAAAATTGCTTTTTTCAAATTGGTTGACACAATAATCAACTTACGCATTTTATCTTCTTATAGTTCGATACAAATTGTTAAAACTTAGCTTATTGTAAATTTAGTAAAAACAAAAATACAACTTTGAAAAGTTTGACGTTTTAGGTTGTGTAACTTTTGGTGCATTGAGATTTAAAAAAAAATGAAATTGACATTCAGAAGCAACAATTTTAATGACATACAATTGAGTTGTTTATTTTTTTTTTTCGTTCATGTTAGTTTGTACAATAAACTAATATTATTATATCCATCACATGCAAATATTATAATGTTAATAATTAATTATAAATCAAGTATAACAGTAACTTAAAACCGAGCTTAAATTAGAACTTATTTTAACTTATATAGAAAAGCGAAACTTTCCGTTAACTTAAATCAAAAAATAATATATAGTGATCTACTTTATACTTATGTTAAATTGCTGTTACAAAGGTTTTCAAACATATTGTGGTATACTTATTAAAATTAAATTTATCTCATCACAAGGTAGCAAATACAAAAAAAGAATCATAAGTCACTAGTTCTTTCAGAGATCAATCTTTCAACGACAAATATTGATCAATAAATAAAATAATATTTCTTTCCTCTCTTGTATCCGTAAAGATGGAATCAAACATGTTTTTTCGCTAAAGGTTATACATCTTCTAACGCTTTTTTGGTTTTGGACGGACAGAAATTTTAACATTATTGATTGTGCAAACACATTCCTTGGTTAGTACGTCTTTCAGTGGAATTGGATGTTCAAAATTAATAAACGCATAATTCTGCCCTGGAGGCTGTATAATTGACAAAATTTTGCCGTAACTGAAAATAAAAATGTCAAACAAATAGATTGGATAGTTGTCCAAAATTAAATTTCAAATTTAAAAATTTATTACAATAACATACCAATTAAACTTCTTTTTAATTTGTGTTGCGGTCACAGAAGCTGTTAAATTTCCAATAAATAGAATTTTATCCTCATAATCGTTATAGTTGATAACTGGGTCCTTTATTATTGGTAAAGCTTTAGTATTTTTTTCCTTTAATACGTTGTTTGGAATATTCACCTTTTTTCTTAGAGGACTGATATTTGAAGTTCTATAAAATAATGAACAATATGGATATCAAAGTTTTATATAATTTTTATTTTTATGTTAATATTTTATGAAAAAAAAATTAAATACTTACACAAATTTATTGTCAAGATTTTCATCTGTTGCTTTCTTACGTTTTTTACGATGGTTATGAGTTAAGTTGGTTAAAGATTCAACAAAATCAACATCGTTTTCATCATCAGAAACATATATTTCTGAATCTCGAGTAATGGGAATTAACGGCGGTTCATATTCACCTGTTACCGTTCCTTGACTCAATTCATTAAAAGCATCCTTCAAATTAGAATATTTGAATGTTAATATTAAAATCAATTCAAAAGAAATTAAACATTGAGATACACTGCTAAGATGATATAATACCGCAAAAGAGTATGTTTTATAAAAAACTTGGACAATGGCTTTACAAGAGAATCCCATGACAGCCAGTTGTTTTATCCTTATATAAAGTAACTCCCTTAAAAATGTTATATTATCTGGAAATAATTCAACACTTTCACTGATAAATTTTTCGGCTTTGTCAAAATTCTGAAAATATAAAAAAAGTGTGTTCTAATCTTGTTTTTTTGTCATTAAATAAAGTTGATTCAAATGTGGATAATTCTTTTTTTTTTACCTTCATAGCATACCAAACTTGACCAGTTCGAAATTTAGCAAGTGCTACTTGATAAATATTATCGCTTTTTTGAATCACATAGAGTGCGTCGCTTAGGGCTCTGTTAAATTAAAAAAAATTGAACATGGAATTCTAATTGCAAAATGTTGAGAAAATTTAATAGTTACAAACTTACAAATTATATGCTTTAATTCTTAAATGATAAAAACATCGATTTAGATAATGTCCCATGTTAAACGGTTGTAATTCTATGGCTTTGGTGAAACAAGCTACAACCAACTTCAACTTGCCTTTAATAGTCGCTTCACAAGCTTTATCCAAGCACGCTTTATCATTTTTCAGTGCGGTTATAGTCGTCTGCAAATGAAAAAAGAAATAGAAAAGAAAAAAAGTAAATTATTGAAATTATAAACATTTGAGAAAATAAATTCGAACAAACTTTCAAATTCTCTTCATCGGAATTATGGTAAGGAACCCAAGGTGTTTTCTCTTTCTTGGCTTTTTTCTTTGTCAATTTTAGTTCGTCTTTCATTCCTGATTTGTAATAGAGTGGTTTCATAAAAGCCGGTATTTCCTTGACATCAAATTCAATGTCATCTGCCATCCTATCCTCCTCAGAATTTTCAAGCTTCTCCGGCTCGTTTTCCTGCAAATGAATGGTTGCAATGATTGAAATCAAATTTAATGCAATAATTAAAATGGTGATTAAAATGAAAAATTTATCATAAATCTAACTGTCCATTAAAATATATTTATTCATTTCATTATCAAATAGTTTGAAATTTTATAAATTTTGACGATCAATTGTACGTACAGTTTTGTGTGTTTCGTTATCATTTTGAATGTTTGAATAATTAATTGTATAACATAAAAATTGTGTTTATTTAAATGTGATTGAAATAAAAAAGAATCGATGATAAATTGTGATTTGTTTGAGCCCTAAACAAGAATGGTGTAAATTAATTGAATTTGTGCTATAATACCTCGTCAGTCACATCACTTTTATCAACGACAATATTATTCTGAGCCGTTCTTCTGACTATTTCCTTTGTCACTGGCTGCAGCTTACTCTCAATCTTCTTCTTTTCTTTGACTGCTTTCTCCAATAATCCTTGTTTGATGATATCCTGGAGTCTTTTACACTCGTGAAGATTTTCCAAACTCTCAGTTGATCTCTCGTTTTCAATCTCGAGCTTTGAATTGTCCTCTTCAGCCTCCACCACTTCTTTTCTTTTCTCCTTCTGTCTCTGCCTTTTTTCCTTCTTTTTCTCAGCTTTTGACTTCTCTCCTTGGACCTGGGGCTCAATTTTTTTTTCAGGTTGAGCCGCTTTGAGCATCACTATCTTTTTGTTAGACGAAAGAATCTGATTGGATGCCTTACTGCTCGCCTGTAATGAGGAGACAGGACTATTTTTTGAAGGATTACCACTTTTTTCTTTATGCTGACTTTTTTCCATCTTCACCTCCATCTTCTTGCCATTGGTCAAATTTTTCGCAGGCATTTCCCCAAAAGCTATATATTCAAGCTCCATCTGGCTTTGGGTTTTACAATTACTTTTTTGGCTCTCTTCACTGTTTATTTTGTCACGCAAAGCCAGACCAATCTGATTGATCAGACTTAACTCTTTCCTCGATTTTGTGTTTTCAACATTGTTAACATTCATATTGATATTATTTTTATTGCTTCTCGAATTGCTTTTTGTTGATTTTTCATTCATTGTTAGTTTGGTAAGAGCTTCTGTGTTAATGAGAGATGTTATATGATTAAATGAAGCTGTCTTCAGGATCGAAGACAGGTTATGGAAACCGTCGTTTAGAAGAAAGACTTGTATGTCGTTCCAAGCTTTGATTATCAGTTCCTGGTTCTGCCACTTGTTACGAGTTTCGTTATAATAACGCAAGTCCTTTGTTTTGCACAGAAAAGTCACAGTGTTTGCGCAGACAAACGTTATTTCCCAGTATTCAAGACCGCCACAAGCTTCCATAGTCTAAGCTAAAACAATCAAAATCGATATAATAATTATTTGGATCTCTTTTTTACCTTTAGGGGGGTTAAAATTCCACAAACTTCTCAAGTAGTTAACTTTTTTTAAATGAGTCATTTTGTTGTTTATTTTTGTTTTTATCCATTGTTCAAAAACAAAATCTGAGAGAGACATTAATTATGATGTTTAGGTTTTTAAAACAAAGGTTAGCCGTCTATACTGGCAAGTGAGAGAATATTCTACCGTATCTTCAGATCCTAACGATTCGCACCTGTTTTTTCAATTTACTTGGTTCTTTTGTTTGAACGAGTTTATTTTTTGTTTAATAAAGACATTCACTGAGGAATCATCGCCAACAGTCGATACATATTAAGTTAATATGAAGAATCATTCCCAAGAATGTTCATTTGATCTCAATACAAACAAAACAAATAACACTTGACTCATATAAAAAACTGAGCAAAAAAGGGGTCACTTCACTGTTAAATATTATCTATTCAGAATAATTTAAACTAAATGTAAACAACAATTTATTTTGATATATTATAGACAAAACAAAACGTTGAACGCACTTTTGTACTTATAGGATCATCATTATCAAAAACGTGTTTTTGTTTTTATTTTTATCCAATACACTTATGATTTAAATACTTTTTGCTAGTCGGTAGAACTAGATTTTGACACGTAAAAACGCGAATACCAAAATTAAAGATCAAGTATCAACACAAATTTCGTAAAAAAAAATGATCAGACAAGAATTGTCGTGTGTATTTTGAGTTTAGGATGTTGTGCAAATATGTGTCTGACTTCAACGTCTTATCGGCTGCGAGATTATTATAGACTAATGTTTTGACTCTGTGAAATCATATGAAGTGAGTAACGAAACTAGCAACAATCAGCGATTTACCTTTGTCAATGCGATGCAAAATTTTATTTGTTATATATCAAATAACGTTTATTATACATACAAATATTGCGTAACAAGTTATGCTTTTGTTTCACTTTGATTGATAGTTATATACTACTATGAGTAATTTTTTGATCACTTACAGGGGGCGTTTAGGGATATTGGTAATTTTATTTTAAATTTGAAAATCCGTGCTATCCCACAGTTCAATTTTGTTTTTTTTTTCTTTTGAGTAAAATATAATTATTTGAAATTAATATACTATTACATAGAATTATGAAATCAAAATTATGAATATAAAATAATTATCTTATTATAACAAAAACATCACTTTAAAATACTCAACACTTATTTTTTCTCTTTTGACAACACGATTACTGACTACGTCCATTTAGATTGACAATTCAATGAAGACTGAGATAATTTTTGTGTGCCAAGACATTTTACAAGCCGGGCAACCGATGACCATTCCCTCTATTCTTTAAACGAAACCATATTATATTAAATTTAATGAGGCCAAGTTCATATGCATGTTTACTTTTAATTAAAAAGTGCACACTAAAAAAAATACATTCAATTTATTATTATATTATTAATTTACAATTATGAGATAAAACTAGGAACAGATTTTATGATGGATTTTATAATAATAAAGCTTAAACATTTTAAAAACCCGAAACTTATTGTTATATATCAGTCTGATTTTGTTAAATTGTGTCAGTGTCAATGAGAACATCATTGTTAACAATCATGAATGTGATGAATCATGGATTTATCAGTTTCAGAATTGTTGAGCAACCTTTGATCCAAAAGCTGTTTTAACATCGTTGCGTTCATCTGTAAGATTTAATTATTATATTAATTAATAACCTTTGTTTTAATTGTTAATAAAATAAAAATTTCTTTTAATTAACTAAAATGAAAATGAAATTTCACCTGACATGGAAGAGCATTTTTATGTTCATCAGATTCTTTTAACAAAGCAGGTACATTTATCAACCAAATACTATTATCGTATTTGACCAACCAAAAGTTGCTATTCTCAGGCGTCTGACCGATAATAGTAATACTAGACAAAGGATATTGTTTCTTTTTTGGAGCTAATCTGAAATTAAAAGAAATAAATTTATGGAACCACAATGACAATAATTTTACCACATTGGAAATAAAAAGCATTTATTTGTTGGATATTAAAATCAAATACGTTTTTCTGAAATTAGTCTTTACATCCTGAAGAGTTATGTTCCACGGTAAAATAGTTTTTTTCAGACGCACTGGTTGTTCCTCTTTATTTTCCTGTTTCTCATTTTTCAGATACTTGATAATCTTTCTTCCACCTTCATCCATATCAGCTTCCGCCAAACTTCTTTTCTGAGATCGAGGAGTCAATGCTACTTTCTGCTTCAAGGCTCGGTCTCTGTAATATCCGCGCTCTTCGGAAGACAGTTCCTTTTGCCATCGTGTTGTTATTTGGTTCGCCACTTCTGCTTCCTTTGCATCTGGATTTTCCCTCATAACTAAATATATATTTAAAATGATACATTTTTAATCAAAAGTTTAAACAAAATAACGTTCTATTTTCTCTTACTTTGAGATCTTGCTTCTGAGACAAATATTTCAAATCCCGATTTTGGAGTACTATTATGCTTAGTTTCGATTTTACTATTGTTACATTCAAGATCAGCATAATTCACTCCAAGAACACGCACTCCGCCCTGAAAAAAGTACAAAAAAAGATTAAATTTACTTAATTTATGTACAGATTAATTCTCATTGTTTTGTTTGACATAGCACAATTTTACCCCTCCATTAATTTGACCTCTGCTCCAGGCATCAGATCCAATTTCAACTGCAACATCTGTCTTGCATGTTTCTTCGACTTTTTTTTCAATTTTCTCAGCAACATTCACAGAAGTAGTACCAATGTTTTTGTTCAGATCTGATAGATCAAAGTCTTCCCCAAGATTTACGACAGGTAATTGAGACAAAGTTTCGGTTACATCTTGTTGGTCATTTTTCTCATTTACTGAGAACTGCGATTTTTCGAGACTACAAAAATAACCCGAACAAGATAAAAAATGTATGATCAAGGGATTAGTACTTTGTTCACATTATTATACCAACATTGTGTCATCGCATGAAGACCGACTCTTTTTTTGAGATTGTTTAACGTCGTCGTCGGAATCCGGTTCGCTAAGATCTGGAGAATTTATGGCACGCTCAAACTTTTTTGATTCTTTACCTGAAATAAAAAAAAAGTAATAATAACAATAATAATAATGAACGAAAAATATGTTGTTTTTGTTTTGCTCCACTTAATAAATTAGCATAATTTTTCATTTTTCATTGAATGATTCTGTGAATACAAACCATGGTATCTTTTCTCTTTTTCAGCCCTATCATTGACAACCTCACTTATTGAAGACCGATCTGAATCAAACGTTTCATCAGTCATTGTATTTTGGATCATTGTATTTTCTTTATTTGAATCCAGCCCTTCTACCACTTGTAATCCATAATAACTGCTCAGGCTTTCCTCCAAAATGATATGAATTTTTTCCTACGATAAACATAAAATCAATCATTTTTATTGATCAAAATCAAAGACTTTTTAATTATTTCCTTTAACAGACACGCACCTTATTGTGGAGTAAAACTTTGTCTTTGTTAGGTTCCAAATTTACATCAACTTCCGCAGGATTGACATTAATATTTACAACGAATAAAGATTTTTTAACATTCGGATGGTCGGGGCTAAAGTACTCGGTTAGTTTTTTCAAAATTATCTGAAATTTTATTATATTTGATTTTTAGCTGTGTTTTATTGTATCAGTACATTTTTATTTTCATACCTTCTCAATATCTTTTTGTTTCACAGGTCTTTTGTTGATGAAGATGTAGGATTGTCCGAATTTAAAGATATCAGAGAGATTTGTTGCATCTTTGTTTGGAACCAGCAAATCTATTTCAATCTAAAACAATTAACAGACTGTCAAATGCATTGATTTATCTAGAATAAAGATGATTTCGAATGAATATTTTCTTTTACATGTAACGATGTAAAATATGTTGTTGTTACCCCTGTAATTGAATGGTTGATCATGTGCAAATTTAAAAAATTTGCCCGGCCAACGACATGTCTCAAAGCTTCTTTCAAATCTTTCATAATTGGTTTTGAATATATCCGCTTTCCATTAATCTGCAGAAAGAAACTCACACCTGGATTACAAATACTGAAATCTTTGATCAACATTTCGACATTTTTTACATCTTTTTGGATATATCTTGATTCTAACAGAATTTTTCTCCTAACTGGAAAGTTTTTGCATAAGTCTTTCACTTCAATTGTTGTGCCTAAAAAAATGAAAAAAAAAAAATAAATAAAAAAACGATGCAAATAATATTATTCGAATTATTTTAAGTATAAAAATTATAATTTTATAAATTATAATATCGAACCTCGATTTCTATGTATTTCCTTAGTTTGCACAATCTCTCCGTTTTGGTTCAAATTGTATATTATTGCAACCTGGTCTGCATCTGTTTTTGTCGTGACACTAACGTTTGCTAAAGCACACATCGAGTTCAAAGCAACTCCACGAAATCCATAACTAGTTAAACTTTCTATAAAAAATCAAAAATTAAAAATTGTAACTCAAAATTCAAATATTACATTATTGTATCACATTCAAATTGTCATTTGTCTGATCTTATTACCAAGATCTTTAAAACTCGTCAACTTAGACGTGTACGATGATAAACCCATATAGGGAACATCTTCTTTCGATATACCACATCCATTATCACTAACTTTGATCAGGGATAATCCATTTTCAAGCTGAAGAAATAAAAAGTAACATTATATATACAAATTTTGTGGATTTATGGAAACAAATTTGCATTTTCATAAATGTGAATCCATAAATGCAGAAAATGGCTGATATGAAAGTTTTTATTTATTTTTACTTCTATTTTTAACGAATATTGTTAATGATTAAACAAATACTTACAAGGTAAACTTCAATATTGTTTGCATTTGCATCCAGTGAATTCTCAACTAATTCTTTAACAACACTCCAAACATTGTTCACAACCTGAGTGCTCTTTATAAGTTTTACTGTTTCATTACTTAAAACTGTGATTGGCATCTTGACCACTATTCAAATTAAGATATTTCCTTTGTTTTTTTTTTCTTTTAAATTATTTTAAATACAATTTTTAATACTGTTAAACTAGGTTAAGACCCTTTACGTCACCTAAATTTTAATGCTCAGTAAATTCTTTCTGCTGTCTATTTAAAAATGAAGGCGCTGTATTTGTTCCAGCTCTCTTAATTTCAAAATCATTCAAATTTAAATCCCATTGATGGCAATCGATTAATTTTACTTGGGAAAATGTTTTGTTTTTAATATTTTTTCAATGATGTTTTTTTCAATTTAAAACTGAATTTTAGGTGTATACATATATGTTTTATGTTCCTAGGACTCGGCCGGCAACATTATTGCAGGCAAGTTTTCAACACGCCATAATATATAGCATTTTAAACTTTATACATGATTCATATTTAATTTATAAATTAAATACAATTTTTGTATAATTGAAGTTAGTTTGAATTTAAGTTATAGAACAAGTAATTGAGGAAATTGATCTGTGTTTTTAATAATCCATGTTTGTCTTTTTTTATAAAACTTTATTGATATTACACATTTTTATTATACAACAATTATTTCATCTCATGAATACTCTTTTAGTTAAAAAATGCAATAATGTTGTTTACATTATAAGTACAACTTAGTCGTGGTTCTAAATTAGCAACAAAATGATGAAAAACTATTTAAAATATAAGACGAGAGAAATCAAAATAAGTTTCGTATTTTTTAATTTTACCCATCATTGGTCTGAATAGTGGTTCATTTTCTGGTTTTAATTTTCTGGTTTTCTATTCTCTAATATTCTGCAAACATATCCTTTTCTGGTTCTTCAGAAATTTTTCTTCTAGTTCTAGTTCTTTTTCCTAGAATAATAAAAAAACGACAGTTGATTTAATTAAACCCATGAGTAACAGACTTATTCGATATGAGTAACAATTATTAATTCATATTTTTCATTCCTTACTTTGTTTTTTATCTTCTGTACCTTCCAAATTTAGATTACTTAACATCTCTGTGGTCTTGACAATCTCGTTTCCTTGAGGACTTTCGGCATAATTTATAACTTTTCTGGTAGCTCGTTGCCTTCTGGTCATAACACGGGACTCCTGATTTTCTTTCAACAATTGTTGACGTTCATCAATTTTTATATCCTCGTTTGGTTCTTCAACACAAATCAGTGGGGCCGATTTATGAACTGTCTCTTGCAGAACTCGGTTTGTCTGATTTGTCTGAATACGGCTTTGGGATGAGCTTTGACATTGAACAATTTGTACATCTTCTGTCGAGACGTCGATACAAATTGGTGAGGGCGATTTGATCAGTGCCTCCTCGGGAACAATTGTCATCTTGTTCTTAGACGAAGTCTGATTTCCTGTAGTCTCATCGGTAAAAATAACAGTAGGCGATTTAATGAACGCTTCCTGCAAAGTAACTTTGAGCGACGGCCTTGTGGGTACAAAACGTTTTGGTGAGCGTTTTCTATGATTGACAGGAGGAGCTCGTTTTGTCTTCTCAAATTTCTTTCTTTGCTCCAAAACTGGCGACCTATCATTGGTAATTGCTGATGACGTAGAATCCAATCCATCCAGAAGATCGCTAACATCTTCATTGTTAGGAGGGATGGTGCAATCTTAAACGATATATGATTTTCAACGTTAAATCTTTTCATATCCTATTGCAATAAAAAATTTCATTGAATATTGTTGCTTACCTGACGCTTCGACTTGTAAACATTCATCAATGAAAATCAGAACTTTGTTGTAAACGATGTGAGAAGGAAGTCGATTTTCGCAAATATCAAGAGCTTCTTTGGCAATTTGTATCGCGTCCTGAACATTAGATGTGTGTGCTTTTAATAATTCGCAATAATTGAAAAGAAACAAGACCCAATCGACAAGGTTTAAACTGCTGCACCAGAATGACTTCACTGCAATGTTGTTTTCTTTGCTTCTGATGTATTTGAATTCGCTTTCTGCAAACATCCTTCTCACATCATACGCTCCTTTGTAGTACTGTAAAGCCATCTCTGTGTTCTGGCTCATCGCATGGAATCGCCCTCGCAGCGCTGTAGCAGCAAAAACGAGAGCCTGATATTCCAAAGTTTTGCACTTGTAACAAGCGCAATTAGATTTGTGACTGAGGAACCCCGGTTTTGTGTAACGTAAAGCTTGTTTCTGCAGTTCAGGAAAAATGCTGCCCGCGCGACTATAGTGACAAGAAGCGTCTCGCAGCAAGTGACTTGATTTCAAAATCTTGGTGACCTTCTGCTCGGTTTTTTTCGGTATCAAACTCTGCTTCGGTTGTTTGATCTCAATGTCTAAGATTTTCTCCAGAGCAGATAGTTTGATCTCGCAGTTGAGCATGTCGCCTTTGTTCAGATCTATCGTGATTAGAATCTTGAGGAGATCGCCCATTCGTTTGGTACACGCAAGATTTTGACTGATCCGAAAGTAAAAGGGCATATGACTTTGGAAATCACGAAAATCAGCGCTGTCCATGTGAAGATACAGGTGAGATATTGCGTCAAAAAATACACTGCTGACAAAGGGACTGTTTTCTGATATTAAAGCTGAAAAAAATCATATTTCAGTTTTAATGAAATGTGTGTCAATCAATTCAAACCGATTGATTTTATTGCAATGAAAAAGAAACAATATAGTGTTCTTACGACATGCTGCCATAGGGTCTATATAATAACTCAAGTTCAGAATTCCGTATCTTGTGGTTAAGAGATCGGTTGCGTATTCGCAGTGTATCGCATCAGGTTTGAAAATGTTGTAGCTCATAAGGCTTTTTATCATCAGTTGGACATAACTAGGACAGCTCTCACGATGTTTGATGCTTAAATTTGCATCTTGATGTAATTCGTGCAATAGCTTTAGGGCATCGTTTTGCTGGAAATAAAATTAATTTGTCAATTTTGTTGTGAGTTAAAAATTGTTATGAAAACCAAAGCTATCATTTTATATACTTTTCCGAGTTTCAGATAATAATCGAAAAATTGTAAGTGAAACATTTGTGCAATTCGCACGTCAATTGGATCGCTTGACTTTTCCAACGTGACGATATATTCCTTGGCTTTGTCTATCCAATCGTTGCGAATGAATCGAGCAGCCATCAAATGTGTCACAACTGTAAAAACAAATTTCGTTTTCTCATATATCCGTCTTTTTTTATAATATATTAAAATTTTTTTTTCATTTGTATTCTTTACAAATTTAACTTATTTTGCAACAAAAATGTTGTTTTTACTTTTGACATAATTGCATCCATCGTTGATAGCATTGGCTAATTTGAGTGCCATCTTCCAGGCAAGTATTTCACAACTATGATAGCCATATAGTTTCGAATATTCCGCGCTTAGCATAATAACGTTCATGAGATACTTCGGTTCCCAGATATTTACCAATTGATTCTGAAAAAAAAATCATAAATTCACAATTATGGTATCTAATCGATGGTACAAATGTAAAAGAATGGAAACTCACTAAATCATTGAGAAAGAACTCTCGCCAGTTATGTTGCACTTTTGTCAACTGCTCCATTAACATTTCATCATGTTTTATTCCAATTGCAGCGAACGAAGCAACAACTCCATCGTCTTTTTCCTTATCGTTATTCTCCTCGGACTTTTTTTTATTCAAATTCATTAGCCTGTCGTGGACCTCGATCTCGGACTCAGAGATTCTTTTGTTATAATTCAAACTATCAATGAAGTCGCAGAATTCAAGGCTGACCAGAAGATATCTTTTTTCCAAGGAGTCCTCCTCTTTGTTGAGTTTCTTTCTTGCCCTATCAACAAACATGTTAAGGTGTTTGCAAATATTTCTTTTGCCCACGTAGAATCCCAAGAGCTGCACGCCCCGAGCATACTGCAAGCCGTAATTCTGCTCAAGTTGGTCTATCTGGTCAAGAATACGAACGATACAGTCAGACATATCAGCAGACCTGTTAATAACATATTAAACAAATCATAGTAAATCATGCTATAAAATTGATATTTTAGCAACATGATATTGTGTGATATACCCCTCGAGATGAGACACAATTTCACAGACGCAGAGGTTCGCTAAATTGTACTTGCTGAGGTCCATCTTGATTTGAATCTCTTTGACCCAGCAAACATTTGATCTCAGACACTCAACCATTGTCAAGTCTCTGAATCGATCAAGATCCCTTTGTTTGATGCCATTCCAAATGCGGAAGCACTTATGGTTGTCCGACTCCAAGTTGTAGACGGAAGCAAAGGCCGCAGAAACGAGCGCCTCGTGCATATGTTCGGGTGAATAGTAGTATGCACATGCAACCTTTGTAAGGATGTATCCAATGGGCATGTTCACGTCAACATTCTCCGAGTCTTCGAAATTTTTAAGCTCAGAGCACAAAACGCAGTATAAAGTGATGCTGTTGTTGATGTCGCATTTACTCAACGTCTGAGCTATGTTGCATATTGCTGTTTTGATTTTGATCCAGGTACTGAACCAGCGAGAACACTTGCTATTCTTTAAATCATATGCGCTACAAACACTGTCTATTAGAAATTTCATTAGCAGATCTGAATTTGTGAAAAATTCAGAAAATTTATTGCCCTCAAGTTTTAGCAACAGGTTAGCCATCATTATGCGTAGCTGGAGAGACGGGTATAATCTTTTTTGCTCGTTTGTCAAGCAACTTGAACAGCACGAAATCCATTCCACGAGCTGCAGCTTCTCAGATGCGCAGAATACAAGATCTAAAAGTTGCAGAGGACACTCCTGCAGGATGTTTGCTTTCTGACAGTACCAGTAATAGAGGAGGCTCGTGAGCCAAGGGACACAGATGCTCGACTCGGTTCTAATGTATTCTAGAACCGTCATGATTGCCGTGCTGTTTAACGTTGAATGCGGCCTCATCAAGGCTTTCACTAGTTTCAACTGCGTTATCATTAGCGAATGAAGATCAGAATTCTGCACGAGAACTCTTAACAGCACAGGGCGTACCAGATCCACTATTTCAGAGACTTTATTCATATTATCGTTATCAATCAGGTGTTGCATTATCTTTCCAAAAATGCCAAATATTTTTGGTTCAATTTCTGTTCTTACACTTTCATGAATATGAGGGTCCACTTTTTTTACAAGAGAAAAAGCGCTTTTTACAAAATCCAAGTACATTTCATTTTTGTTCCATCTTTCTTCTTTGATCTTTTCCATTTCATCAAGACATTTTGAGAGGTTCCTGCAAAAGTCATGACATTTAGTAATTTAACAACATTACAGATGGATATTCAATCCAATTTCAATCTAACTAAAATTGTGTTTTTTTTTAATTATTTTTTTATCAATTGAAAATGAAATTTATGAATTATTTATTTTACATTACATGAGTTTTTTCATAATACCACATAACATAATTCAGGCATTGATGGTTAGAGATATTATAATGAGATCTTAATTTTTGGAAAACAGTTTGTTTGCATTTTGATGCTTACCTAAAAATATATTTCCCATGACTGTCACTGCTTGCTTTGGCGAGAATAAAATAATGCTCCAAGATCATGACAAAAGTGCAATAATTTTTATTACTGAACTTGGCGCGCAGTTCAGTCATGAATTCGATCAAAGATTTCTCCCACGCTTTGCAAATTATAATAAAATTGTCTTCAAATTTGTCAATTCTATTTTCTATCAAATGATCGCATATCTTTCTTGTTTCCGAAAACATGTTCTCTTTCAACAGATATTTCACCACGAAGTATATTGGATTCAAACAATCCTCCGTTATGATCATTTGCTTGATCAAACACATCGTTATTTTTGCCACTGAACATCCTTTATTTTGAGTTTTTTCATTATGAAAGCAAACGTATGAAAGAGTTTTCAAACAGTGTAAAAGATACTTCTGACAGTTATCATCTTCCACATTGATCCCAGACTAGAAAACAAAAAAATATTTTTTCTTACATTACGATTTGTCATTTAAAAATATTTTTAAGAATCATTCTTATTTCGATTAAATGTATTGTGGCTTACTTTGATGTCTCGATCCAATCCGTCAAATTGCACATTATTTATCGAAGATATCCACTTTTTACAATTATAATACATACCGGTCATTGTTTTTTAATCTTAAATATTATTTTGTAACTCACATTTGACACGAATTCAACGTATTTGATAGTTCAAATTCAACTGATGTAAACAAACTAGAACCATAACCTAGAATCGTGTAATATAGAACGAACATAACAAACATAAAGTCCCTGCCTATCTATCTAGGGAGAAGAGAGAGAGAGAGAGAGAGAGAGAGAGAGAGAGAGAGAGAGAGAGAGAGAGAGAGAGAGAGAGAGAGAGACAGCAGAGCAGAGCCATCTGTATGTAAATGCAGCTGATGTGATAATATTGTGTTTGATTCGCAAAATTATAACCTAATTTCGGCGTGCTGCTGCCGCCGAGGTTTATGTGCAACAATGTTGTTACGAAATGTTAGCAATCACCGACAAATTTTCTCGGTGGTAAGTCAAAAGGTGAGGTACTTTTGCATAGCACCACTCCAAGAAACGGACATTTCCAAGAGTAAAGTGGTGTATCCGGAAATCGAGGACCTCTCTCCTGAGGGTAAACAGCGAAAAAAATATGAAGATTGGTGCAGGGCCATCAGGGACGTCCCTACGGTAGAAGAGAAGTTGTTCAAGGTCAACATGCCCAAATATTATGGCTTCAGGGTCATCATGTTTGACGAAAATTACGTCAATTACAATATTTTACCCGCCGCCCAGTATATCACTAAAACACACCTGGTGAATGAAAGAAAACTTCCAGCTTGTTATGATCATATGATGGATCCGAGCACTCTTGATCGAATGGTGAATAATGTCAAGAAAAATGTTGAGGACATTCTGATTTTAGAGTTAGAAGAAAGAAGGTAAATAAACAATTGTGTGACAATTTGTTATGCGAAAAATTGTTCAATAAAAAATGTAAATTTTTTGTTTTTTTATTTTTTGTTTACAGGAGAGACACTTTGAATATAAAAGACAAAACAGATCCGGTTACAGTTGATCGTCTAGTGACAAAATCCATAATTCATCAGATGAACCGTCTCTTTATCAGCGAGATATCTCAAACCTTCCCTCATGTGCTCGACTGTGAGATAGATTATGAGCCAAGGATCGATGCATTTTGGTTGATTGGAAACATGCCACCTAGCACGCAATTAATCAATTCGCGAGCAAAGAGCACTTATAAACCAATTATTTCATGCGAGGAAGATCCAGTAAATGAAAGGATTCAGTATAAGGGAGACCCTTTAGTCCAATTGAGAAGCCCACTTCCATTGCGAGAAATCGTTTCCATTGAAGAATCGGAAGATTCTGCATTAGAAATTCCTGATTTCAGGTATTTATTTCGGTAGTTGTATTGATTGTTTCTTATTCTTTTATACATTGTTAATAAAATAATTGAACGAATGAATAGATACAATTTGAGGGGCATTGGATATCCTAGCAGCAGGAGGCATGTCACGACTGTGCCAGGGTTCTGGCCAGGTCATCCAAATGAATTTGGTATCATATCTTATCACCATCAGGCGTTTTTGAAAACAAGAAATTATATTGATAATAATGAAGCACTTATTGCTCAGTCAATTATGGCTTCTTTTGGTTGGCTAATGGGACAGGCTTGTTATCAAGGTGGGAATAAATCAAGTGAAATTTTATTTGATAACATTTCCATCGTTGTTGTATTAAGAATATATTTATTGAATATCTCAAATTTTGCACAGGATTTTCGCCTTACAATGATATCACTTATCCGTTGGTAAATCAGTCGGTCATAACGGACGGTCAGACGTGGTCATTCTACGTTTATCAGATGAATACAACAGAATTGGGCACGTTTGCGTACAATAAAATAGCTAAACGCAACATCTGTTGGGCGAGTGAGCCGATGAAATTATATGAGTCAGTGGAAAATGGAAAAATCATTGGGATGAATGAGGAGGTTCTGAAAAATTTGTTCAAGTTTTACGTCAATGCTCCTGAACAGCGGGATTATAACATGAAACCACTTTTGGATGAATTGACACAAGTAATCGCACATCATAAAGATGATGAGAAAAGAAATTGGCTTGAAAAGTATTATAAACATCTTGTGTCCGAAAGACCAAGACATAGGTATACATTGTCATACATAAACTTATGATCAAATTTTGCTTTGTTGAATGGCAAGTGTTTTAATTTTATTATGCTTTTCAGAGCATTGCCTGAGATTCTTCAGTGGCAAAAGATTTTCATGATGGACAACAAAACCAGACCGATGGAGAAGAAACGAGAACCATGGGAATTCGGCATCAATCCGTACAAAAAGCGACTGGACGAACATCATCCAAAATATATCCCAAAAGCATTGCGACCACATCCAAAGAAAAAGTACAAATGGGAGAAGTTTGAAAAAACTTACTACCCTTGAGATGTTTTTTTGGCTCTCATCTTGTTTTTTTTACTCACCAACACAGAAGTGTTTAGTTTATCAAATAAACTTCATACTTGTATACTTTGTAAATAGTTTACAAAAATAAAAGGTTGTTTAGAATTTATTTGAAATGTTGAATCTCAATAACAAAATTCGTTTGAATCGCGTCTGTTACAAACGATTAGATCATTCTTCGGTAACGGCGCACTCATCGATTGTATCCCCCGACGGATTGTAAGCCATGAAAGTGAACGAACTCTGAGAAAATGATCCTGGGTTCACGATTTTGCAGTTTCCCACGTTAGTTTTATACGGCTGAAATTTGTCCGCCACCACGAGAAGGTGTGGTGTTGGGAACAGTTCCATGATGTGATCGTATTTCCAAAAAACTGGCAACACCGGCAAAAGAAACGGAGCAAGATGAGCCTGACTTATTAACGTCTCTGCAAACTGAAAAAAAATTGTTATTGTTGTTTATTGTTACTGCAGCAATTTAGTTGAAAAAACTGATTTCATCAAATTTTGTTTTGAATAAAAAAAAAAACAAAAAAAAACTCACATGTTCATGAATTGGCCTTCCATCATCAGGAAAGTGCAGAGTGTTACGGCAAAATTTGGATAGCAAATTTTCTCTTAGTACGACGATCTCTTTGTTATAATACTGTATCCTGCAGGGGTTCGGGGCCAAAATTGTATTTGGCACCTTACTAATGAAATACTTGAGACAATGGTGCGGCAGCGGTCCTCTGGGAAAAATCTTGAAACCTCCTACGTCGCCAGAGCCAGGCACGAAGATAAACTTACTTCTCTCGATGATATTTGGATACTCGAGCACCATATCTGCAATTGTCCTAAAACCATCTTCAAATTTGCCGACATTCGAGCTGTTGAGCGTGACGCTCAAAAAGTGTCCACAGAGGACGAAGGCGGCAGGAGGATAGTCCGCGTAGCCATCCAGCATGATTTTAAATTTGTTCAAGTTCTGCACCTCGTCCACCCAGAAATCAGAGATGAATACAATTAATCCATTCTCGTCAGTAAGTTGTACGTTTCTCAGGTTTTCGGAAAATCTCAGTGATGTTAGGCTGGGCCCTCCAAACGTGTTGGCATTTGAAAAAATTGCCGTTACATCTTCCACGTGGTCTGCCGGTGGTAGACACATGAGCCTCACCTTCATTATGCAATCGTCATAGTCACCGTCACATATTACCACAGTTCCTATTACCATTATTCCTGCACCGAATTCGTGAACAATAATAATTTGGTTGTAAGGAAACTTGATTGAACATTAAATACAAAATTATTATTCATGCAAAGTATTGAAAAGGATATTGTTTTGCTGATATCAAGCTTGACGTATGCTGTATTGTCCTCCAAATAAAGCCCAGTATCAGCCATCAGTGTCAACATGCCCAAAATTCTGACAGCCCCTCTTTTAGTATTACTCTTCAGAAACTCGATGTTTGTGAGTTGCATTTTATTTGGATTCACCTCCCCAAGTTTTGGAGGCTGAAACAGTTCATGCTGCATTGTTCTCTTTTGTAACAGATCAATTCGACCCGAATAGAGACGTGGTTTTTCAATCGACTGTGGCAGCATCTCAAGATCCACTTTCGTCAGAACGAATTTCTTCTTGTACGAATTGTAGGAGACCTTTGGAATCGTTTTGTTGTCGATGACACTCAAAATCGTTTCCTCGTCTTTTAGAGTGTTGACCGATCTGTAACATTCTTTGATGGCTGCTTTAACATTTTCAATCGTGATGTTGGGTGTTGTCAAATTCTGTGAAAGTATTTGGTCGATGACTTCTGTGAGAGTTGGTTCGCGAACTTGTTCATCCAAGGTTTGTAGATAATCTGACAGGCCCTTGCTTATTTTTCTACAAAATTCAAATTAATTTTTTTAATCAAATATATATCATTTTTATTTTTTGCATTATACGCGCATGCATTTATAATTTTTTCCCGCTTTTTTGTATAACCTTCCTAACGAATTATATACATCAATTTTGTAAAACGATACCTCGACAATATTGAATTAACTGTCCAATTTAATTTTGTTTACGTATATATTGTTATATTGAACAAGTCATATCCTTACCTTGTGACTGTTAGACCATAAAGAGAAAATTTTGTTTGAATATGCTTAATCAGACGATCGTCCATTGTCTACTTATTTATCTACACTTGTCATCTAAATTAAATAATATTAGTCGTAATTATAAAATAGTATTGTTGAAATAATTGTATGTGTGAAAATCTATGTCTTTTTGATACGCGCGCTTGCTCGCAGAGCAGCTCGTAATGTTTTGATTTGTGAATGCGTGACATGCGTGAGAGGCCCGGCTTCTTCTTCTTTTTCTTCCTTATTGGCTCGGGACTGGAAGAGTTCATAAGGCCATCATGCATTGGAGTAGACTAATACTGTCCGTAATTGAAAAATTTTCATAACACTGTCGGTAACAACAAAACATAATAATCAATGCACATAAAAATTTGACATAATTTGAATTTGTATAAAAATAGAAGAATATAAAATTGTAACCACATAATATTTTTTATTTTTTGGTTTATTAAGTTTTATAAACTTGATGTTTAAATAGATTTATGCTGTTTCATATTATTCAAAATTGACTTGATGTATTTTAAATTTGAGGTATTCCAAAATGATGTCTTTTAATTAGTCATGATTTAGATATATTTTGATCTGTTAGTTAAAATAGTTTTGAAGTGGTTTGTTGTTTTGCCATCGGTTGGTATGTTTACATCGATAGTTACTAACAGAATAAGCGCGTTGACGACTCTGCCTCTGTACTGTCTACTGTAGTATAGTCTTTGAAAGAGCACTAAATGTTGTCACACTTCTTGTGTGTTCTGTGTTGTTGATTTATCATTTAGTAACACAATTACAGAGAGAGAGAGAGTATCGACGACGATGACGCTCGTTTGATCACGAAACAAGCATCTTGGTAAAAACAAGCGATAATAAATAATAAAATATAATACAATATAAACAAGATTAAAAAGAGTAAGGTAAGAGAAAATAAAGATGTCATCGTGTCAAGATGACGAGTCAGCCGTTGACTTGCAAGTGAGAAATGAGGTTAGTGCCGACGCGGTAAACAGCAACGAGATTTCGAGGAAGCGCTCTGTTGAAGATGACAAAAATCATGACACGAGGCGGGATAAGAAGCGTGAGGACATGGTCAGCGATGAGGGTAGTTCGATTGCAAGCGAAATGTCAAGAAAACGCTCTGCTGAAGACTACAACAATGACACGAGGCGAGATAGCAAGCGTCAGGCCGTGGTCAACGATGAGGATAGCTCGAGTGTAATTTTATTCTTATTACTATATTATCAACTTTTAAATAATAAACATTTGTATGTCCAGATGTTGTTATTAATTGTCAATTATTTATTTTGATAAAAAATTAATCGTTTCATTTGTAGAACATCCCATCGGATTTATCAACAGGACACAAAGAAGAGAACGCAGCAACAGAGACAGAGAAAACAATAGATCATACCGCTTTAGTGGCTAATCATTACAATTTATTAGAAGAAAAAAGCTTAGAGTTTCGAGATCGAAGCAGAATCATATTTATGAGAAATTTCAATAACTGGATCAAAAGCATGCTTATCAGTAAGTATAACATGATTGAAACGAATAATCATGCTTTAATGAATGGTTCAATTTTGGATTTATTAACTGTGCCTATTTCAGATGAATTTATCAATAAGTTAACGCAACAAAACCGTGGTACCCGTCTTCAAGTGATGGATATGTGTTGTGGAAAAGGAGGCGATTTACTCAAATGGTTGAAGGCTAATGTTCGGCATTTGATCTGTGCTGATATCGCCGACGTATCTATTGAGCAATGTCAAAATCGTTATGAAGATCTATCAAAGAAAGATCAACGTCGAAGAGGATTCGAGCCTGTATTTTCGGCCGAATTTATTGTTGCAGATTGTACTAAAGTAATTAGCAAAAGTTGACAACTATTATGAGTCACTATTTATGATGGCACATGAGTCTCACAAGCAGGACTCAAAAGTGGTAAAAAAATGGAAAACAAAAAAAAATCAATGGTCTTATGAAAGCATATTTTAGGTACGACTGAGGGAAAAATTCAGAGATCCAAGCATCCATTTGGACCTTGTGAGCTGTCAATTTGCTATGCATTATAGTTTTGAATCATTACCACAAGCAGAGATGATGCTCAAAAATGCAAGTGAAACTCTTAAACCAGGTGGATATTTTATTGGAACGATACCTGATGCCTATGACATTGTGTATGTATTTTATTAAATTTAAATCGATTCATTTGTGGATGAATATGCTTATTTTATTTATTCATCATTTCAGTGCAAGATTGCACCAAAGTGAAAACAACAAGATTGGGAATGAAATATACAGCGTAGAATTACAATGCGACAGTAAAGAAAATCTTCCACTTTTTGGAGCAAAGTATAATTTTCACTTGGAAGGAGTAGTGAATTGTCCTGAGTTTTTGGTTTATTTGCCTTTGTTCAAAAAGTTGGCTCTATCATTTGGACTGAAATTAGTTTTATTCGAAAGGTAATGTACACATCATCCGTATTGATATAGCTGATATAAAAACAGTTTTTTATACGCATTTATAATCGTTAGGTTTGAAGACTTCTATGAAAGGATGAAAAATGAGGGTAGATCACTTTTGAATAGCATGCAGGGTTTAGAGACTTATCCCGAATGTCACGATGCACCTCTCGTTAGTAAAAAACCTGATGATTATTCTCACGCTGTTCAGTATATGCAAAAAAACACAGGCCATAGAAAAATTGGTACACTATCTCGATCAGAATGGGAAGCTACATGTAAGTATTAAAATATTTTTAAAGTTAATTATGATACAATAATACTTATCAAACAAAATGACGTTTTAGCATTATATGCTGTGTTCGCTTTCCAAAAAATGAAGACAAGTTGGGACAAAAACGGGAAACCAATATATGAAGATTTATAACCACGTACACTGATTCGACGAATCTGTTAGTTTAAGTCAACAATTGTACAACTATTTTTTTTAATCAAAGACAATTTAATCAAGCATTAATCATGATTTCTTGAAAAGTTATCAAGTCTCGATCAATAGTTGAAGTGGTGTATTCACCACTTCCTTTATAGAGTTATGATTATAATATAGTTATGACAAATTGTATATGTATTTAATAATTGCTATATAGAAACAATCATGATTTTTTGAACGATAGATGATCAAATAATAGCATAATTATACCATGTATAACATAGTTTCAGTGACTTTTGAATCTTGCACTTATAATATACCATCTTCATTGTTGTTATTATTATTATTATTATTATTATTATTATAGCAAAATTGTAAATTCATTTCTCGGAACTTTCATTATAAATTATTAATTTAATTAATCAATAAAAAGATACTTTGACAATGTATATCAAACACTTTTTTTTACTGAGATTCGTTAATAAAAACTGCTAATGCTGCAAACTGTCATTCACTTTTTATATACAATAGTGTACTGCTGTGTATATTAAAAATAAAACTTAATGGCTCTGATATGTCAAATAACAAAAATCATTTTGTTTGTGATATTTTATTGGTTTCTATAATAATATAATTCTTGTGTAACATACAAAAATGTAGCAATGAGTTTAGTACATTTAGTAGAATTCAAAAATATTGTATACCATTTTGTCACAGGTGTGTGGCACAAAACATGCCCTAAGCTTTTTACCAGCACGCTTGAGCACAGTTCATGAAGTTGATACTTGAAATACACGCATCGTTCCTTCTTTAATTCAATCTCAACCGTTCATTTTGAATAATTTATTAAACACGTAACGCTAAAAAACATGCTAAAATTCGCGTTTTCGCTCTTTACTGCTAGTTACTATTGTTCTATATAGGTACACTTCTTGTTTCTCTTCACGTCTGAGTGGTCATTATTTAAATTTTTATATGCATTCAGTTTTCTATATTCTTTTATTCAACTCATCTTATTACATCAATCACTCTTCTTCAAATTATAAATTTATGGTTTATTGGCTTTATTTTTTTCCTTGTATTTATTCTTTTTAAGAATATTCTTGTTACTTTTACATTTTTAAAACACTCTATATTAATTGAAAGAGTGAGATTAAAGTGTCATATGCATATAATAATATAAAATAATATATTAATATAACAATATACAGAGTGCTGATGTTGACGACATCAGGGCGACAAGCAAAAAAGTTGTAAATAGGTATTACATCTAAATAACATTCAGCCTCAACAAATTAGACACTGAAGATATTTGACAAACATGCCCATTCATATGATGTTCTTAGAAACGTTTTGACGATATATTTTATAATAAAAGCATGTGTCTGGTGTGTTGACAATGCTTAGGGTTTGATGAATAAGAATTTGCTTGCCCACAAATGATTAATTTGACATGAACTGAGCTGCAAGCTTTGGGACTCATTTTTTTTGTTTATCTCTGTTATATTATTTTTATCATGACTACTTAATTTTTATGTCATTTTTTTACATTTATAATGCGGACATGTAAATTTTACATGCCGAATTTCATTAATTAACTACAATTTATTCATCGATTTCAGCTTGTTTAAACGAAATCGTAATAAAAAACAGTGTAAAAATATCTGTATGTTACAGCCGGAGAATTGCGTTCAAGAAAATTTGAATTACCAACATGAACTACAATTAAATATAATTTCTATATATACCTATAAAGAGAGTAGTTTATAACTAGATAAACAAGAAAATATTTTCCAATGCTTGACATTTTTTTATTGTAAAAATTTACATACAATCATACAAAGCAAAGGGTAAAAATTGTACAAACTATTACCGTAGGCCTTAAAACGATGCTTATGTCGGTAATTCAATATTCAAAGATTGAAGCCACAAATAAATTTCATCACTTCTTTGTTTAGTTTTTTTCTTTTCTTTGTTTTTTCCACTTCATTTTTGTCTTCACTTTTTTCGTCTCATTGTCTGAAGTATTTTACAAACCACAAAAAAAAAAAACAAAAAAAATGCTGGCGGTGCCGAGAGTCATCGCTCGCTTATTGCACAAAATCGCAAACCCATGAAAAAACAGTCATTATTATTTCGCTTCGAATTTATTGCAAAATGAGCACGACGCAGCCAAAAGTTACCAGCTTAATCACGTCATACACAAGTTTATGTTTACCTTTCATGTGTAAAACGTGAATCTTACATCGAGTAGTAAATTAATTCTAACAATAACAAGTTCTACATAACTTAAATACGTCAATCTACGATGTGTTTTATAATGACATGTACGATGATGTAGGTCCTATTTTCAAATATAGTCATAAAACGATGAATGTTCTGTTAAAGAAAGATCAATGATTAAAATTGTCAAAATAATACAAATTAACATGATTCTGAGCAAAAAAGTGCCAACAATAGTGATTAATGCGGAACAAATTTAGTCTAAAAAATGTTTGAATCTTAAAATTTCTTTTTTATGATACGAGTTTATTAGTAACATATACACATAACAATGTAAAACAAGCTGTACAATAAATTCTAAATAAAATGATGCTGCAATGAAATGTATAAAAAAAATGAAAAAATGTTCGATAATTTTATCATATTATTATATGAAAGTGAGTTTAATAATACATTTCTGTTTTCCTTTCTCCGATGTTGTCCACGATACTCGTTACTAGTTTCGCTTTCTGTCTTTTGCTTATTTTGTCTTTGCTACTCTCCTGGTTCATTTGCAAAAGTTACTATTTACAACACCAATTGTTCAGTGTAAAAAATGCTGTGATGCGTTTTGCGCTTGCGCGTCCCTTGATTAAAAATTCATTTGTCTAAAGTCTCTCAGATGCGTATAACATGAGATTTCACACACAGGTGGATCATTCGTTAAACCTCAGGCGATTAACTCCGTTAAAACACGTAGTTCGGTCCAGCCATATCTATCGCCCATCGGAATTTTTCTCTCTGTGTTTTGTTGTAAATTTTTTCAATTGGAACGTCATGTTTTTTACACCTATAATTATAATCAATGTTTTAAATTCATCGAAATAAGAAAAGAAAAATTTTGATATAATTTGCATGCAATTTAGATATATGATAATGATATGATGTAAAAAATACCATGCAACTGAAATTCGCGGGTCAAGATAATTGAGTTTACTCGTTCCCAACGCGATTTCTTTGTTCTCCTCTTTGTCAGTTGCCTGTACTTCTAATTTTGTTAACTGTTCTCTCAATCTTTCCAATTGCTTCTTCTTCTTTTCATAATTACTACAAATGAAATAAAAGGTGTAAATAATTATGTTATATTATATAGATACACTGAAAATACAAATCGAACAGCATCTGTTGAATTGAGAGAATACTTACACTTTTTCTTTAACAGAACCATTTTTGGCTTCCTTCTTGGCATCTTTGCAAGCTTTTTCTGTTTCAGCGATGGCTTCTTTCTTAGCCTCAATTTTTGCTTTGAGATTCTCCATTGACTTGGCATGGGTCTTCGGAACGGAACGTTGATGGTTACAAAGAACGGCGACTGCCCTGTTAGCTCGATTGTAAGATAGAATTTTCTCGGCGACACTATCGTCGGGATTAGTCAATTTGTTGAGCTGATCTTGCAGGGTGATGGAGGCATTGTATGTCCTGAAAACTTTGGCAGTCAGGCCTTCCATGAGTTCATTCAAATACTTGTTGAGTACAGTGGTGTTGAGACGATCAAAGAGATCATCGCCAGCTGATTTGTTTTCCATAAATAGTTGAAGATTCTTGAAGACTCTTTTCTCTACAGCGACCTCATTGTAGTACCTGATTGAATCTTTACCTAAAATAGAATCAGTTAAAGATGCATGTTAATGTAATCAATAATTTTATGATAATAGATATAGTCGTGATTGTTTTGATCATTTGATATAGATATAAATACCTAAGAAATCAAAGACAACGACATGATCATTGCCATTTTTATGTTCGTGGAGAGCAATATGTTCGACACGCAATGAACAACAACCAACAGTATCAGCTTGGTCTTCATCTTTTTCGTTACCAGCTCTCAGAGCAAGTTTATCAATAAAGTACATTGCAACGGCTCGCTGCCTGACCTTCATTTCTTTGCTTTTCAGATCTAACGTATAGTCTTGGCGAATTTTGTCAATGGTTTTGGCAAGCTTTCGTGCAGTTTCGTATTTTTGCCAATCCTTTTCTCCTTTCAGTTTGCTCGATGGATTCAGCATAACGTATTTTACTTGGCCTGAAAGAATAACAAATAAATAAACAATTGAAAAAAGCGTGATTGAATTTTATCGTTTGATCAGATCAAGTTGAGTACACATCTCAAAATACCTTGAATATTTTCAGTCCATGATGCGAGCCAAGTGACACTCGGGTCATGTCGTATTTCTTTCCACTTATGGCCAGGAGGGGGTTTAGGGAACACTGAGTCTTTAGAACAGTTGATGAGCACGTCTTCTGGCACCACGCGTTTCTTCAGTTTGCCCATTTTCGGGTGCTCGCCTCGCCCTCTGAACAAACCTGGCGGTTCGATTTTGAAGTTGCCAATTTTCTCTTTGTGCCCATCGATTGTGCAAAACCCGTACTCCTTCAACATTTCATCGTTCTTCTCCTTTATAGCTTTCTTTTCCTCTTTGGACATAGCCTTACGTTCCTCGGTCTTCTCCAAGAAATACTTTTGTATGTCACGGAAATTGCATTTGCTGAGGTCGGTGATTTTGTTGCGTTCATGATCGGTCATAACCTCACGCCAGTCATGGAAAAAGTTGTCATTAAAGGCTTTCTTCGTCGTGTAATCGTGGTCCAACATCCGAGCATAAAAGGTAGCGACTTCTTCGGTGTCCTCGCTTAGTTTCATTTCTTTTCCGTTATAGTAGAATTTTACTGAGCCTGGCAGTGGTTCATATGCAGGCGCAAATACCGGACCTTTATGCTCAAGGAACGTCCATTTAGTGCCATCAGATTTTTTCTCTTCTTCCCACCTAAAATACATCACAAACGACCATTAGTTTAATCAAAACTTGATTTCATTTCTTATTTTTACCATCTTGCCCTAATTATATTTATTTTACCATCTATAATATATACATATTTCTCCGCAATTACACTTACAATCTTGATTTCTTATCAATTGCAATAGGCCGCTTATATTTAACTTTATTGCCTACCCCAAAAGTACCACATAACCTCTTTGATGTTTCGTTCAGATGAATAGATTTTATCAATAACTTCAAATGTTGTACATTTAAACGCTTATTCAAAGCAAAATAAGAAATGTTGACAAATATGCTCAACATTTGTAATATATAATCATAGCTTGCAGAAAGTATTATATGACAAAATCAAAATTAATACACGTTACTATTTTATCAGGAATGAATTGGAGCACACTTTTAGTTTTCAACTGTTGCTATCATCAGAGTTACCAACATCCTAAAAATACAAGTCCAAATTCTTTAATGCAAATGAATAAAATTTTACCATTTCCAAACTTCTTGGGTTTCCTCCTCCTTCTTTTTCTTTCTGGGACTTGAATTCTCACTTTTAGGAGTTGTTGGTGTTTTGGTCTTCTTTTTCTTAACCTTCACCTGTAACATTTTTTCCCATTATATAATTCAAATTCGGTACAAACAAACAACATATGAACAATAAAGAAACAATAGATTTTAAAAATTTGATTGATTTATTTACCTCTTCCTCTTCGCTGTATTCTTCTTCATCATCGTATTTTCTTTTCTTTTTCTTTTTAGTAGTTTCCTTTTTTATCTTTTTTCGTGCCGAAAGTGGCACTTCGTCTTCATCATCTGAAGATTTGGCTGCTTTTCTTTTACTTTTAGATGTTCTAGCGTTCTGAAAAAAAAATTTAATAATTTGATTACTGCAAAATTGGCACTCGATCATTGATTTTTTTTGATATCTCGAAACATATAGTGAATTGAATGAAAAATTCCTTTTCAGTCTATAACAATGAGAACATTTGCATTACAGTTTCCAAACAATTGGCAACTGTTTTTTTTTTGTCTTTTTAATGAAGGGAAAGGTGGGGGTTATTTGGAATTAAAAATCGAGCTCATCATATTTGTGCGATGTGAAGAAATTTCCTTCCCTCCTTTCTATCCTACCCCGTTGTCAAAATGAAATTATACTTATCATTTGTCATCGTTTAGATGATTTGTTCTGTAGTGATGAATTTATTGTGGCAAATAATTTTATAAAAATTTATATTTCACAAATCAAATGCCAAATGGTTCGGAGGTAATAGAGATTTGAAACGAAAAAAAAAAACATACGAACTTTGACAAATGAACACCGTTTAGCTTATAATGATATAACCTTTTAGAGTAACAAAAAATCAACAAAAAGAATATGTAAATACGTACCAGTGGCACATCGTCATCATCATCATCATCAACATCATTTTCTTCTTCAGTTTTGATCGTCGTGTTATGCAAGTCGGACAGTCTAGTGCTGTTTCCCATGGAATCCATGCTGTTATCTGCATACTTGACGTCGTCTTCTTCTTCCTTTATATACAGTCTTTGTTCTTCGCTGCTCTCATAAGCATCATCAGAAGCATTTTCCTGAACAAAATATTCTGATTAGTAAATCTGATTAGCATAATCGTAGGCACTCAAATTTGTTTAAATCGTATACCTCTTTATAGGTTTGTGAATTGTATGTCGATTTGTAAGAATCTTGAGCGATTCTTTCCAATTTGATCTCCAATTCTTCTTTGACGAAAGGCTCTACTTTTTCTTCTTTTATTTTTTGCTCTTTCATCTTATCCTTTTTATCCTTGTCTTCCTTGTGTTTAGCTGTAGACAATGATTGCATGGTTAAAAAACGACAAATTAAATGTTGACTAAATTTTTTGATAAACGTATGATGTTATACATCGTTATATTAATATAAAAGATGTTTTTCTAGAAGAAACAAAAAAGAATTGATAGATTTCAAATATTTGATTATTTCATATAAACATAAAAGTTTTTTACAAATTTTTTCAAACGTTTCTTTCAATGTTGTTGAGAAAGAAGTCGATTTTAATATCATGAACCAAACGTAAATTACATTTGTCTTTATCATGGCGATGCTTTTCCTTTTCACGGTCATGTTTGTGCTTATCCTTGTCAGAGCGGTGCTTTTCCAACGAGGAATTGGAATGTTTATCTTTATCTGAACTGTGCTTTTTGTCTTTTTCTTTAGAGGAGCTACTGCTTTTCTCCTTGTCTTTATCGCGAGAACTTGAATTTGAAGAGCTATGTCTATGTTTCTCTTTTTCTTTGTCTTTGCTTCTGTCTTTGCTCGAACTGTGATGCCTAAAAATCAAATTTAATTTGTCAAAATGAAAGAATCAAACAAACAAATAAATGAATAAATAATACTGCATACAAATTAAATGCAGTACACAATTTGTTGTTTACCTGTCCTTTTCTTTATCCTTAGAACTTGAACTAGACTTGTGGTGGTCGCGGTCTCTTCTGTCTTTGTCTTTGTCCTTGTTAGATGACAAACTTGAGTTTTTATGATCCTTGTCTTTGGACGACGAGCTGGTGCTCTTTTTGTCTTTATCCTTGTCACGACTGCTACTGCTATGTTTGTCTTTGTCGCGCGACGAGCTTGAGCCGCTGTGCTTGTCCTTATGGCGATCTTTATCTCTGTGCTTGTCTTTGCTTCGATCCTTATCTTTATGCTCAGACTTGTGAGACCGTTCCTTGTCGCGGTGCTCCGATTTGTGCTCCTTTTTCTCAAATCCATTTGACATACCGTTCATGTGCCCATCTACAATTAGTTTGGTTTATTTTTATTTTATTATTTCAACAGATGTCGCTCAAATTATATTAGTTACTCAAATTTTAATCATTTATCAAAATGCGAAAATAAAAACAAATAAGTCGCAAAATTTTTATCGATTTAATAACATGTTTTTGTTTTTTATATAAAGTATATATGTACATCTTATACTTATATATTCAAATTTCGTATTTTCAAATAAAATGCATTCAAATTTGATTAATATATATTTTAGAAACTGAAAAATAGTATAATTTTTTATTACTGTGAAAAAAAAGGAAAATTGAAAATTGCAGATCAAATATTTGTAAATAGAATCTATTCGACTAAAGTTACCAAAAAATGTTTAATTATAAAAGTTATTAATTCATGTTTTATTTTCGTCAAAGGTAATAATGTGAAAATCTGTAATCAAATTGATGTATTTAATTCTAATTTTAATTCATTTTGATGTTTTGTAGTTAGATTTTATCTCAACTCAATATGATAACTTGAATAGAATTAGATTTTTTAAATATTAAAAAATTATCTTTCGAATTTACAATCGTGTTTTTGAAAAACCAAAAAAAAAAAAAAAATAAACTCTCGATGTGCAATGACAAAAAGTAAGTACAAAAAAAAATAGAAAACGTGTCCTTTCAATAAAGAAAATAAACAATAAAAAATGAATTTTAAGTGATTAAAAAATGCAAGACTAATTAATTGTTAATGAAAAAGCTGCACAATCTGTTATACAAGCGCACAAGTTTGAATAAAAAAAAATGTTGCATCAAGTTTTCAAAGCCTAAATTGAAAAGCTCGTGCATTTTTGTGATTGAAGGAAATAATGCTAAGCTCGGTGTCGGTTGTTCACTTTTAAGATTGATGTAAAGCTGTGGAAAGTGTGTGAAATGTAAAGTGGCCTAAAGAAATAGAGCGGTTGAATTGAAGCAACGAAAATAAATAGAGGGAAAAAACGTGGACGATAAAGGAATATAAAAGTAAAGAAAAATTGTAATTACCGCTGTGAGCATCCGCGACAGTGTCCTTCATCGTTTTCTCCTGAAACAGATTGGTTGGGAGGTTAGTCGTGCGCGTCTATATACGTTAAACGACGCGTTCAGAGATAGTCTGAGGCGCCATTTTGGGACTTAGAAAAATTGTCGCTCGTGTGCAAGAGAGCAGCGGGCTTGCGGCAAGAATTGGAGTACCCAACGCCCGGTCTAAAGCCAGTACGAGAACAAATGAGTCAAAATGAACGCTTACCGTGTTTGAATCTGATCCAGGGATGGCTCTTTCGAGCTCCATCGTCAACGCGAGCGTTTATATCGGCTCGCACTCAAGTCTCAAACGCTACAATACAACGGCGGCGCCGACACTTAGTGGCAGAATGCAATGTGCAGGCCGACGGCCGTATACGAGCGGGCGTCTAAGTGCCACAAACCTGTTAGTGCGCATGCGCAAACACCTTCCCCTGCTGTTTTCGACTGAACCAACAACGCGAACAGACACCTGGCCTGCTGCTGCTAGTGCTGCTGTCTACTCGATTTATATTATATTACAGCGCCATCCCATCATACCATATCCCTCTAACACATTTCATATTTATTTCAAAATACAATTCAACTCTTTAACTACAATTGTAAATAGTATATCAATAATAATAAATAATACTAATCAATAAACAGTCTTTTTATTGATTTATCGCGCATTTCATAAACATAATATATTTATTTTCAATTCAAATAATTTATCAATATCATAAATGTGTATACAACCCTTTTTTTTTATTATTTCATACAAATTATACCTCATAACGTATTTATTATTATCATATCTTTATCTTAATAAACAATTATTACATATAAAAAAAGGAATTATTACATATAAACGAAAACAATTTTTTGTAATAATTGTTATCAGTTTCACTTAGTTAAAACAGCTAAAACACTATATAATATATCTATATTTATGAACAGACAATTTTTGTTAATTATACAACAATTTCTTTTGAATACTGATACAGCCATGAACCACACAAGCAAGACATCGCGTCTAACGATGAAGAAAAGAGTTTGTGTATTACAGAGGTTTTATTAGAAAAGCAATATGGCGTCGACAAACTGTTTTTAAAACATTTAATGCTGGGCACAAGTTAAATATAACTACAATAAAATGTTACAAATTATAATTATAATTATTAAGAATGAATGTCTAGATAAAAATGATTAAAAACAAAATTAAAATTTGATTTAAATTAATTAATTTGTCATTAAAATAATGTTTCAGCATTGAATCCATATAAATATATAACAATAGAAAAGTATTGTTACTTTCGAAATGAAGAGAAAAAAAAGTGTCTGAAAGTTCCATGATATTTTTTTTTACGGCCATATAGAAAGTTTCCTATCGATACTGTCAATGAAACAATTCTTTAAACTTATTGCACTTTATAAAAAATATATATATATATTTACATTTGGAGCGTAAAATATAATAAATTATTCGTTTTCTTAAAAAAAATAATAAAGCTAAGAAATTGTGAAAAAAAGCTTCACTGATTTCTAGGAAATGGACGAGATACTGCATGGAAATTCTTTGCAATGAATTCTTCAGGTTCTGAATACATTGAACGCCATATTTCGTAGTACTGCTTGTTGGATATTTGGGTGATATTATCCAGTCCAAATTCTTTTTTTAAAATTTGTTTCCATACCTAAAAAATTCATTTTAAAAATAAAAGACATTCTGTTTTGGATGAAAATGTATGAAATCTTACCTGTTCCTCAGGAATCGGAGTTGGAGCTGCTCTGTTTCCATAAATTCCAAGATTTCTATAGACATGAAGATGGTATAATAAGTAATCAAGTGTATACAATTTGTCAGCTTCACTAACAGTGAATGTAACTGATATAGGAGAACAACATCCGGCTGATCCTATTGGATATAATGCTTTGGTCCAATAATTTGTTGGTCGAGCGATTCCCCACATAAGAGTCTGCAAAGAATAGCCGTGAAAAATTCCTCTCAACTTTGGATCTCTTGTGTCAGATGGGTGAACATCCAAAGATTCCAAGTGTTGTCCTGAAAATGATGATGATAATTTTAATAATAATAATAATAATAATAATAATAATAATAATAATAATAATAATAATAATAATAACAACAATAATAACAATAATAATAAGAAGAAGAAAAATAATAATAATAAGAGTTGGATATCTATTCGATGCACTTGATTTGATAATAAATTACCAAGATAAAAATCTTCCATTTTCCAAAACCTTCCTCCTTTTGAACATTTTTCGGAACTGTTAAATTTGTTAACAAGTTTGCTCAGCGTTTTCCGACTCAACACAAATCCAGCTTCTGCCACATTGTATTTCTGCCGCCACATTGTAATTGAGTGTCCCAAATAAAAGTCATCATTGAAATCGAGCAGTGCAACTAGAAATCTTAAATTTTCGGGAATAATCATTGTGTCTTCGTTAACAAAGATAACCCATTCCAAATAATGTTTAGCCTCAGTCTCAGTCTTGTTGCTTCTCCAAACATAGTTGAAAGTTTCACAAAGCTGCTGCCATGAGGAAGTGATCTTCGTGTCAAAACAAATGACTGATTCTGGTGAATTTACATCCTTCTTGAATTTCCTTTTGCCAATGAACAACAGTTTGTTGCACCGTCTTCCCCATGTATTTTTGATCGCCTCCAACATTTTGACTCTTTCAATGAAAACTACACAAGTTACATGGACCCGATTTTTCAGCCACTCGGATTCAAGAATCTTGGAGTTGTCATTAGAGTCAAATTTAGGACTGTACAATTCAAAGTCCAAATTCAAATTGGAGTGGAAAACGTGTTGCTTTTTTAACCATTTTTCATAAATTTTCATGGATGGTACATAGAACAAATTTTCTCGTATTTGATGTTGTGAATTGTCAATATCTTTTATACAAAGAGGTTGAAATATGGACAAAAAGTGACTAATGATTGCAAAATTTACTCCTATAAAAAATCCGATCATAAAAATGAAAATCGTTTGTTTGTTAAGGCCTTTCATTTTCTTCATTTGCTTATTTGTTGTATTTTTTTTCTATCGTCTTCATCTAGCGCTCAACATCGTCCGTCGTCGTTTGTTATTTATTGTTGTACAGTGGAGAGAATCATTAATTTGATAGATGATTAAATGCACCATTTCGTTGACAAACATTTTATAAACAATTTTAAAAAACAAGAAGAGAACATGCGCACTCCGCACAACGAAACAGGGAATATGTAACTAACTGAAGCACCTGTTGATTGCTTGGTTATATATACTATACCTTACAGCTTACAACATGATTCATTGTATGTAGGTTGATGGAACACTTGAGGTTACCATCCTTACCGACATCCTTACCCAAAACCAGACCTGGCGTACATGGGAGCCGTCTTGTTCCTACACAGCCACTAAAGCCACTACTACTACTACTCCTTACCCAAAATATATATATCAATGATTTTTTTCATTTTTAATTACATTAATTCAAAGTTCAATCTCAGCTGCATCTTAAGAATTATTTTTCATTTTTTTTTCTGGGAAGAGAAATTCAATTTTTTGGTAGACTATGTTTGTCATTTTCATTATATATTGTATTTGCAGTAAACAATCTCTGATTTTCATAAAAATAATAAACGTTCATTAGAAGCTCGTATCGAACTTGATGAACATCATGTTTTACTTTCAATATGCATTTGTTTTTATTTTATTTTTTTTTTCAGATGGCGTTTATCAAAAACTGGACGATTCTGGTAATTTTCCCCCAACGCCAGTTTCGCCCTAGGCCAACTTCAGACTAGTGCTTTCGGAACGCCCGATTTTGATCGAAATCCGCAATAAAGAACGCGCCAAAAAACAGCTACGTATTTGTAAGATCAAATGAACTAAATGTACATTTTTTATTATTATAAAAAATATAATAAATAATAAATAAATAAAGTACTGCAGTACAACAAGCCTGCGAAGAGGCGACAAAAAGTCTATTCCGTCGTCGAGGCGCACCAATTGAAAAGTATATATCGGTAAATATTTTATTTATATTTATTCATTAATTCGTGAAATTGAAATTATAAATATGTAGGTATGATATTATTGCAACTTTGCTATCGATACATACTTAAACCCTGTTTATTAAAGTTTCTTTTACTTAAACTTATACTTTTTATCATGTTTTCAAGTTTAAAAATAATCTGTTAAAACTGTTTGACCAGTGTATATTTATAATATGTACTTCGCACAAAAATTAAAGATCATTTACCCACTTAAACATATGATAAGTGTCCATATAATTTTTGTACGCAGTATATAATTATACTTTTGTTATTTACAATAACTATATAAGAGGGCGGATTTATATACATGTACATATTTTTTTACTACAAATTTGATATTTTATTCTTGCAAAAATTAAATCTACATATTTTTTAAATAAAATCAATAAGTTTTATATAATAAATTAATCAATAAAAAATTCCTTGTATAAGAAAAGTCAATTGCACATAATTCCATATATAACAAGAGATATCAAAGTTTGATAATTGTTTTATCGATTTTTCTTTTATTTTATAATACCTTATAACGCATGTTATATGCATGGAAATAAGCGGAGTCTTATATGCATAAAGGTAGTAGAGAGTGATCAACAGACAGACACTTTTTACTTTAAATCCTTTGTCATATAAATAATTCAAAATAAAATATCGTTCTCTGAAATTTTAATTATTTGTTAAATACGTTTCTAAGTAATATTTAAATCATTGTTTCATCATATTTCATGTAATTATTTTCGCGTTATTTACATTGTCGTACCATTGCGACTGTCTCAATGTTGGACACTCTCCTCTATTGTAGTTTGAAAATATTTCATAGAAGAGCAGAAATTTTTTTTCACAAAATTATTTTGTATTCTATTAGGTAATAATTTTACTATGACGAACTTTTATCATCATACATATACTCCTGTAACAGAACACAATCATTCATTGTTACTTAATTGTGTTACAACATGTGCCTTCTTCAATAATCTAGTAATTTTTTGTAATAATCACATATTATTAACACAATAAAATAATATTGATAATAATGTTTGTTTGGAATTTTCATTCAAACAAGTAGAAAACATTTTTCAAATGTTTCTTTGCTAATATATATTAATATATAAATATATTCATGTTATGGTGAATGTCGAAAATAATCGAGCAATCTTAGAAAATTGTCAATTAACCCCTTGAACTCATTATGCGTATGTACAAAGTCACGGATCGTCGTAGGTGTGAGCTCGACCAATAGCAAAGTGGCATTTAAAAAATGTCAATGTGTAGAAGTCACGTGATCCTCAATTCACGGACGCTCCTATATAGTCCGTGAATTGAGGATCACGTAACACTCAATGCTATTGGTGCTGCAAATCTTTCGGACTTTTGCTGAAGTGTGGAGAGGGTAGCCTGTACACATAATGAGTTAACTATATACCTCAGACAAGATATCTCGTTATTTTTCTCATGTTCTACTTTACAGTATATTATTAAGAAATTACTTTTTTTATTAACTACAATAATAATAATAAAAGGTTTTTAACATATTATACTGATATAAGATGCTAAAGTATTTTAAGCAATAATAAATTTGTACAATAAAAGAAAAATGACGATATATCTCATCTGAGAACCCTGGACGACGACTTTGTCGTCGTCCAGCGGGTTTATAGCTGGGTATAGCTGGGTTTACAAAGTGTTCAGCAATATCGACAAAATGCACCCTATGGTTTTAAATTATTATTGATTATTTAAACACTTGCTTTGGTCAGATTGAATAATCATATATTAAACATTTTTTATAATTATATCAAATTTTAAAGGGCGGTCTTTTTGATTCTTTTCAGATCAATAAATTATAACAAAACTGACATCGTCAAAATGTTCGGACAATATCGACATTACTTATAACATATGCACTCTATATTTTTTTCATATGAGTTCATTCGAATTAATACTTTAGTTTTAAGTACCATTCAAAAAGCAAATGACTAATGAAGAATAACAACGAACAATTTTTAGGACATAAATGAAGGTGTTTATAATTCGAACATTTTAAGTATTATTATAAAAAATTCAGTCTCAAAAATATCTTGTTTTCAGCTGTTGACTTAGTTTTAAATATGAAATAAATTAAATTTACATATTTAAGGTGATGAATAAAGGTTGCTGTTTATAAAAATAATTTTAGCTTCCGCGTTTATAATAAAAATAACTTTCAACCGAACAAAGTGTATCGGGCGACTCCTATGAGATCCATCAATCGCATGATATGGTTTTGTTTGGTGACATATGTTTATTATTGCCGCAAAATCTGAATTCGTTTTTGATACACAGCAACCCTTATTTATCGCGTCAAATTTAATCGAAAATGATTACAATAAATATTATCTACAGGGTACTTACAATATTAAAAACTGAGCAGTATTAACTATCTTTATTGTGGTTTCCTTTAAAATATGAAAGAAATAAGTGAAACGTGTGTTCGATATATTTTATCACATGAGTATAGACAACAATTTATACTGAAACCACCCTACAGGTGCTCATTGTTCGCTGTTTCATTTGCAAATATTCATCAGTAAAACTTAACTAAACAGCATTTGTCTTTTTTCGAAAAAAGCAAAATTCGAGGAAAAATTGTATGTAAATTAAATTCAAAGCAAATATTTTGAATTATAAAATATAGAATATATAAACTACTTTTCAATTTATTCAGAAAAAATATTTGCTCTATATTTAATTAATTGATTTTCATCGTGCACGATTAAAAAATTTTTTTTTATATAATTTGATAACAATCTTCGAATATAACTATAAAATTTTACAATATATACAGAAAGCTATGAAACTGATAAGAATTCTATGTAGAAAAAGTTGTTTGTAATAAATTATGTTCCTTTTTCTAATATGACCAAGATGACCATCAATAATAATATAATTATTATATTTATATTTTTACAACCACTAATCAACACAGTTAACGTTTAGTGTATAATTATACCAAGGTATATTATATTATAGCTCGTTGAATCTTCATAGAAACCCATTATAATTTTTCCAATCATACAAGATTAGTTATTCAATTATTAAAACTTATATATATATCATTCTGATATCGAAGTACTTTTAAATGTATTTTTCTGATGGTTATTTGATTTCATCAGCCTCAACCCAAAAGGTTTTGCAATATTAACCCGTGACGGACACACTATTGCCAAATTGGCACCAACGAGAGATACACTAAAATATAAATTACTCGTATTAGACTTGTATTCAGGATACTAAAAACGGTGTGTCTTTTACGGGTTCATAAACGCAATATTTTATTTTTACCATTAACAAAGCAAAAAAAAAATTTTTTAATATCAGTTTCATTAAACTTTAACTTAATCGCGGAATAAGACGGTGAGATAATATCTGTGAGAGTTCAGAACTAATTCATTTTTTTTAAAGTTATGAAAAAGCAAATACGATGGTACAAGTGTTCGTATTATCCAAATTTTGCTAAGAAAGAAAAAAAGGGAGAAAAGAAATTTTTTCATCATTAATAGAAACAATTAAAGTCAAAGGCGCCATCTTTCAAATAGGAACGATGATTTATATTAATGAATTATGACAAGCTCGCAATTTTGTTCAGTCACGTGTTTTTTCTATCTTGTTTCAAATAATAACGATATACGTATGAATATCAGTTATTTATGAAATAACATTTAGTTATGCTTTGAGTAGAAGGACAAAAAATGTTCGGCACGAGATTGATCTATGTGCGGTGACTTGGATGGTAGAGAGCACCGATTGTCTCGTTTGGTTGGTTCGTCGTCGGAAGAACAGAGGTCAACGACAATAACGTTAGTGGCAGTGTGACGTTTTTCATTCGCAGATTTAAATGAACTCACATCTCCACTGACAAACCGACCGTTTGGTAAACGAGCTGACATCGTACGTCTAATAGTAAAAGTTTTGTGACTGACGCGATAGTTGTTGTTAGTTTCTCTGATGTCGTCTTCAATCAAAATCGGTTCATTCTCATTACCGTTCTGGTACGTCGTTAAAGACCGTTTCAAACGCCGTGACGCTGGTTTTGGTCGTGGTCGTAGTTGTACCGTCCGTTTCAATCTTTTCTCGTATTTTGTGTAGGTCATAGGATTTTGCTTCAGCTCGGCCATTTGTTTCTCCGTATATCGAGTTAGTGCTACACAGATGTCTCGATAGTTGACGGCTATGTACAGTAGTTGCGAGTTCAGACTTAATGCTGCAAATCAAACAAAATTATTTAATAACAGTCATATGGCAATTATAAACAACACAATCATACAAATTAGAAACATGTTTATAATATTTATCCCAAGACATCATTTTTGAAATTCTTTTTATGATTTTTGTAGATACACAGATTAATTATAAGCAGTCAGTTAATTTTGTACAGCAAAGTAAAATTGCAAAATAAAATTTTTCAGTGTAAAAACTATCAAGTTGCATTTTTTATAAGATGAAAAGTTCAAGGCGATAAATGAGAGTCGAAGTTTACGAAAAATGCAATAAGGTTCTGTGAAAAATATAACGATTCAGATATTAAACAATATATCTGTGGTTGTGAGGAAAAACCAGTTAAGTCATTATTTGTACATTTAAGTTGAAAACATATTTTACGTTGTTTTCCTCTACTTCTTTAATACAAACTCAAAGAAGTGTTTCTATGGGGATCAAAAAACTATAATTCACATGTTTCAACATTATTAAAAACTCTAATTTTGTTTAAAAAAATGTTTCAAGTTTTATTTTTCAATGTTTCCAGCTGGCAGTTAACTGGTTTTTCCTCACAGCTACAGATATATACAAACAATATATAAACAAAATATATTTAACGATTTATATAATTGCAAAGAATCGTTTGATGTATTTTGTATATAAGTTTGTTATCTCCTAATCTTCTACTGATTCTATTATATACTGGTGGAAAGAAAAAAAGGCACCCTAGTAAAAACTCAAAAATTCCAATTCTCTGTAACTTTCGAATATTCCATCATATTCGAAAGTTCATATTCTGATGAAGAAGAAAATTAAAATTTTCTTCTTCAGTTTGCATCAAAAAACATTAAAATACAATGGGACTTGCGAAAGTTACAGAAAATTGGAATTTTCGAGTTTTTACTAGGGTGCCTTTTTTTCTTTCCATCAGTGTACAAAGTTTGATTATTAATCGTTTTATTCAAACATTTTATTGATGAAGAGCTATCTAAAAATTGCTTGAAACACCCACCAGGCTTTCTCCGATAAGGCTTGAAACTAAATTCGTGGATGTGCGTGAATTTTTCACGGTTAGGTTTATATGTGACGACCCAGCCGTGGTAATTATCATTCCGTTCGAGCCATTTAGGACGATTTGCACTGTTCAACGCAGGGGCAGTCAAGTGTCTTTCGACTCGTTCTAATCGCTCCATCTGCACATCTTCAGTTAATGTTTTTGATTTTTTTGCCAAGTACAGTCCTGCTGGCGAGGAAAACGGAATCGACGAGTAGCGAGTTAAGTTGAAGGTTCCCCGATAGCGCCGAGAGCTCCTTAATTCTTGATGTTTCTGCTGTAAATTCGGTTGAGTCTGTTCTGAATTATTGGACGGCAGAGACTTCGACGAGTATAACTTAAAGTAGTCTAAGAATTGATCCTGCTTCACTTCTGGTAAACTGATTTCTTCGGGAGTCAAAGGTCGAGAAGAGCTTTGTTCTTGTTCACAGCAAAATTTTTCATGAGCCTGGAGTAGAGAATAGATCACATTAGTGAAAATGTTGTTGTTTATTTTTTTTTTAACCTTTTAAAGACGGCTACATAAAAAAATTGAGCATTCATGATCTCAATTAAACTTTATTATTGACTGTAATAATAAAAGTGCTCCAATGAGTTTCAAAAGAGATCTAAAGACTTATGAAGAATACTCGGGAGTTCTCAAAAGTTTTTGAGAATTTCAAAGAATTCCACGGAGTTCTTGTATGCTGATACAAAATACTGTATACTATCTGAAAATATCTTTTCCAATCTTATGAAGGAGTAAATGATTGAAGGAAAAATAACAATTAACTTATAGTCGAAAAACTCGATCTGTATACTGAAAAATTAGGGTTAATTAAATTAATTTTCAAAAAGCAAATTATAACATTAAGTTATTCGTCAAAATCGTACAGTTTTAAATACTTCACGTACCGTGAGATTCTGAGGAATTTGATGATCTTCCTTTCATATTTTTCTCTAAATTTATGAGGTCAATACGCAGAGAAAAAGAAGAAAATATTTAGTAAAATATACTAAAAATGATTGGTAAAAAAATTGATGGTACATTTTACTGTCCGAAAAGTATATTTTACTAAATGGATGATGTTTTATTTTCTTTTTCGTAATATTTACAAAAATTTGAGTAAATTTAATTGACGGTCCAGTTCGTTGAAAAATAACTTAGTGATCAGTATAATATAGTATTTCTTTTCTCTCCGTGAAACTAAAACAATGTTATTTGTTATTGTTTTATTTCAAAATTTCCATTAAAAAAATTTTTTCAAATTCAAGCTAAGGATTTCATTTTCATGTTGTTATTATTTTATTAACGGAAAAAGTATTTTTATGTAATTTTTGCAAAAAACTGAAACAAAGTTTTTTGGCTAAAAGTAATTTTTTATTATTCCTTCATTAATTTACTCCTTAATAAGATTCTAAAAGTATTATTTTGAGACAGCATACATTGTTTTGAACGTTTGGAATTCCTTTTTAAATTTTAACAACGTACATCGTAAAAACTTACGAGTTTTTTAAAAAATCTACGTTAAATTTGCAGAAAGTACGATAAAGATCGTTATAATTATGTAATATGTTGCACAAAATTAAATTCGTACGAATTCAGTTTCTCAGTGTTGGAATTTTTTGATACGCATTGAAACTCTTGCGAACTCGTTTAGAGAGTTAACTTATACTTTCAATAAAAGTTTTGTTAATAACAAATATTATTACCTTCATTTGCTCATATCCTACAAGCTCGGCATCGCAGTTGTCGCATAAATAAATGTCATCTGTTGGTTGTACGATTGTCACTGATGGACACAATTGTAGCTGTTTCGGACGTTTCAATGGATTTGCATAGGATCCAACGTTATTCGATGGCAACAGTGATTTCCTTGGACTCTCAATTCGTTTATCATAATTCTACATAAAATGAAACAAAAAATTCATGCAAAATTTAATCGTCCAGTTTATTTGTTAATCTGTTAGTATAGTAAACGTAGCTATTGCAGTTATAGTGTTTCTATTTGTGATAGGTTTGTTTAAATTCGTTTTAAATTTACATTAAAAACTGAGAGTTGTGCAAAGTATTTATACAAAATTAATGCACATCTAACTCTTCCTTGACTCGCATTATAGATAATTCAAAATTTGCTAGACAATTTTATGAATGTTAAACTGAATTTAACCCAAATTGGTACCTATAACACAAACTGGTACGTTCACCTTAGTATAATATTAAATTTTCACCATGTTTTCATTGCGAAACGTCACTAATAGCCTTTCTGAACCTCTGATAAAAAGGCTGGTAGTTGTATCCCAGTTGTTTACAAATTCTAGTTTGCTCGCAGGAAACTGAGATATGTAAGAGCAAAATCGAAGCAAATACTCGCTTCGATGGTAGGTGTAACATCGGTACACCAATTTTTTGAGGTTTGCCATCCAAATCTATAAAATCAACCAATAAATTTTGTTTAGATAATTTTATAAAATTATCAAATTGTTTTCAGCGATTACTCGCTGGAGTGCTAATTATTCATCCTTCAGATTTTGCGCTTTTTGTTTCTTCATTATGTAAGGTACTTTATTTTTACATATTCAATATTTTTAGAGATCTTTTTTCTCTAAATCATGATTTGATAGATTATTAACATAGAATATCAAGGAAATACCAAAAGTGTGTTGAAGGCAACTCATTAGTTGTATTCGTTTTAGATAATTGAAAACTTTGCTTGTGTTAGTGTCACTTACATTCACGTCATTCATTTTTTCAGGTCGCTCAAGTGGAATTGCAAACGGAACTTCTTTAGGCCACCATTGTGGTTCGCAAGTTTGACCATGCGAATTTGATCCTTGTGAACATTGGACCATGAATGTAATGAACCGTTCAAGTTCCGGCTGAAACATGAACAAAAATTGTGTGCATTTGGGTTTTGATGTCTTTGTTGATAAAGTTAAGTACGCCGGAAAGTCAACATATTTATTCTAAATTGATAGTTAAAAGTGGGCGAGATAAGTATGACTCGCCGTAACTAAGAGTGTTAGTTATGCAAAGGAGAAACATTACATGTTTCGAAATTAATTTTGCAAATTTCGACATACTAATAATAAAATGATTGATTAATTAATTGTAATTCATTCTACACAAAAATTACAGTATTTTTGGAAAACTTGTCGTTTTTCCATCGGTCATAGTCTTAAAAATTTCCATTGGAAAAAGTATATCAATGCAAGGGGTTGCTCACTTGTAAAATGTTTCGTCCACCCAGCCCTTAGGTACTTTTGAAATACTATTGGAATACTCGGAAATACTGATAAATTCTGAATGAAAATAAATATTAAAAATTGTTGAATTTCAGAGACTTCATGAAGTCTTGTAAAATAATATTTTTGAAGTCTTCCGACTACTTTTCAACATAGTGAACAACCCCTTGTAACTATGTCTTTTTAATGATATTACTGATTTGTTTATTTAAAATGAAGGAAACAGTCCACTGAAAGAAGATGTAAATGGATGCATATTAGAGACACAAATTGTAATGCATGTTTAGATACTTTCAAGTTTCTTTTTTCACAGAGTTTTTTTGACTAATGTATTTTTGAGTACAGAATGCAACGTGTCAATTATTGTAATACAACAAAAATACAACTGAAATCTTGTACAAAAACTTGAGATGAGTTTTTCTCTGATATTTTTGTTATTATTTTATTATCTGATATTTTTGAAGGAAATGAATAATCTAAACGGGTTTTTTAAGAGTTTCATAAACGGTCCCAACCTTGAAAAGTTCCATAAAAAAATTGATTATTTGTTCAAATTCAAGCTAAGGATTTTAGTTTCAAAACCTTTGTGTTAACAGCATTCAAAACTAGAGAAAAGTTTCAAATTTTGTTAATCATAAGGGTTTTCAAGCTGAAGTCCTTAGTGTAAATTTGGAAATAATCATTTTTGTTCATAGAAATTGTCAACGCAAATTGAAAAAAGCTAAAAACTCAGGTGGCTTGCTAATTATTGTGTTGAGTGTATGAATATCACTGAATTATTTGATTTAATTCATTTAATTTTATTAAATTTCATTTTTTTTTTTACTTTTTTTAAGTATAAACAAAATTATTAAATAATTTGTTGAAGCTTAGAGATCTCCATAGCATAAAATTCCATAACCTGCGAATATTATAGTTAAAATATTAGAAATAACGTTCCTGTTGAGCATCATACCAATGTAATTTTGTCCAGTGATGTTGGATATCCATTAGCAAAAAGAAGTGGAAGATTAGATATCATTGAGCTATCGTCTACTATCGGTGCACCGTTTTCCCCGTCCCCGCCAACGTTAGGGAACTCATTTCCATAGACTGGCATGTTCATCCAGGACACGCTGCCATCCAATGCTCCGTAATCGCCGTAGTTTTCGTCCTGAACGAAGTAAAGTTTCATTTTTTTTCGGGTAAGTTCATACTCGGATTCTCAAATGTATAAAGTTTCTGTTGAATTCGACGAGATACCTTCTTGTTTTAACATGATTTTTTTCATCAACCACCTTGAAACAAAGAAAAGATTTTTTCCAAACATTAATAGTATATTTTGCACCGAGGGAAGAAAGTGCGGGTTATAATTTATATTACAATTATTCATTGACGAATAATGATTTCTAGTTTTCAAGGTGGAGGTTATTCTGATTTATTATGAAATCATTGTTTGTTTACATTCTTGAATGAACAATGTCTTAAGGTGCTACGAATTCTCCCATTATAATCGAAATGCGCTCTTGTAGGTATTTTGAAAAATAATGAAAAAGTTATTGTAATTTATACAAACAAAGTCCCTAACTCCGTGACAGCAGACCTTATACATCACTTTGACCTTTTGACTATATGTCAAAGGGACTATATGTCTTGCTTGATGTTTGAATATGAAAAATGAATAGCTGCAGAAATAAAATTTAGTTTTTCAAACATTTTTCCGATACTTTTAACAAGCTAACTTTAGTTAATATGGACTTTGTTATAAAAAATGTTCAAACTTTCGCTTAAAAACTGAACTCGTTTTAAAAGTATCACCAGTATTAAGCCCTTGTCTTGATTTGATGTGTAAAAACAATTTTTTTTTAACATGTGATAAGAAATTGATAAATATGATACTTTAGTGAGTACTTTCCGATATTTAAAATATTTCCCCCAATGTGCGAAAAAGACAATTTCGCATTTTAATTAATGCGTATATACAGCATTCTTTTATCACATGTTATAAACAATAGCATGTTGGACTGAAAGAGTCAGCTTTCCTCACTCATACAAAAATAAACTATTCTAATGGAATATGTCAAAGTTATGAAAGGTTGAATAATAAAATTTGTTTGTTCCGTTTATTTTTGTGTGAATAATTATAATAATTATTTTAGAAAAACTAGGCATTGAGAGATAGCAAATGTGCGCGTATCGACATCACACAAAAAGAAGCAGTGAATAAATTTGAGGTTAATGATATTTTACTGGTGACAAACAAGGCAGAAAAATAACACATTTGATTAATAATCGACACCGAACCAAAACCCACATTTTCGCGCCTCACTGTAAAATATATTATTAAAAAATCATAAGTGATTTTCTAATTCATGTGAAGTGTATAGTAAAAGTCATTCACTTAAACAAGCTTTGAAAACTTACCTTAGTTTACATTCTCCTTATGTGCAAAGCTCTTTCTCCGCTTTTTATCCGATTTACCCTGTAAAAATTAAATTTGATTTATAATAATTATTAAAGACCATGTTAAAACAGAATAATTTAACAACCAAAATTACAAATTTGTTATGTCACAGTGAATATTGAAATTATGGTCTGCGAGATGATTGATTTGTCATGTCATTAATAGAGTATTAGTATATTTTGGCGCTGAAAATTCAAGTTTCGCTATAGAAGTTTCTATTATACTAATTTTTTATTTCACGGATATAATTTTTTATTGTCCATGGACTGTAAATATCCACAGTCAAAACTTGTTACAAAATTTTACACAATATTATTACCCAAATATTTTTCATAAAAATACTTGATCGAAACACTTTAAAAAATCTCGTACGACAGACATCTGATATTATGATAACTTCATATCTGAAAGTCGTTTAAATTTTGTTTACTAATTTTGTGTACTTTCTGTATACTCAAAGAACATTCTGATTGAAATATTCTTTGTTCTTATGATTCAGAATAACTCATCAAATTGAAATTGAAATTATTTGTTTCATTTCGGAGTATTACCTCGAATAAAACAAAAAAAAAAAACAAACAAACATGGGTTCAAAGAAATTAGAGATTTGAATTCTAAAATGTTCAATTTTAGAATTTACTATTCAAAAACAAACTTCAAAGGCCTAATATATTGCCCTAGACAAAATTATTATTAATTTAAAAAAATTATAATTTTGTAATTTATGACAAATTAATAATGTTATTTAATATTAAAAATTGAAGCTGTATTAAACTTCTTAATGACATAAAACTAACAAATTTTTTCTGGGATTCAAACCAGAAACCTTCGGAGTATGAAAGGACTTAGCAAGGGACTTGTTACCTCAGAAGCCTTAACCTTTTGCGAACACAGTCTAATAACCGTGAGCCTCTCACCGTGAGCAAGAACTGATTTAAGGTGATATGGAATAGATAGTTACCGATATTATAGATTTGTTTAATATAAATCAATAATCAAATCGGAAATTAATTTAACGAAAAGAATACGATTTTCTCACGCAGTGAGAACATAAGATTTTCTTCTAAGCTTTTCTTCTAAGATTTTCTTCTTAGCAGTAGGTCCCATTTTTTTATTACATTTTTTAACCAAAAATCATATCAAACTGTGCTAAATATTCTCCTATTATTCCGGAACCCCCTTCCTCTTCAGTTTTTTAAAATACAATGCTTAAGGTCTGCTGCCACGGACCTTAGAACAAGTAAAATAATAACTATTTCAACGTTTGAGGTAGTAATAATCTCATTAAAAGGTCTCTCAATAATCAAAATTTTTTTCTTTTTTAGCCCGGGAGTGGTTGCGTACACGGTCACTTCTTTACCAACTTTACCACTTGTCGTACCAAAGGAGCGGGAGTTTCAGCTGTTTATTTTTTCCCTAGAGCGTGTTTTATTCCCGAGGGCCAGCCCGAGGAAACAAAACACACTTGAGGGAATAGAAACAGCTGGATTCCCGCTCCAGTGATACGAGATAGTTATTTTCGTACCAGCAGGCGAGAAGTGCCACTTCTCGCCAACCTCCCATGTTTGAAACATAATTTTTCAAACCCCGTGGGCGAGAAGAGCCATTTCGCGAAACTCCCCAGAGAGAGAAGTGGCACTTCTCGCCCGCTGGTACGAAAAGGATATTTTTTGTGACTTTTACAAATCAGTCTAGTAAAATTTCACATTTCTCTTTATCTAATATTCAGAAACACTGCTTATGCAGTTATTCCACTACATGGTGTCACTAACATTTTACCTACAAGTTATTTGAACTCACATCAGTCAATATATAAACTTAGTTTAATGGATAGTTTATAATATTGTATTGCGATGAAGGAAGAAAAAAAAAGAAAAATGAGAAAATAAAAAGTGAGAAAATTATGTATTGTATCTATAGCGAATTAAGCTTTCAAGTTCTGTGTGATGAGAATGTTGAATATTAGTTATCAGATACGTTGCAAGTAAAAATTTGTGAATCTATGAATCGAAACCTGCTAGTAAATTATAAAAATGAAAATAGAACGAAGAATTTTTTTCGAAATAAACAGAAAGTAAGAATTGCTGTTCAGAATAGTAATTTTTACAAATACTAGACATGCGAATATTACTGTATTGAAAAAATATTTTAATTCAGATCAAATTTTACTAAACTACGCGACAATATTTAATTAATTTCAATTGTGTCCCTACTTTACTATTCAGAACAGTAACTTTTATTGGTACATTTTATAAATTTTTTTGGAAGTTTTTCTCCGTGTATAAGAAGTTTTAACTAACTGAATAAGTTCGAACGGTTCGAACAATTCACAAACTTCAAAGGCAATTTTTGCGTTCAGCATGTACTTCGTTTAACGGTAGACAATATCTTTAAAACAGGTCAATTTTTTAGATGAAATGTTTATAAATCAATTTGAAATGAAATATTTTCTCAAAAACCTCAAATGGCATGATTTTCAAAAATATTTTAAACTGACGTAGTCTTCGTTAGGAGCATCAAATAGTTGACAAAACAGATAACACTTGGACAGGAGATCGAAATACTGCAATTTGCTTAAGACCATACACCAAAAAAACGAAAGAACAAAAATTCACTCGAGAAAACAAAACAGAAAATCACATAACAGTACTCGCATTGCCATACGCCAATTTGCAAATTTCATACACTTATTTCGTTGGAACAGAATGTCGTTTGTTCGGCGAATCTGACGAACAGTGAAGTAATTTGTTTATTTTTTAAGTATTATATAATTTTAATCGAAAATGTGAAATATTAAGTTTTATCTGATTGTGATTGTATTTTAATAATTTTCATTTCAATTATATAATTTCATTTCATACGAATCGCCAAAGTGGAACCAAAAATTGAAATAATATATGTTTAACAATTGTATGTAAATCAATTTTGAAAAAGGTTCATGTAATAAATGTATTGATTTGTAGAAGTTATTGAATAATGTTTTATCATAAGAACACCTTAAATGACCTTTAAAACTGGAAAAATTGTGCGGTCAAAAGACTACTGACGTAATTTTATTTTGCACGCCAACTCACATATTAAAAACTCAGAATAAGATTTAGTGTTTATTAACAAAAAAGAATATACATAAGTAAATTAATATCTTTTTCAAAAACTCTTCATTATCTCTTCAAAAAAAGATAATTCTTCCACTTTGCCAGAACCATGGTGAAATAGGACTGTTTTTAAAAGGTCGTTTCGATTTTTTCTTAATTAGATATAATTTTATTCATGAAATGCAACACTTTACATGTATTTCTTATGGGAAGTGTTGCGTTTTTTATTTGTATCAGTATATATAGAAACTGTTAAAAAACGAATAGAAAAAAAAATAAAATTTATATCTTGCCCTGTGGCGATAGAAAAAAAATTCATGACAAAATTGATTTTTTCCTTGATTGCATATAAAATTTTAAACTTTATTTTGCGATATGATTTTATAAATTAGCTTGTGATACATTAGCTCATCATTACAAGTACCCCAAGTGCTCCTAGAAATGAAATTACGGATTGTAGAAATTGTTTAATATATTTAGGAATAATTAAAACATCTAATTTGAAAATCTTCTTTTAAAATTAATAATTTATATAACAGATATTAATAATTCCTCTATTAAAATTTGTTATTTCGTCAAATTATAATTTTTGCTATTTAAATACAAACAAAAAACATCAAATGTTTCTTTGTATTCCTTCGTGATTGCATGTTCTATTATTTAAATCATAAAACTTTTTTAACATTATTAAAGTTTTATTTATTTCACTATTGTTTTTTTTCTTTTACTCGGAAAAAATATTCGAATACAATTAATTTAAAAAGACAATTTTTTATTTTTTAAGTTAATAAACTCATTTGAAATATATAAACCATTTTTTCACGTGAATTTTAAGAAATCAATATTTAGAGTCTTGAAGTTTGACAAGTAGAACCACATACCATGTTTTTGTCTGAAGACAGTTTATAAACAAGTGTATAATTACACGTCATGATATCTCGGTTTTCGTGAGTTTCTTCATGTTGCCAAAGTTGCAAATATTTCTTCACTGTAGATGAACAATGCATGGAAATCAGACTCTATTTTTTTAGTTTGAATTAGCACCAAAGGTTCGACAGTTTATTAGTGATAACCTGCACTATAATTATTGGGTGACGAGAAAAACACCAAACAAATAACAGCAGAACGACAAGACTCGAAACGATGATCGTGACACTTTGTATACTTAACCAGTTATTACACTGTTTTTATTTTATTTTACAGTCACTTTACTTCGTTATAATGCGATTCGGATGTCGTTTTTAGTTTGCCTAGTTTGTTCATATTGAAAAACGCACGTTGTTTGCAAGTAACTGAATTGCCAGGGATATGTATGTATGTATTTTTCACCGTATATATCACGCAGATGAATAACATAGAAACTCAAGATGGCGACTCCAGTTGGCAGTGTATACTTTTCTTACGTGCGCGTGTATATACGAGCAGTAAGACCAGTGCTGTATTTAGTTGACCGTGCACCCTAATCTGGCATAACTTACTTGTATGAAAAAAAGCATGTCAGTATAACACAACTTTCATTGTTTCTCGACAAAGCGCGTTGACATTAATAAATTGCTAGTTGATATAGTCTAAGCTGAAAATCTAGTGACGTTAAATTTATTTTAAACATCTCATTCAAATTATAGCAACAAAAATTCATACCTGATATCCTGGTGATTGCTCTGGATCACGTGACTAGTATGCTAACATTGTGAGAACTACTTTAGGCTTAATTCAAATGTTGCATCTATACATTGTTTGATATAATATTGAAGAGTGATTCAATTAGTAAATTTATCCAAATTAATTATTGTTTTGTTTCACATATGAACAAAACTAGATTTAAACTGGATTAAAATTTTTTCTGTATTTTCGTATACTTTAGATTGTGTAGAAAATTGTGTCCTAAGAGTGTTATTTAAAATTCGAAGTAATTTAGGTTTACATTAATAAATATGAAAGTACACGAGAATACGTAAGAGTAGATGAGAGTAAATTAAAGTGAATAATAGTAAATGAGAGTTCATGGGAGTAGACGAGAGTAAATGCGGGTCTATAAGTGTATATACATACGTGTAGCTAATTTACGTATTTTTATTCTTTTTATTTTATCACATATTCAGCAGTCTTCAAAACTAAAATCAGGTTACACCATTTTGAAAGCGTTTTTGCTGTTTTCAAAGCTTCAAACGCAGTAACATATCGACTTCATCGACCTCACATTTCTCTTCTGCAAAATTCTCTGCAATAGACCTTGGATTTTTAGCTAGATCGTCTTCTAAAACTGCATCTAGATAATGAATGTTGCGGATGATTTCAGCATCTGTCAAAACGCGAAAGGCTGAGCTTCACTGACGTCATTTAACCGTTCATTAGCTTTTTCAATTGAACGAAAATGATCCCCAGGAAGTCTGTTCAAAAGTGACACAGACGTTGAGTTCTGACGGGGGAAGATCGACCGTGGTTCGAGCATCAAGATGTACCAAAATTTTGTTCCACGAATTGTGCAACGTAGCTTCCGACAAACCGTTCCATCAGATATCTTACATGAGAACGCATCCGGAACGCATAATAATTCGGAGAGCAAAGTATAGTTTTATATTATCGTTTCATCGCAGAAATGCATCCTTGGTCCATTGGTTATATTATGGATGTTGCGTTTGGAGGCAAGTAGACGATTTTGCATTGGGGTTCAATTTTGTTGAGCAACTGGATCGGTGGATGCGAAGGGGCACTATCCAATAACAAAATGAACCTGAAAGGAAAAAATAAAATAGTATTAAATATTAAAATTATTGAATAGTAGTATATAAAAAAATGATTACATCATAATATATTATACAAACTTTTCTTTTGGATTTGGTTTGTCCTCTTTGATTTTCAGCAAAAACTCTTTTTCGAACCACTCTAAGAAACCCACTCTGTCCATCCAGGCACTTACTGTGTAGCCAGTATTAAAAAGACCAGTACACCTTGTCCTTGAAACATCTTGGGTTTTTTAGATTTACCAATGATGAACAGAGGGATTCGATGTGTTCTGGTAGCGTTTGCACAGTTTAAGGCAGTTATTCTGTCCTTTGGTTTTTTCCAGCCAGTAGCAGTTTTTTCAGATAGAATTTATATCTACTCTTATTTACTCTTATTTAGTCTCATTTACTTTCATTTACTCAAAATGATACAATCAAAAATGAAATAAAAAACAATAAAATCAAAATTCACAAAACCATTCGAAATTCAAATACGGAAGTATGATTATGTTATGAAAAAGAACAATAAATATTCCATTAAAAAATATATTTTTTTATGAGCATTCTTTTGCTAAATCACATAAATTAATATTTTGAATTCACACAGCTACTAGATCAGTTTTATGTTTGTTTTGCAGTTCTTAATATAATTAATTAGTTAAACAAATAGACTACAAGTTTCGTTATTTTATTTATACATTTTTTAATAATTTGGTGCTCATATTCACCTATTTTTGTTAATTTGTTTTTTTTCTTGTCATTTACTGCAATTTTTATTCGTTGCATCCATCGTGTCTTAAATCTCTTTCATGTGCGTTTTCGTTTCACATAAACATAAAAGATGAACGGCGTACAAAATTTAAAGGGTCACTTATCAATGCATTTGAATGGGTAAATGACTCTTCAATTTTTGTGCGGAGTATATTTTATCAAACTTTTGTGTTACTTTGAATCATTATTTTGTTTACATTTTTATTAAATACGATAGAATTCTACATCATCGACTAACTCAGTGAATCGAATTATTTGTTGTCTCTGTCGATATAAAGATTTGCAAAGTTATCCGTTGACGACTTGCAATTATTTGCTACTTTGAAGTCTCCTTTATATGCAGTTTCGGTACAACGTCCCTGCCGACACAGCCATTGACTCCTTGTACATTGGTACTTGAAAACTAAAAAGCTGTTGCACGATACAGGTATTTGCAAAGTTACGACATTCAGATTCTTCTATATTTGAAGTCTTTATTTATTTAAAAATAGTGTAAAATTGTAAACACAATTTTTTATAATGTAAGTAAAGAATGAAGATAAATTATTTAAAAAATTGAAATTAGGAAGTTATACATTTAAAATAAGTAAAAAGTTACATAATAAATGAGATAAGAAATTTAAGGAGCATTTTTTATTATCACCAGTGTTGTAAATATTGATCATTTTTTTCTTTATTCAATTCATAAATTTTCTTTTTTTTTCTTTTCAATTTGACCTCGATTTTTATGTGGTAAAATTTAGTTTGTATAATATATTAATATAATTGAATTGTTCGTGACTATTTGATTTTCATTAAAATGTTTACAATAAAATGTACAAAATTCATCTGACAGAATTGGCGAGCTTTAAGCCTGAACTTCTGTAAAATTAATATGGCCAGTATTTTTGCAATGGTCCTTCGCTGCGCCCGAGCCGCTAAAACACTCGTTACACTGTAAACATTTGAGCTTGAACTTTTTAATGTCCGTAAATGCACAGGCATTTTTCAATTCCAGCGCTAATTCCTCAGCCATTTTCAGTACTTTTTCATCATTGCTAGGAAATATGGTTTGAATGGTTTGACCCTGGAAGATACATGACTACAGTTGACAAAACAGACCCATTATTTTTTAATTAAAAAATGAAACAAACCATTTTACTTACATCTTCAGATTCCATATAAAGTGGATCATAATGCAGTCCATCGAAAACCAGAAATGCTCTTTGGGAGTAAGACATGTCTTCCCCAAATTTATTTACAATTGCATTTAAACTATCGACAACGGCTATTTCTATTCCATAAAATTTTGCAAGAATTGATATTTCGATCGCGCCGCCCCAGGAATTTTTTTTGCAAATCCAGTCGCAATACTCGGCATTGGGCCTGTCAAGCACTGCGTCGGAAAATACTTCAGGATCTGCAGCCACGGCATTGGCTATTATTTCCCTCATAAATAAGCTACAGGATGAATCCACTTTACCTGGAAAATAATAACAAATAACAATAACAAATAGCCAATTATATATTTTATATTAAAAATATTGATACAATAGAGGTTTTTTTTTCAATTTTACCATTGAGTACAAAGCCGATACTTGTGAAAAGGCACGAGTTATCTGCAGGAACGATTTTTTTCTTGAACACTCCATATTCGTTTGACATTTTGTCGGAATTGACAATGTGCGATTTGGCTGGCTCGTTGTTATCGCTGGTACAATTTTGGTCGAACTTTTCCTCGACGTACAAGACACCACCCCAGGGGATATCCGAGTCTTTTAAATCTGCCTGATCATCGTCAAGGTTAAGTTGTCTCCGCGGATCTATTCTAAAAGCGTTTATTTTATCATACGGGATGTTAGTCGATGCTGCAATTTTCTTTTTCAAGTCGCACAGCTTGTCACCACTGTGACTGTCAATATTAACACTGCCCCTTTTCCAACGTACTATCAATCTGAGTTTGTTGTCAGACATCCTTTGGGTTGTAAACAATTCACGAACCCAGTGCTAACGCCAAGCTTCTGATATGATTCCTGCGTCAGGCTTCTCACACGTTGGATCGAATTCGAGATGACAATGCTTTTGGAACGTCAATAAATAAGGTCTTGTGGAGCAACAATTGTAAATCAAGTCTGTTTATACCGCGGCTGACGGCGTACAGTCGGACTGCATCAAAATAGAATTTAGACTGACTGGGGCGCCACGCAATCACTCTGCTCGTTTTTTTTTGTCTTATCCAAATAGATATCGATACGTCAATCTGAAACCGTACAGAAAAAAAATGTTATGTCGTTTTATTTAAAACAAATTTAAATTACCAAATTTTGTATTCCGTTCTGTTATTAAAATATTTCATTAAATTAAATATTTTTAATGTTTGTTTTATGTTTTTTCTTATATTGATTAAGATCAAAATAAATTATAAATTTATAATAATCATTTTATTTTTGTATACAACCGTGTAAAATACTGTAAACATTTGTTTAAGTTTAACGTTTCAGGTATAGTAGTTCCAAGTTCGCACAATGAACCTGAATTCATATTACATTCGGCAATGTTCGTGTTGCATCGTTAACATTCGTTTTAGTTTCTGAACGTCACATTCTTTTGAGCTAACATTTAAACCTGTTTCTGTAAAAAAATGTTTTTAAACTTTCTCTTTCTCATTTTGTGGTCGGTAATTCATGTATTTCACTTATCAACTGCCAAAAAGTTATCCATCTTTGTTACCATTAGAGTTCTTCCTGAACCCTAAATAATAGAGATAAATTTACTAAATGTTGGCAACGCTTAATACATTCCCCTTTCACTTGCTTTCTCTCAACAGAGGTTCAGTTCCAAAATGGCGGGCGTCATTGCGCGTTATGTCTCAGTTTCGAATAAACAGATAGGTCAGTTTTGACACATAATTGATCAATACAGTCAAACATACAATTTTTCATTTACTCAAATTCTGTTCAATCTTTTATTATATGGTGTAGTCATAACTCATCACATACTCTATTATGTCATTCAACTCTCAGCAGTTAGGTTATGTAATGCAATTTCTACAATTTTTATTGTTTTTTTTATTTGTTTAAGGTTTTATTGCAAGTGTCATCACAAAACAGCAAAAGCGCACTCTCGCTGATGTAGCCACCGAAGGAAAGGTATGGCTGACTGTCATTGTTTTACAATTAGTGAAATAGTAATTTCGTGTCAACATTTCGGCGATCAACAATCATACACATTATGTTGAAAGAAATATCGTATATATTTTTGAAAAACATCAAATGTCAAATGACGTTTCCTTGACAGTATATCAAATGCAACTTATAATTTTGTTCGTGTAGAAGACTTACTGAGTATTGCGTGATATGTTGCAAGTGTCAATAGGTTGCCATCTTTAATTAAAAACTGAAGGGATAGTATTTTGTATTATTTACTTATTTATTGCGAACGTATGTAAATAATTCTTGTAAAACTATAAGAATCCAAATGTTACATGAATTTTTGAAAAATTAAAATTTGTGTACAATTAAATTTGATGATTTTGATTCAAATGATATATTTCAGAAACGAGGAGGACCTCTGGCAGATCAAGACCGCATTTTTACAAATCTCTACGGCCGGCATGATTGGAGATTGAAAGGCGCCCTGAAACGCGGCGACTGGTACAAAACTAAAGAGATTCTCAACAAGGGATCAGACTGGATCATCAATGAGATCAAAGTGTCTGGTCTGCGAGGTCGAGGAGGGGCTGGTTTTCCATCTGGTATGAAATGGTCGTTCATGAACAAACCATCCGATGGCAGGCCAAAATACTTGGTGGTGAATGGCGACGAGGGCGAACCTGGAACGTGCAAAGATCGGGAGATCCTGCGACACGACCCACACAAACTCGTCGAAGGTTGCTTGATTGCTGGCAGAGCTATGGGAGCTTGTGCAGCTTACATCTATATTCGGGGTGAATTTTATAATGAATCGTCTAACATGCAGGTTGCCATTGCCGAAGCGTACCAAGCAGGTTTAATCGGTAAAAATGCATGTGGTTCTGGATATGATTTCGACATCTACGTACAGAGGGGAGCTGGGGCATACATTTGCGGAGAAGAGACAGCTCTTATTGAATCAATTGAAGGAAAACAAGGGAAACCGAGACTAAAGCCTCCGTTCCCTGCTGATGTTGGCTTGTTCGGTTGCCCGACGACTGTCACTAATGTAGAAACTGTTGCTGTTGCTCCAGTGAGTATCAGCTAATTTTAAGGGAAAGTGCAACCCAAAAATCGTTTTACTTAATATATAATTGAAAGACCGGATGCAACAAGGGGACTAGCGCTCAACAAGTCCTTTTTAAATCAAAGCTAATAAATAATTATAATAATAAGATAAACAAAATATTATGCAAATCATATGTAATTCGAATTGAAATTGAGGTTTTAGTCATTTGGGTCTCACACTTTTAATAAATATAACAGCTTGAACTAAATTAAAATTTGAGCGATTTATATGAAAAATAAAACCAAATAAATGATGTTTATAGACAATTTGCCGTCGCGGTGGAAGTTGGTTCGCTTCTTTTGGTAGAAACAGAAATCACGGAACGAAGCTGTTCAATATTTCGGGCCACGTTAACAATCCTTGCACAGTTGAAGAAGAGATGTCAATCCCACTGAAAGAGCTTATCGAAATACATGCCGGAGGAATCATTGGTGGATGGGACAATCTTTTGGGAGTAATTCCTGGAGGTTCATCGACGCCGGTTATTCCAAAAAGGTGATTGATAAAATTGTTGATGTTTTATTTTACATCGTGTACTAATTTTTGATAGGAAAGTTATAATTAACTTGAAAAATTACAGCGACTGCGATGAGGTTTTGATGGATTTCGATGACTTGATCCGAGTGAAAAGTTCCTTCGGCACAGCAGCTGTAATTGTAATGAACAAACAAACTGATATAATCAAGGCCATCGAACGTCTCATCAGCTTTTACAAGCACGAATCTTGCGGACAGTGTACGCCTTGCCGTGAGGGTATCAGTTGGATGTACAAAATAATGCAACGGTAAATAAATTTTATTAACCATTGAGTCTGACTATCGCATGAATCGGGTGCATACATCTATATCTCATTTTGGAATATCACATGTAATGTTATCGCATAAAAATATATCACATAAAAAAATTGATATCACATTGATATCACAATTGTGCTAATGTCATTGTCATTTGCATTTGTTATTGTAAGTTTGACGGGCGGTAAAATAATCAAAGACAATTGTCGAAATATCTCTGATTTTCTTTGAATTATGATTTATATTGCCTTGAATGAAGCATAAATGAATTAAATGAATGAATTACGTTACATAGTAACTTTTATAATTTGCATATGCAATGTATCGGCGATAAAAAACGCCAAGAGATCAATTTTGTGTTATTTATTTCTCTTTTATTTTCGGAAGTGTGATATTTTTACATGAAAGTTTTGTTTATGATACGGATGATGCACACCGCAAAAATCATTTAAGTAAATTTTACATTTGATTTATATTATGTTATAGATTTGTACAAGGAAAAGCTGAGGAGCACGAGATTGACATGCTCTGGGAATTAACCAAACAAATTGAGCTCCACACTATTTGTGCTTTGGCCGACGGTGCTGCTTGGCCAGTGCAAGGTTTGATCCGACACTTTAGGCCAGAAATTGAGCAACGCATACAGAAGTATCGTGCAGTTGCAGCAAACTAAATTGTTATTTGTGATAAACATAATATTTGCGCTGTATTTATTTTTCAGTTTACATAGACAAAATTCTGTAAAAGAAATTCTCTAACTGGTTCTGAGAACTCAGTATACAAGTAATTATTAAATTGTAATTATTTAATTGTTTTCACAATAAATAGATTTACAATACTATAAAAAGTTGTCAACAAGTCAATGCGTTCAAAAATTTGTTTGTTATAAGTTATTATGAAAAATAGTCTGTTCTTTATCTAATTCAAGGATTGTGAATCATTGACAACACTTGATACCAATTTTGCGAAAGTTTATTTTATAATACACTTTTTCTAATCGAACCTGTTTTTGATTATTTTGTTTTGAATAATGAATAACAAGTATTGTTTGTTTATTAAGAAACATTATATGCACAACTACAACAGTTTATTATCAGACATTACAAATAATGTGTAACAGAGACTTTCTTAACATATACCTTCGTATGATACAGGTATCCTTTTTTGAAAAAGAATTAAATACAGTACAGATGGTTCAACGAAACAACCTACCCGTTGTCTGATAAAACTTAAAATTAGTATCGAGGATTTTTATATTTTATCTTTATGCAAACAAAATTGGTTATTCAAACTTCTCAACTTTTTATAAGATTAGATTACTTTTCTATTGAATTGTTTTTTATAAAAATACACAATTTTTTCATTTATAATGATTTGACCGAACTGAAAATCATCTAGACATGTTTGCTCGAAAAAGTGAGAAGTTTGATTACATATATTCAGTTGCTTGTAGGCCATTGATTCGATTTTTATACTTTTTTTTCCACGAGAGCTTTTGTTACATTTGTCCGTCGCAAAAATAGATATGTCTATAGCGCCAATTGCCGGCGTGCGACAATGACGAATCGGTGAAAGAACCGGATCAAGCGATATACATTTTGCCCCACCTACCCGGGACTGGAAGCAATAAATATATTTACGGTTCCTAATGATAATTACAGCCCGCGAACTCGTTCTAAATCGTCCATTCAATTTCATATTTTCGTTTCTTATCAATTAATCATAGAATAATTTGATATAGTAAAAATCGCTCGGTGAATTCGTAAAAGGCGTAATCTGGTGGGTTGTAGCGTAACTATTTTTAAACAAGTGGCGCCGCATTGGGCGTCTTAAATCGATGATGAATCTGATAAAATTCGCAAGTAGAAATTACACTACGTTTAAATTCGATCGGGGGAGAAAATTAGTTTATCATGGAGAGGGATAAACGAAAGCGCCGGAAAGCCGGGTTGTCGCGTCATTCTCTGTGTATCCAGAAGGAGCATCTGGACCAACTCATATTTAAATAAGAATATGAGTTGGTTGATTAAGTTAAACATTTTTTAACTCATGATTTATACGGTTATTAAAATCCGTTAATCAACGATTAATTAATTTATTTTTTCAAATCAATATAAAATTCCAATCAACGGTGAATGAACAATTTTCATCCTGACCATTACTATATTCTAAGATGATTACAATTATTCTAACAATTAATTTGTTCAAATTCTGCGCCCCTTTTAATAATCCATCGAGTGAACAAGCCTATTTGTTTTTTTTTGCTGAAATCCATTGACAACATTTGATTATCTTGTAATTTTCTGACATACATTTATAGACTTAGTTCACTAACGAGACATAAAAAACGAGACTGATTGCCCACGTGACTAGGATGTTTGGTCCTGAATTCGGAATAATGCAAATCTTATTTTATTCATTTATTTAATTATTTTTCAAATATTTTTTTTGCGACATACATCCTAGTTTGATTCGAGTTTATTCAATGGCAGCGCCACCTGCTTGCCATTATATTATTTTGAGAATAAAATGAAGGGCACGAGAATAGGAAGGAACAAAATCAATTCGAAATGGTTCGCTGAGAAAGTTGATGTTTAATTACAGCTGAGTACATCTAATTCAGTTCGACGTTGTACATGGTCGACGAACATTGATTAAAATCAAAAATACAATTTGTAGAAAAAAAATCGGTCAATAGAAAAAATGGTTCTTATCATGACTAAAATTATTGTTTCAATTGTCATCATTTTCAATATATATCCCTCATCAACGCGTCGATTCTAAATTGGTTTCTATCGACCAATCTTTTAGTGCTTTACAGATGAATCTTTTTGCAATATCGATGAAAAAGTAATAATTACTTTCTGACTCTTTCTGCCTCTGGTGTAAGCAGCGAATGCATACATTATGAACATTTGAAAATCTGAGAATTCAAGCGACAAGTTAACTGAGATGGGTTGAGTTATTGAACAGTTGGTTTGCTGAATAGAAGGCACGGGAAAGGATATAAAAAGTGTTGGGATGTCGAACTATCGGTCGTCGTTGCCGGTCCAGTCGCTTGCAGCCCATGCAGGAAGGGGAGTCTCGTATTCCCAGCCTGGCCCACAGTAACGCCACGCATGAAGGTACATCACAAGGTCCGAAGGTTTCGGGTCCCGGTATTTCACCTTGCATTCGTAACAGTGTGGATCTACGGTTACTTTTTCATCTACGAAGGTATTATCTGGAGGCTCTGATCCGGTTTGAGTTCCTACAGTCACCTTCATTGACTGCAAAACGAAAAATAAAATTAGTTGTAGTAAATTGCACTGTCACCTATGATTTTATTTGTCAAATTATTTCATTAGTTTAATATTTGTTGTATTAAATTAATTTTTTATTTAGTTAAAATTGTCTATTTATTCGTAAAAATATCATTAGTCCAAGTTGATAGTATGATAACGAATACACTTCCGAGATAAAAACAAAAATGCTTGGAAATTTTTTATTAAGAGTTTAAGGTTGGCTTACACAAAAAAAGGTTTGGCCTTTGATAATTCGAGCGAGGCACAAAGTTTATCTATACATGTTTTAATTAAAAACACCCTCACATACTTACAAAAAAAAAAAAGACAAAAAATGTTTAAAATTGAAATTTAGCGAGTGTTGCGTGGGGGAGTAAAAAAAGCGATCCCGCAAAAAGTTGTAATCTCTTAATCAGTTTGGGTAGTTTAACAATAGTAATAGCTTGCAGGGGCAAGGAATAGTTAAAGTGTGCAAGTTTTACTTACCTTTTGCTCGGGTTGCTGTTGTTGGTCTTCCTCGGAAAGTCCGGACGACGAGAGCGGCGAATCCTCTTTTTCAGTCGATCCTAACACACGGTCCTCCAGATCCAACTTTGGTTTGAACAGACTCATTTCCGAGTCACCGTCCATGCCCAACCAGTTTTCAGCATTGTGGATTCCAATCAAGTCACGCACTAATTCTTCGTCTGTTTTACCTGTTCCAAAAATAACATTTCATAATTTTTATACCGGTTTGAAATTGCCTCGCAGAATGAACTATTAGGCATTTGTTTATAATAAAATTTTATTTTTCTTTTGTAATCAATAATTTATTTAACTTTCATTTGTTCATTCAATTGTCTTTTGGAAATCTTAACCAAAGCTCATGATCTCGATTTTAAACTGAGAGTTATTAATTTTTCTTTCGACAGCAATTTTTATTTACCGATAAGTATTCATGAAACGTTTTCGCTATCATAAAATGTACATTTTTTTAATTCTTTGAGATTCTTCTCGTACTTTATTGAGAATTTCTTCGAACAAGTGAACGAAATTATTTGTTTGACAACTGGATGAATTATTTATCACCCACCGTCTGAAACTTTTTATAGAAAAAAAAAAAATTGTCAAGTAAATTGAACAGATCTTCTTGTTAAATCTGAATGAAAGAATGAAGAATTGATCGAATTGAGAGAAATTGTTTCAAAAATTCTTTACCAATATTTCCGCCTTTGCCTTTATGCGGTCCGAAAACCACGTGATTGTATAAAGGATCGTTGACCACAGGATAGCCAAGGTACTGCAGATGCACACGTATCTGGTGCATCCGTCCTGTTTGTGGTTTGCATAACACCACGGAGGACTTGCCGTTGTAGCTCAGTCTCTTGAATTTTGTCACGCAGTCCTTGCCTTTTTCTGAGACTTTGCATACGCCAATCTTGTACGATACCACTTCAATTGGCTCAGAACATACAACTTCTTCTTCTGGGAATTCACCTTCGACACGACAAACGTACTGTTTGTGCACCTTAAAACATAAGTTACAAATAATTATTTCAATTTTTAAGTATTTATTACATTTTCAAAATATTGAAAACAAATTTTCACTTATATCTTGTTTGAAATAAGTTAATGAACAAAATTTCCATACGGAGTACATTTAAATATTGGATGAAATTCTTTATACCTGTCGATTCCGGATTTGATGCTCCATTTGTCGCGCCTTTTTGGGAGTCCTGCCAAAGAGCAGGATGCCACTCGTGAGTCGGTCCAACCTGTGAATAGTCCTAAGGTTTTTCAAGTTGTATTCTTTGGCCAGAATAAATACAACCGTGTTATGTCGATAGCGACCGCAGGGATGGACCTACAATTTTCATCAGATAAATATTATGTGTACAAACGTACAGGGTCTACCTACTTCAATTACATCAGATGTTCGCTCCGGATATTCGCGTGCCAGAAAAATATAATGCGGTTGATGAAAAAAAACATTTAATTTGCCAAAAATCGCACAAACGAAAGTATGATTCCAAACTGTTTTCCTTGCCACATCCAAACTTACAAAAATACATTTTTTTTATTCAAATCAACTTTTATACTGATTATGGTACTTCAAGTTTGTTTGTAAACTGGGTTAAAATTTTGTTGAAAAATAAAGTTAAAAATGATATCGTAGTGGCACTTCATCAGACAATTTATATTTTGTTGGAGCGTTTTTACCGAACAAAAGCAAAAACTTCAATTCCCGAAAAATTGCAGTTTTTTAAAGATAAAAAAGCGAGTACTTTTGATAATGTTATGCTAGCCGCAATTTCTTCGGGAAATCTACATCTGGCTCTTGTCAACGCGGAGGATGATTGTCTTGGAAGTATATAGATGGGTAAGAAAAAAAAAAGTTGGAACATAGAAGAGAATACAGAAAAAAGTCGGCAAGGAACTAAAAGAAACAGTAAAATAGAGTTGAGAGACGCAGTTATTTGTGACCCATTTCTCGTAATGAGATAGCTCGATGAGAAATGATAAACAATTGATGCTTCAAAAATAGTAATTTCCGAGGTTGAACTCTATTAATCACAATAACAATGGATGAAATTTTTTTTTCAAATTGCACGTCTTTGTGAAATATCTCAAACCTTTGCAAGTTTCTTTTCTGGTCACGTCGTTATTAAATTGGGCGTTAAAAGTTGTAATAGAGGAAGTTAAATATCTGGAGTTCTTAAAAAATTAATTTATTATTTTAACACGTAGTTGTCAGTTTGAATGAATTCGTAGCAATTCATTAAAGCAATCAGTCATAAACTCTAACTTTTGTTTATCCTCATTAAAGAATATGAAAAATAGCAATATCATAATTTAAATTATTTCAGAAATTAACTATTATTAATTTCATCATCAATTTAAAAATCATTCATAATTTTGTAATGGTAATTATAAATGGCACACTGCAGTCAACATGATATAATTCTTAACAGGGATCTCAGGTTCAAAAACTGTCGGACAAGTGATCTCATTCGTAATGACTTTGGGATTAATTAAAAAATATGGTACATCGTACGAGAAATTTATCAAATTCGTATAATGAAAGACGAGTCGCCAACAGGAATAAAAACAGTTTGTTTTTACGAGGCAAAGAAAAAACAAGTCAAAAGTAAGAGTGAGAAGCAGGTAAAGTTAAATTGTGCAGCAATGAAACAGGAGACAGACAAAGAAAGAGCGAGGAGCAAGTTTTGTTCTCAACTTGGCTAATCAAAAAATATTCCACAAGTTGTGCGTCCGTTCTTTCGGTTCACCCGCGCGATTCCGGGGATCTCTGTTTTTTCCCCCTTAAAATTCGCCGTAGTTCGCGAGATGGGTTTCATATTTTTTATCTTTTGATTCACATTAAATAGGCATAGTACGAAAAAACATACAATGAAAAAAACTTAGAGTCTAAGTTAAAATATTAAAATTCGTTTTTTCAAGAATTGAACATTTTGAATATGCAATTTTTAAGTAACTATTTTTTCTAATTTTTTTTTTTAGTTTGTGAATGACTAATGAATAAGTAAAGTTGGAATGACATTAGATGAACCAAGTTGGGAAAAGAAAATGGTTTTTGTTTAAAGACATGTGTGTGGTTGGCAGTACAGTCCTGGCAGTACACCACTTACAGGGATGGAGGCGGGCTTGTTGACCACGACGACGTCCTCGTCCATGTGTATCACCGTGATCGGGTCCGAGGTGACAGGCACCTCGTGTCTGTAACACATCAATCGCAGACCAGCTTAACGTGGCGTTATCCCACAAGGTTCAGGCTCATCGACACCTTTCTACAGATTTGCTAATTCTTATAAAAGTTATACTTTTCATAAAATCATAGCCATCCTCACATTTATCATCAAAATGCTTTTTGAACTTGATAATAAAAATTCCATATAATAATTCTGTTCCTACAAGGAAAACCAGATAAGTGTTTTTGAGTTACGTTTTTAACTGCTTTTTCCTTTTAGCCACAGAATTTTTCAAATTAGCATAAACAAATTTAATTATTCCTAATCGTTTACTATTTCATAAATTTTGCTCGAAGGTGAACAATTTTTTCAATTGAATGAAGTAAATTTACAAATTTTTTTTTATTTTTAATTTTCTCGCTTATTCCACTTAGTGTGAAATCGTGTGATTTCACACAGTGATGACTGAACTAGTAGGCTGGATTGGCTGGATTTTACGTCTGATTGATTCATAAAACTTTTTTAGATGTCATAATCATGTTCAAACTACTAAAGCTATGTAATTTAAATTAGCACGATCAATTGCACTAGGTTCATTTATAATTCGTATCGGGATTGGGTATGTCAATGCATTGACCACGAGAGGCAAGCCATAAATAAATTATGATATTGGCTCACAGCATCATTGACATATTTTATTACAACTATTATGATTTCACATTTAAACGCATGAATTTTATTTCACAGTAATGTAAAACAATTTAGTCCGATAAACCAAAAACAAACAGGAAGCAACAAAATAAACAGAACAGAGAGATTAAAATAATCACATGAATATTTGCATATAAAAAGAGCAAGTGTCTCATCATCACATTGAATCATCAAATTTTGTATTGTTTTTAAGCAGCACAGTACAATACTAAGGGAAATACTGATTTAAGCAGTTCAATGACAATGATACTTCATTAGTGTATCACGTGTAACATGTAATAATCACCTCGGGCGAGACTATTGATTTCCGCCGCTGACAGTCTTCACGTGGCAGCAATAATCAACTTCAATCCGAAACCTTTAATCATATTTGGTTTTCGTTTTCGTACCTTTGGCAAATGTAAATTGCCCACGTTGATTTTCCCACACTATCGGTTTTCACAATCAGACGGTGCAACCGATACTTCGTTTATGCGAGAAATGCTTGCACAAATGCAACCTTTTTACCCGAGAAAAAGCACTATGGAATGTGAAATGTATATAATGGGGTAGAGATTATGTCGAGAAACATTTTTGGAACAACAATTTATTTAATAAACAATAAGAGAATTTTAATATTATCCGTAATAATATGACAAACAAAGAATATTATGTTTACTATGTTTGGTTTTGTATTTTTGACTTTTTTATTTATTTAAAAACATTAAATAATCGAATATTTTTGTTTTTACAATGAAATACCGTCAGAAATGTCAATTGCAATGACATCATTTTTTGCCATAAAAAATTATATAGGAGGCAGATACCAGAAGTACAACTATTTATTAATGGTTTCATTTGCGACATGTTTGCCAGCCAATCAATCATTTGAATGTATACCGAATAATTATTTAAAAAAATAATCCACAAGTCACATACGATCATGTTATTTGTTCTATTTCCAAAACAAATTGCGCAAATGCAATAATTCAGTTACGAATGAATTTTCGGAATACAGTTGATGAGTTGACAACAATCATTTTTATCAGTACTTTTATAGATTCAAAATAATTCTGATAGGTACATATTTCGAAAATGCACATATTGAATTCGAACTCAATGAAGGATAAATATTCACGATATTTTATGAAAAGTATGATAAGTATGTAACAGTTATTTTAAATTTGCGAATGATTTAACTTTTGTGTATCAAACAATAAAGAATATTATTAATAATAGTATATCATTTATCAAACATTGTGGAAAAGTATAAAAAAATGTTCGAATATTCGAATATTCAAAATGATACAACATTTTTAATGGATAATAGAAATGTTGATGGCTGTGCACAAATGATCAAATTTTAAACCTTTGTGTATTGCAAAAACGAATCATTGAGGAATGGATGACAAAGGAAAAGATAAAAAAGAAATTAACGTTGTGCAAGGAAGTAAAGTCCGGGTTTTTTTTGAACACTTTGTGGTATTGCACGTTGATTATTTGAAATCAAATTGCAAAGTAAAAGAATACATCAAGTAGAAGAATAAAAAAAAATTTTGGATCTTTTTATTCCACATTTCTACTTTTACGAAGACATCAAAAAAATACAAATACACCCAGCTAAATTATTAACCATACATGTCTTAACAAAAAATAAAATTTCTCATTTATTATTTTGTAAAGGGAAAGAATTCAAGAAACATCATGAAGGGTACAAAAGAACCCTCGTTTTTTTTACGAGAAATAAATCGGTGAAGACATGCGTTTGCGAATAAGAGACAAAGCGGAAGAAAAAAGTTTGAAAGCCGCGAAACTGAGAAAAGAGACGGCCGCGCGTGCACAAAACAGAATTTCCGTACCAAAAAGCATACGAGATACGAATGCTTTTGCTTAGGCTACGTATTTGAGCACCTCTCGGGGATTTTGAATTGAGAATCGTGACGTTACACAATTAAGTCGGTCGTGGTTATCGTAAATTGAAGCTGGATCTAATAATACAAAAAGGGAAATGAAAGTAAACGGGAAAAAATGAAATCGGAAGCTAAAATGCGAAGAGGAGGCTGATATTATATTTATTTGAGAGTATCAATACTGTAAATAATAGGAGCAGCTAAATGATATCCTTCTGTAATACTGTTTTTTGCGAGGGGAATTTTTTTTTACCTATTTTCTATTCACGTTCGACGGAAAATTGTTCGCACTGTAAGATTGCAGATAGTATTTTTAATTTCACTTTTGCGTCGCAGATGGGTGTGCACAAATTGGCGACGAGATTGATATTAAAATTGTGGCAGAAGAACAACTCGAAATTGAGCTGTCTTATAGCGAGTTTCGCAGACAGGAAAATTCGTTTGACGGAATGAATTGCGAGATAGAGACAGAACGATTTGAATGAATTTTGGCAGATGCGAAAATCCTTTGAGGTTATTCCATTCGGTTCACATGACATAAATAAAATATAAAAAAAACCGTTCGTACACTATTTTAGCTAATGTTTTGCAACTAAAAAAGTTGGTTATACATACATTTTCATCTGGGAAGTGTTTGGGTCATTCGGCTATCGTTTAATGAAATCAAGAATTCAAAAAAATGTTTCAGGTACAATTTTTTTATTCACAGCAATGACACTTAATTAAATGTTTAATAATTGGTTTTTTGCTGAAAAAAAAATTTTAATTTCAAGTAAACATTTTCAACGAAGTAAAATTTTTTACAAAATGAATGAATATTAATCAAGAACCTGTGTGTTTTATTTAAAACGTGTTTGTTACAAATGTTAATAATTATATTTTGACAGCGAGCTAATTTTGATGAAATGGCTAAAATACACATTGTCACGTGCAGCTAAATCAAATCAATATTGTAATTGTGTTGTTAGTGATAGGAACACAATGCATCGAGTTTTAGATTCATACACACAGTTTGATATTCTAATGTATATAGTGTTTTGAAACATTCGCGTAATGACGATTAAATCCAGATTAAACCCACATTGATAATTTTGAACAAAATTGAATTTATGAACTTGAAAATGTATGATGTGATATTTGATTCCTTAATTCCTATTGTAAATTGTATGAAATATTTTGTATATAAAAAAATATAAAGAAAAATTTACCATCATTATGGTATCTATAAATCATACACAAATGTACTTGCATAATTAATGTTTACATGTGATTCATAAAAAAGAAACATTTTTTATGAATTCTATTGAAACAAAATTTTGTTCATTGGCATTTTTAATTTACATCAATCTGTTTATTTTATTTTTATGCAATATCGGTTTTCTGATATGGTTATTATCATAATTGTAACTATATAGTTTCATTTTACGCAGTATACCTGATAAAATGAAATTTCGGAACTTTCATTTTCCAAGAGGCATCGTTAAAATTGTATGCATACTTTGTTAATTTCATAATTGAGTAATTAAAGTATGTTAATTTGAAACCCATAGGATGCAATTCGCATTCTTATACTTTCCGTAATTAAAAAATATGATAACAAAAGTGTTATTTAACACACAATTTTTCAAGACTCCGAGAAGGTTGCCTGTTTTCCTAAAACCTCAGATATAACAAATAACTAGTATTTGTAATTTCAATAGAAATATTTCACGTATTCTAACATTCAGGAAACTAAATTTTACTTTGCATTTCTGATTGTAATATGAAATTAATTTTAGCTAAATAACGTTTTAAGAAAAAAAAAGAAGCTGGTAAAAAAATGTGAAATTCGAAAAGAATTCACAAATACTTTCACAAATAGAAATTTCGAAGATTTCAGGTGTGACAACAACCAAAAATGCACCGATGGCCCGAGAGATTTGACTTCATGAATTTGCGCGTCGGAATTTGGGTCTCGTCGAATAGTTGTGAATACTCGAAATCTCTTGACGTTTCTCATGCGCGTTCCGAGACAGCGAAGAACGTCGCACTAATTAGGTTATCGTCGCCAATTTTCCGCGTCATCGGGGTGTTCGATTGAGATTTGCTGAGCGTGGCAGCGTGTCGACGCGCTTTCATGAAAATGATTCGCACTCTGAGCAAAGCACATTTCGTGCACTATTGATTTATGCTGCCTCTCGCACATGGGAACGTCCGATTGAGAAAACATGCCAGGTGTGTTACGCTGCACGATAAACAAATATCATAATTTTCAGGATTGACCAAGATGATTTATGGCGACGAAATTAAATTTTGTGAAAAAATAAATGTATTCAATCAAATACAACCCCCTTTCATGCGCATTTTATATTCAAGTTTTATAAACTGAATTGTTTATTTACATAAAAATTATCCGTTATAATTTATAATTATAGGAGTTCATTTAAAATGAAAATAAAAAAAAAAATTGTCGAGAGCCAAAATAAATAACGAATTGAAAAATCGTAAATTTTGCGAGTAAAAATTGTTACATTTCACGAATGTAAAATCAAAATATAATCTCCTCACGTATACTTGAATTTTGCACTTCGTTATATAGCGATACTTTTTTTTTATTCAACCGAGTCGCTGAAGCTTTAATTTCGTGACAAGAACAGTGTCAGTACGCACCGTAACTTCGGAGTATAAATGTTAAAAATTGATGTTTAATGATCAGTTCAAGTGGCCGAATTTGTTAATTAAAAAAAATGAGATGAATCAGCCCATTCAAGTTCAACCCGCAGTGCGTAATGCGTTAAAAAAGGACTCAATCTATGCCAAGGATATTGTGAAGAACTCGACAACTCCTGAATGATGAACGACACGTCGGCCTAGACCCGTTCTCCGATGACCTACACCTTCTCTTTTTTCTTAGTCTTATGTTTTACTTTCTTGTTGTATGATCTGTGTCAAATTGTATTGTTGTTTAACCATAATATGAATAACACCCCAGAATTCAAATTATGCGCTCTTTCCTGTACTTTCATGCAAAACTCGTGCAAATAGCCACTTCCTTGTTCGTTAACAATGAAACATACACATGGTTAAATTTCAAACAATTAAATTCTGACTTTGTGTAGAAATTTGTTTTTAACCTGTAAATCTGCATAAAATAATTTTAAAAGTGGTATATGGGGCGATTTATTAGTTAGACATTAACAACATCTTATAGTATTAATTATAAAATGTTAAAATTAATATAATTAATTAGCATTTGAAAAACGCTATATTTTGACGGTACAACTGGTTCTACCTTAAACACCATATTCTAATCAAAACAAACCCAAATATTAGAATTGTTCAAAGCCAAATGTAATCTCAAACGTAAAACAAATTTTTTTTAATCGCGTTTATTAATCTTACTTAAAAATCACATGTTTTAATCAAAGCAATATTTAATGTTGAATGTCTAGAAGAAATGTTAGTCTTACTTATTTGGCTCTAGAATACTAAAAAACATTCAAAAAAATCATCGTCATAAGTCTCAGTCAAATAATTTGCACGAACACGTTCGGTTACATTAAAAACGCAATACCACTATAGTAGCAATGGTAATAATGTTAGAAGTAATCTCAAAATGTGAACGTCACTACACAGTTGATTCATTATTTACCTCGTTATTTACAGTGCAACGTAGGTTCGTTAATGTGTTATTGTTCGTTGAATGTTAAATATATACTCATGTGACTGAATATATACCTTATAAGTTTTGCAATAGCTTTTGATAACTTCGTTTGAAAAATCAGATTAACTCGCCAGTTCTTTTTACACTTGTTCCCCTTTCGCATAAATTAACAGCATTAAAAGTCATAATTTTTTGTTTTTTCTTTTTCCCTCAAAATATCGTCTGCGCTAGTTTTTTCTACTTTAAAATAGACATAGTACTTGAAAATTATTTCTGTGATTTTGCCATGCTGTAATTTAAGTAATTTCACGTGTGCTATATTTTCTCTCCATTATTCCATGTGGCTATGGTTAAGCCAATTATGCTTCGCAATTATTCTTGTGAGGTATATTTTTCTTTTAAACAGTATGGAAATCTTTTGTTTCACTTTCAAGCAACAGCTTCCAGTTTATTTCATAGAGTCAAAATTTTGGACTGATTTTATATAGAATAAAAATTGAGCAAATTCGATGCACATTAACATGCATATAATCATGGTATCTTCGATGCCGTAAATTATACACTACGGGCATCGTAAACCGTTTACAGTGTAATTCCCGATGTTGTCTGAACGGTGTTTATGTAATGTCAACTAATTTCACTGCGGCCCATCAAAGTGATTAAAATTTGAATTCCGTGGCTATATAATTCAAATTCCAGCTTTATAAAACAGATTAACTAAAAAATGTTCCCACAATAAAACCGATGCGAATTTTGTGTTGCACCCTCTTTTTCAGTATCATTATCATTGAAATCTGCAACTGTCAAATTCGAAATAAAAAATGACGCCGAATCATGAATTAGCGTTGAATTTGTCACGTGAAATTTCGTTTGATTTAATTATTCAATTACAGCGTGTCAGAGTATAATTGATAATCATGATTTTTGAATAATGGCCCCAAAGGTATGCATAATAGTTTGAACATGAAATTTTGTTGACTTGGGCTGTACAATAACAAGAATTATTAATGGACGTACGTTTTGTCATTAATGGAACAAGACGAATAAACACAAGCGAGATCTTACCTATGTACAACATTTGCAAGGAGATCGTTATGACGCAATTTGTAATCGACATCGACTTTTTGGTAGTTGACAGTTAGCGTTCCTGCTCGGATGCACCTCTCGTATTCTTCCGCAGGATGGGCCCGAAATTCCCTGGCGAACACTTCGAGAATCTTTTCGCCGACCCATCGTCCTTTGGTGAACGTCGTAAACGTAAAGTAATACGGGTATACTTTCCTCAGACCTGAACAAAAAAAAATATGCAAACGTAATTAAGATGGTTGTCTTCAACTAAAAATAGTTCGTTTCTGATCATTGTAAAAATGATTTATTATTTAAATAAAAGTTTTACTGTACATCAACTTGACTTCTTATAAGCATCGCCAAATCATTAATTTTATTCTGTTTTGCTGTTTTTTGAATAAAAAAAAAGAAATTAACAATCTTTAAATCTTCATAAAAATTGTTTTTATCTTCCATAATGGAATCAACACAGTGTGAATTGGTAAGGAAATTGAATTTAATTGGTGAAAGAGTCAAAATAACTGCGATTGAAAAATGTCAAAAACTTTATAAGCAAGGTTAATGAATGAATGAATGTAACGAAGATAATCGAGGTCAAAACTCGAGATGTTCAGTAAAATTATCATCATCTCGGTTCTGTATATTGCACCAAGTTATTAAAATTCCGTGCGAGCACGGCGTACTTGTAACCTCGCGAGCCTAGCAAATGATTCAAAAGACAATAAATGATATGATTAACACGCACCATTACATTTGCATTAAGATATCGTTTAGCTCGTCTGAATTTGTATTGCTAGCAATTCAACGAAACGTATATATTTTAGTTTTTGTTAGCAAAGTTTGTTGTCAAATATTTTTGCATGCAACAACCCAACTCAACACATTCAATTAGTCCTGCCAGTCATAATAATTTATACATTGTGCTGCCGAAGTTGTAGGAATATAAATTGAAGAGACGGTAAAAAACAATTATAGACTTTATAAATTATGCCGAGACAAATTATGTGTATGGTTTACATACAAGTTTGTGTCTCGATACATCTGCTTGTAATTCATCTGGTCTGTTCACCTTAAAACAAAGTTTGCTGTTCACATATTCATTGTCCTTGGATAATCATCAAGCGAATTTTGACATGCTCATCAATGCATGATATAGTATTCAAAGCAATTATTCATCCTAATTAAATCACTTGTTGGAATTAACCCACAGCTAATGAGATTTGTTCATACTGAATCCGATTTTCTTCGATAAATCAATAAACATTTATTGGTTTCTTTCCAAGTGTGATTATTCTTTTTGTTTTGTGATTTATATATGTGTTAAAATTTGTATGGTACTACTGGATATTAATCACAATAATAACAATATTTTTAGCAATAAAATATAGTTTATTATTATTAAATAAAATAATTTTTCAATATAGTTATAAGCAGAATTTGAGACAAGATATTGTCATGAAAATTCACTACGTTGAAACACAATCCTAATAAAAATAAACTTCAGATTTCCATTCGTATATATAAGAAGATAAAAATGTTCACATTCATCATCGCTCAAAGAAGATGATGAATAAGAACGAAAAAGAATGAATATAAATTAGATAGAAGGATGTAAAAAGAATATATTTGCATTTTAAAAACAATTGTTTGCTGGTTGCGATTATTAATAAAAAAATATTGTAACTCCATTATTACCAACCATTTATCATTTGAAGCTGAACAAAGCAGCTCGACACTCACCAATAGGATGAATTTGAAGCTCCAAAAACAAAACGATTAAGGTAGGAAAAAAGAGCGTCGACGGAAAATACTAAATGACATTCCGCTCCTTAATTACTCAATATACTTGGTGTTGCGAGCATCGTTATCATCTCGACTAACGTTGGATCCCATCCAATGAACGTGTTTGCAATTAATCACGTGCAGTGAATAATGTTCCAAGTTGCATTTTTTCGTACCCCGATGTCTCCTGTTTCTTGACACGGTGTAGTGCATTTGTCCCGCATATTATGACAAGCTCTTTCAACCCCTTTTTTTATCAATTTTTTTTCTATAATTTTGTCTATCAATATTTAATTCACTCAAATTTCTGCTATTTTTATTTATTTTACTTGTTTTTTTATTTTGATTGATTTTTTGAATTTTTTAAATATAAGTAACATATAAGAGCGTTAATTAAATAAAATTAATTGATGAACAAGATCTGTAAATCCGAAGATGCAAATTCGTTGATTTCAAGGATATTTTCGGTGTAGTAGTCAAATTTTGGCTTATATTTATTCGGTCTTACCAGATTTGCAAAACAGATATCTGTCCGAGTGATGATAACATTATTGCGATAAGCTTTGATAAATTACGTGTTACATTACTATAGTTAGTGATCAAAAACACAATGGGATACCGATTTCTATCTGAATTGAATTTGGTTAATCATAGAAAAAGAAGGAACAGAAATATATTCATTCATTAAAAAAAACGAATTGAGGGAATAAAAAAAAAGCACAAAAAAATTCTACAATCGTTACAAAAATGAAAGGAGTTTGAGACGGAAAAAAAATTGCAATCGAAATTCGCTCTCCATACAAATGTTTTTTGATCAACTCTTTTTGAACGATATCAGTGAAAAATTGTCGTATCGATTACATAGGAAAGATTTAATTCGAAGAAGCAATTTTGTCGGTAGTTTACAAATGGTGGAAAACGACATTCTTTTTACGAGAGTCTTCTCCGACGGAAGATTACAGCGGGCAAAAAAGTGACAATTGTATTTATGACTGCAATTCCTCAGCGGCGCAACGATGTTTAATGCATCGATCGTAAAGAAAAAAGTCTCATTGAACTTTTTATCACAATAATTATTGTGCCATCTCAGGCCCGCGACTTATCGCAACTACTTCAATCAATCTTGTTCATCAAATTAGATAAATCTAGTAATTCTGAGATACTATATGCACTTGTGTGCATTCAAGGATTATAATAATGTAGCTAGTTGGAATGGGAACAATAAGAAATCATCAGAGCTTAAGTAATACATCTTAATACTCCAAATTTTATTATGTTTCTTGGTAAATATTCGAGAGTTAATTTTGTGTACTTCGATAATAATTATTGTTATCTCAAAAACTTTCAGATGCTTTTGCATTACATGCGCACTAACAAAATCCCACAAAAAATGAAGTTTATAATGTATAAAAAGTTATCATTTTTAGCAAACTTTAATTAGAAATTCAAGCAATTTATAATTTTTAGTTTTTTTTTCACAATTTTCCCGCCCCCGGGGCAGATATTGAAGAAACCAGAATCGTTGATATGAAGTAAATCTCTGAGTTTGAATGAACAATTACCACCAGACTGATCCCTTTTGACACAAATACCAAACAGCTTATCGACGCCCAAAAAACTGTACGTCGAGAAAAGAAAAATGAATAAATAAATAAATAAAAACAAAAAAAATACATCGTACATCGACTTCGCAAGTTGTACTCTCAGAGCAAATTTTTCAAAAGAAATTCTTACAAAATCAACCCACTTTTTATATCAAATTATGCAAATTTTAAAAAAAGAACAATTAAATTATAAAAGTCATCTATCTATTAGTGATGAATTTCCATTAGAAATGAAATAAAATTTAAGAATAAAAAATGTATATATGATGTTTATTAAAGCAGATTTGACGAATTAATTGATCAAATTTCCTATTCCATGATTTTCAGCTTATTTTTGGAAACTTTTTCAGATCAGCTCAAATGTCTCTCTCTGTCTAATATTTGCCAACATTAATCGCACAAAAAGCGGTTCTAAACGATTTGATATCGACCGTAAACTACATATATTCCGCCGAAATGGCAGAAAAGTGAAATTGCTGGTTCAGATGTAGGAAAAATTAACCCAGTTTGGTGGACGCGAGAAGGCAGTTATAGATATCAGGGTGGCGGCGATATCATCGGATGTCCCGAATCTCCCGAGCGATAGGGCAGGAAAACTTTGTGTTCAGAAGGTCGTGCGCTTTGTCTTTCGTCGAGATAAAGCTATACTTACCTCGGCGACCCCTCGACACGTTTCCCTGGGTTGTCAGAATGGGGAGGATTATTTTCGAGTGCGCCCTCCAAAAACCGTGCGCAGGTTATATACCATTCCGTGGCGCATACAATAGTTTGTTAGCCGCATTCATAAAGCCGTGCTTAATATGCGCTATTGTCTTGGCGCTAATTGCGCTATAATTTGCAATATTACGTCAAAACGAGTCGAAGTCGAAGCGACATTTAAGAAATTGCCGTTTCATTATTGTCAGTCTATAAAGTGATACGTCGAGCCGGAATCAGAGAGTATGATGAACGAGAAATGATGGCGAAGAGATGGAATTTTATTTTTAAAAATTGCCTTAAGAAATACATGAAGATTAAATTGCACATATGGTCAATATAATAACTGACAGACGGATATCATTAAAAAAAAAACTTTTCACTAAAGATTGTGTCAGCAGATACAGATGAGTTGATAAAAGGCAACCGAAGGGATCGGAGTAGTTTTGAACTATATAGAGCCGCATGAATAGAGAGCAGGAAGTTCAGAGACGACTGTGAAAAAAAAAAATTCAAAACTTGGCCCAAAACGAAAGGTTGAAATAAAATAAATGAATGATGACTTGCGGAAAATCGTGCAGAAAAAATTAATGTTTATTGGCTGTATTGATATATTCGCACGTTGTGCACATCATTTTGATTGTGAATAATGGTAATGCACTTAATAATACGTCAATTAATGCGTAGAAGGTAAATTATACGTATGTCTATAATGACGATTTACATCATTTAGATAAACTGCAGGCCACATACTATACTCCCCTTAACAAATTTTTTTTTCACCAAATTTGTTAAACTATCGCTCATTTATATTCGCAAAAATAAACGAGGAAAGTTGACGAATTTGTTGAAAAAATTTAAAGTCTTATTTTTTGTATTCACGATGATTTGAAGAGTGCTTTTCTGTATAAGCAAGTAAAGATGAAAGTGCACTTGAAAATAAGGGCTGACAAAGTCCTTGACTTGCGTGTCGTCGTTAATAATGAGCCCAACCTCGGTGGAACTTGATCGACAAACTATCTTAGGTGGCGTAATTTACATTGTATGACGTGGAGCAACCGCGGTGCGGTTGTAATTTTAGGTTTGATTTGTCACGAACTGTCAGGATACAAACATGAAGAAAAACGTTTTTCAATCGCAAAACACCCTGTCTGGCTGTGTGTCGATGAAGAGGGTATCGATCGTATGTATACATGTAGCCAATTGATGGGTCGGCGCAGTGTTAAACAAAAGAATGCCGGAGTGAGATAGGTGCGTGGCCCTGTACATAGCAAATCGATGATTCCGAGCTGTGCAATTTCTGGGTGTTCACCAACGCATCTATGATAACGGCCACTGCGGTCACAGTACAATTCGCTCTCATTATCCTTCGGATGGTCATCACTTTGACAACCTAGTACCTAGTGACAAGACATTGTTCGAGATATATAAACCCTCTGTAATATATGTGTTTCATCATTTCCGTACTATAATTTTGCGATAACAAGAATAAATTGGACAAAACTTGTGTGATACACGAAACGACGGAAGATTTGAACAAAGCAATTTAAAAAGTTCAAATTTTGCTTTATTTTGAAAATACTATCTTGACAACTGATTTGGAATTTCTAAAATGGAAAGGGGATGATTGAACCCTTATTTCTGTACCTTTTAATATCTTATACCTTATATAATTAGATTGTCTTTTTATATTATTATAATTATTATATATAAGACAAAAGTATAAGACTTTTGAAAACTGCCAACTATCAGCTCCGACCGCCAATCGGACCTGTATCGCCCGCTTAATACTGCTTTTATTCTGCCCTTATTTGCCCCAGTTTTACCCTAATTTTGCCCCTTGATTTGGCCTTCGTGAAATTAGCCAAGTGTCGATTGAGAATGAACAGCAGGAAAAGTAAAACTCCACCGGCGAGGACGTCAACTTTGTCCGTTGCTTTGCCGCCGTGAACGATATTGAGAGCGCAAATGCAATAGGAGATAAAAAAAAAAAAACGTGCGAACAAAATAAAAAGATCCGAGACGAAATCCAGTGAAATTCAGTTCGGTAAACCTTGTTAGATTGTACAAGTTAGGATTTCATGAAATTTTATTTACAGTGCGATATTCAGTGGTATAATCTTGTTTGCAAGCGAAAAGAGTGTTTTATTGATTATTCATTCATTACTTATAGAACACGTATGGATAATTAATAGTACTATAGTTTCTGTTCTCGTTATTGCATATAAGATAAAACAAAAATTTATTACAAGTTAAACTTTTGACTGTATGACACTAGTGGTCGTTGCAAGAATTCTTAAAAATAGAAGTTTTTGGGGTACAAAAGTTTCAACATTTATTCTTTAACTATTAAATTATAAATAGTCAATATAAAAATAATTACGACGTCAATTGGAGCATGAAACAGTGTATGTTTTTTATACTAACTGTACCCTTGCAGCTGTCATTAATAGTAATTGCTTTGACGTTAAAAATAGCATTTTTTATTTTCTATATTTTTTAAATTTTGAAAAAAAAATGAAATTTTTTTCAACTATTTTTCAAAATTAATTGAAGAAAATTATCTGATTATCTTTGCTAATCATTCATGTAATTTTTGTCCTCACAAATATAAATGACATTCAATTAGTTGAAACGATGGAATAATTTAATATATATTCAGATAATGAAGAAACATTCTCTTAAATGGAACCAAACCCAAATTTTGGTGGCGTTATAATATACTCTAAAAGTGTTTTCATACAATTACGTGACGTTTAAATTTAGCATATTAATTGCTCTTGCGTTTATAAATAAGATTCATCAAGTTCTCCGATATTCTCATGTTTGCATACACTATTATTAACACGCCTTCTTAACACGATTTTAATTCCATGTACAACAATTTTAAATAAATAATGAAAAAAAAAATATATTTGTAAGGTGAAAATTTTCAAACTTGGCTGCACATTTTTGAAGCCAAAAATAATTAAGTTTCGATGAATTTCAATTGCTGCCCAATCAAAATAAATCCCGACATTTCTTCTTACACCAAAGCGCCAAATTATCCTGTTACTCTTTTGTCAAGTGATTTATTATTCCGGAGCAAAAACATTCATAAAATGAATGATAAATATATCCGGAACCAGCGGATGGTTGGCATAATAAACGCAAATCGTAACGCCGAGACAAAAGTTACACACTGTGTGATTTATTGCTTACATCATATAATGGAAATTATTTTCACTATGGTGAATCACAAACTTGGGAAAAATTTTGATCAATGATATAAGTGAGCACCAATAATCTTAGCAACCAATTTTCATCTTTAAATATTTCTATGACAAAAATTCAAACAAAATGTGTCTAAAACTTTTGGTCAATTTTCTTTTTTAAATTTGATCAAATTTGGAGTAAAGTTGATACAAATTTGAATCAAATTTTCAAATTTTCAAATTTTTCGCATAGCATTGAGAATATGCAGAAAAGATTGGTAATTGATTGTGAAAATAATGCAAAATATTAATATAAAAACGGAACCAAAAATTGGTTTATTCTCGTAACGAAGTCATTACCGCAATCATCAATCTTTCCGCTCATCGTATAAGCTTTCAATGACTCGTTGAGAGTTACACACAGTCAATCCTAGCGTGACGTTGTAAACAATGGACTGGTGCAGGGAAAAAGGGAAAAATAATTTAACGAGCCCATAAAGCTCTGGCATACGGACAAGTCGAATGCCACAATTTACAATAAGCTGGGACTCGTAATAATGAACTTTGTCCTATTAGTAGAGCTCCATTATCCGGGATATACCGCGGGTACCTATATATTTGGCAGCGTCAATGCCCCTGATAAACGATATGGTTAGCATTGCCTAGCCAAATGCAAGATGATGCTGCGTTATTGCAAATTGTTGCCACGAAGAAACTGTTCAACCGAAGCCGGTACTTCGCAATATATTTAATCAGCTCGAAGAAATTACGCGAAATTAGCGCGAATAATTTCATTAGTTTGGGATTAGAAATTTGAGGACGGTTATTAATCGCGCGCACAGACGTCGTCCGGGGAAAACCTTTTGTTAAAAGATGAGACGGGCAATAATTGGTCTAAGTGCCCGATTGTAATAAATATCGTACAGGATGAAATTAGCCGAGTTCGCACGTTCAAAAATGGAACCTGATGAGTTACGTGAAATTTATAACCGACGGGACTTAGTTACTCAGCTGTACAGTTAATCAAAGTTTAAATTAATATTAATTCGACAGGATGGATTTTGAGAAATAATGAATAATCCTTGAAACATGGAGCAATATTTTTTAATTTTTCAAACAAACAATGCGATCAACATTGCCTCGAAAAATACCAGAAAAATTCCATCGCCTTAAAACAGATGGCAAGAACTCTATAATTCATGACGGGATCAAAGAGAGCACTTTAAGATTAAGTGTACTTATTTTGCAGTTTAATTACCGGGCTATACTATACTTTTTTTGTATGTTTTTTTTGTATTGTATCTATGATACGTAAGTAGTACCAAACATATTTAGTCAAACACGACCAATAGCCTAGGCAAAAAAAGAAAAAATTCATATAGCGCATATATATGCCGGATTATATAATCCAGAGAAATATTTGATTCATTTTTTTATACAATTTTTTGTTAAAATTTATTAAAATAAATTAGTTCAAATTTTGTTGTTAAAGATTTATTTTTATTATTTTATAATAGATTGTGAAAGAATATGTGGATCAGATCAAGTAGCTTTTAGTCCCAATTAGCATAACTGTTTAACTCTGGTTTGCACATCGTGCAACTGCAAATGCGGGGCAACCGACTTACACGAAAGTTTGGTTAAGTTTGTCCGAAATTATCATACATTTCATCAGGTAAAATCAGCATCGTGAAATTTGCGAAACAAGGCTCTCAAATGTCAAGATCAACGGAAATCATTTCTGATAACCGTCAGGGAAAATGCAATCAACAATCTCTGAAATGTTGCGAAACTTGTGCGTCCAGCAGGCGAACGTTAAGTGGAATAATTATGACTATTATATAGTCTTACAAAATGCTTCGAATTTCTTTCTCGCTCTTAACATTAGGAAAAGATTCAAAAGTGTGCTTTTCGAAGTTATTCAAATATACCTTACAGGAAAGGGAAACTGATTTCAAAGAGTGGTTGCACATTAAATATTTAATTTGGCCGTTGTAAATAAATCGAACGACTTTACGTATCATGAAACAGAAATGACTCAATAAAAATGATTTTATGAGTACCGTATTTTGAACTGTCCGTAAATGTCTACGCGTAAAAGAACTTGATGGATATGACTTGGGTAGCGATGTGTACATATGTGTGTCCCCATCACAAGCTTAATTGAAAAGACACACTACAAAATCATTACTCAGTTCAAATATTTGCAAATTTATAAATTCTGAAAATGGACCATTTTTTAAAACAAAGTTTTAATAAAGTTCATAAAAGAAAGTGCACAGAATGAATATTGTTATCAAAATGTGCTAACTTATATTTGACATATGTGGCAAACGTATTTACAAAGATATATTTTCAAGCAAATGTAGACATGAAATTTACAGGTCCGAAAAAAGCTTCGTTTAATCGATTAAGGACGTTAGCCGTCCAAAATGTCACCACTCGAGTGATTGATCGAGGTTTAAAGATTTGGGCGTGAAGAATGGCGAATCGCAAATGAAGCAAAACAGTTTACAAGAAGACAAGACAGCTGAACAAATGAAGCAAGTTTGCTTAAGTCGGTATGAATTATCAAGGATTCGGAGGTTCGATAAGAAAGCTTCTCTTGACTCGGTTCGCGCGCGATGCCATCGGATCTAGATTTGAATCACGTAGCCTCGTTCTATTCTCGAATCGACACGCCTTCTTATCATCTTATTATACTCGCACACCCAAGAGACGATACTTTCCGTCTTTTTCGTGCGTCATTCGCACAGTCTACGGATGCGGCCCCCCTTGCTATTATCACGTATCACTCGTCTCTTTATCGCGCTCTCGCTATTGCCACCATCTTGTACCTTACGGTTACGCCACTTTGCGCTATCTAACTTCTATCAACATCCATCTTGCAAGACAAAATCCGTCGTTTTTTTTTTTTTCGTTTTGTTCCTTCGGATGCTATTTCAGATTTCAGGAGATGTGTTTTGCATCCCCCTTGAAACTGTATCGTGCACTGAGTTGTTTCTTGACTTTGGCTGTACGTTTGCGCTTTTTCCTACCAATGAGATTCGCATGACTCTTCAAGCGAAATTCAGTTTTTTCTCTTCTTATAACTTTTTCTTTCTTTTCTAGAACTCCTGCATGCAGTGTAAATATTTTATTAAAAATAATGTTCCTCAGTCAAGTAACGCACGATACATTTCAATTAAGAGCTCAAGAAAAGCTCGGTTACGTGCTAAATTAATTCGTCTTGTTGAGTATTTTTTCCTCCTGGTCTCTTTTTCTTTTTTTTTTTTTTTTTTTGCTATTCACGCCACGTTTGCTATTACGCCTCTCTAGCAATATCTCGAAAAAAGATAAGTTCAAAGATTACGAATGCGGCATTACGATTTGTGGCAAATTGACAACTAGCTTCAAGTTTGTGGTCAATTTCTTGTTCGTTTCAGGATTATGCTTGGCTGCGTTTTGTCAAGCGAAAACAGTTGTCCGAAACAATAGCTCTGTTCCCCTCGGATCGTTCTTCAGTGACCTTTCAATTGTCAAGAAAAAGTCTCGACCACCACCAGTTTGAAACCCTACGTGCTTTATTTTGAAGCAAACTCAACGTCCATTCAAGCCAAAGTGAATTTCCCTCTCGGCGATTTAATTTCAACTTTTGTGCAGCTGTAAATGTCGGAATAATGTCTAATGTCTGATTTTGCATGGAGTTTTAAAGCACTGGAAGAGGCTATAAACTCCATCTTGTTGCAACGACAATCACATTGTCAAGAAGTTTCGCAGAATATCCTCTCTGATACTTCATGAAATTAAGAAATGAAAACGTTTGAAATTTCAAGTTTGCACTTTGATGCTTGTTTTTTGAACGTAGTTACATTAGAGAAACCTCACTATAAAAATTGACTTGTTTCGTTCAGTTTATTAGTTTTTCTTTTGAAACGATTAAATTTTTATTTTTATTTTCTTTTGTTTCAGATATCAGTTACTCCAATTTTTTAACGATTGCATTCTATCAGGTGAAATCTTTTGTTATAATTATGTTTATATTACACTTTACGAGAAAATGTAAAATTCTGTTAATTAATGATGCGTAGCTTACTGGTTTTAAGTGTTTAACCAACTTTTTGCTTTGAAAATTGATAAACTGTTTAAATTTTGACCGAAATCAAACATATAAATTTACATAGTCTGTAAAAATGTGAAAAATATGTGAAAAATTTCATATAGCGGTCACATATATACATGTTGTCCCATTTGAATCCGACAATTGAAATAACTTGGAAAATAAGCGTTGGAGAACAAAAATTTCAAGAATAACATTTTCTTAGTTTGATGGGACAAATGGCACAATCAAACGTTCTTTTCAATAGGAACCCTTATTTTTATTGAACATTTGTCTTCTACGGATACAAACATAAACAAATTTTTTAAATAAAAAAAAATCCGGAAAAATCTGGCAAAAGGTGCTGGAATTAAAATGGGACATCCTGTATACCACGTAATGCCAACATATATGGTAACATTTGGGACTATACATATATATAACCATAAATAAACTTAAATATCAATAATCAAAAACACAATTTTTTATTCTTTTGAATAATGTTCTTTTCTCGTAAAAGTTTTGTTCGTAATGTAGCAGCTTGTTACACTTTCGACTATACAACACTTTTCGTCTAATAAAAATTGTATATGAACATTCACTGTGTTTCAACCGCGCAGTTAAATCAAATTGGAAAAGATGTAACTGTTTTATCGCCTAACTTTGTTTCTGAGTACGGCAGAGAAGTAGCAGTCCTATTATTTGAAAATAGAACAGATATCGGCTATTGATGCCTGGCTGCTGAAAGTTTGCATATTCGATCAAACGACGAGCCGTGTATAGTTATTATTCATGCATCAGTTTTGACGGTCTCATCAAAAAAACATTAAACTCACAACCATCTATGCGGATTCGTCTTATCAGGAAACTTTACACTATCGAATTTGTCGTACCCCACAGGGATGAAAATATAAATCAAAATATGTGTGGATTTTATATTTTTTATAGTTAATATATATTTTTTATATTACATTGATATAAATTTTATATAAGATATTGCCGCTTTATATTTGAGATATACATGGGAAATATAAATGAGATATAAATTTTTATATTTCATTTATATGAAATATATTTGAAAATATATTTTCGTCCGTGTGGGACAGCCTACTTTGATCTTTCATAATTATGTATATACAATTTAAAAAGCATTAAAAAAAAAAAAAAAAAAAAAAAAAAAAAATTTTTTCAATTTAAGATTTTTTTTATCAAAAAGATCTTAAAAATCAAAATTAGATTTTTTTTTATTTTTATTATGAAACTTGCAAGAGATGTAAGTTTTGAAAGAAATAGTGTGAGTTAATGGGATATTCGTATACTCCGAACATTTCGTATTGTCATTGTTTGTTCCATGACAGATGATCCTGCGAAGATTGCGCTTCGGACTGTGGATTAGCAGTAAAGCCTTTACTGGCATTTAGATTAGTCAAACGCTATACTGACCGTTCTCAACGTAATAGCTCGTTTCGTTGTATCGCTCGTCTGTGAAGCCAGGTCTCTTCGCTTTCAGCGCTTTTGTTTCCAGTTTCGCCTGAAAGATAAGACTATAGTTAACATTTGCATTATTACACTTTACTGTACAGGTCTAACGAAAAACCATGTGTAACATTTTTCGTTATTTATATAAGAAAAATAGATAATTGAATTATTTATTGTTAATATATCTATAATTATGTCATGTAAAACTATGTGATGAATTCATGTGTCTTATATATCACATCTATTTATTCCCATAGCTATTTTATGTAACTGCATATGTCTGACTACATGATGTGTATATGACATATATGTGACATATATGTAACATGTATGTTTTTTTAACTGGTGTGTAATTTTGTTTTCTCCATTTTTTTAATCATTTTTCATTCGACTATAAATTATTATTGCTGATTAAATTGAGATCATTTTATTAACGTCGCTCTCTTTTGATATGCCAAGTAATAAATTCAAAATTGTTTCAAAGAGAATAACGGTAAGTCTATGAAAAATATGGATTCTCTCGTATCGTTCAAAGGAACGAATTTCTCGCTTGCGTATGAAAATGGAATTTCAACACTATCAGAAATTTTCTCATCTGCTTCAGGATCATGTTTGATTATGTAGGTATGTATCGACAGTTTTGTGTCTGATTATTAAATTTAGTCTGCACCATATCAAGTTGATAAAAGAGCTTTTTTTTAGTTCGAGAAAAAAAAGTTTGTTTTGCAGCTGTTCAATATTCAGATTATTATTTAGATGTTGAGAATTTGTATCGCAAAATTTTCAGCAGCTTTTCAAATATCAGAATCCAATCAACATATATTTCAAATCAACAGATAAGCTAATCAGTCAATCATTAATTTTTACTACAGCTACCCCTTTCTGTTTATAAGTTTATACAAAGACAGTAGAAACATCAGCCTGGTGTTAAAAGTTGCGCATAAATTATACATATAAAATTACATGAAAATTTGCAAAAGTGGTTTCCTCCGATTTTGTCATGAAAAAATTTGCACAAATTGTGTAAACTTACAAGAGACATTATACAAATTTGCATATTTTTAGCTCAAGTGGATTACTTTAACTAACAAGATAAAAACATTGATACCAAACAAGATCCAATGAATGTTTAATTTTTTAGACATCGCAATTTCTCAGTTCAAATTTAACTCTATATAAACGTGAAAAAATTGTTGTCTTCGTTAATAAGCAAAAACAATGTAAAGATACCTCAATTTCTCAGAAGATTATCAGATATGTATATAAGTTTTTTATACAAGTTGTTCGATAACAATTTAATTTTATAGAAGGGAGACTGAAGTGAATTTTAAATCGTGCGATCAAAAAATTAATTCACAAAAATAGGGACAAATTTGTTACCAACATTTTTAATTGATTCATTATCTAATATTCAAATTAGTATAGCTGAATTGTTTTGAATGTCTACGACCATTTGATGATAGGGATGAAAATTCACTTCCCTCTCTTCTCAACTCGATTTAAAATTAAAGACATTACTACAAATTGATCTAGTTCCGATAAATGGTAAAAATTGGGTGGACGTGTCCCAGCATTTACACCGCTATGATTCTTGGTATCTAAAAAGTTGCGGTTCACTTTGTGGAGACGTTACACTTTGGTTCTGGCACATATCCAAACTTGAGTAGCACGGCGGTTCGTAGAGATGAGGTGGTGTAGCTATGCGAGGCTGATGCGGCGAAACGCGCGGGGCAGTTTACGTTTACAACCCCCTTCCTTTGCGTCGAGTGTTGCTCGGCGTAGCAAGTGCGCGTTCGTTGTTCGACCCACTTGTTGGACAAAATGGCATTAAGGAACATCCTCGGCTTTCTCGGCGGCCGAATCAATATCCCGAACTGGTTGGGGATGGAGTTTGCCTAACCAGTTATAAGTTAGTTTCCAGTGCATGGGTTGGCTTTATATTAGATCGACGAAAAATTTTTCCATGCCAATAAATTCTAAAACCATTGAACTCGCGATGAGAGAGAACTTTATAGGAAATCCATTGTCGCAACTTCTTTCTCACTGAATTATATACCGAGTATAACACTTGTTGGAAATATTTATGACACAAGTTTTCAGCTGACCTGAAAGAGTGTGCTTGTATATATGAGCGAAGAAAGTGGATGCTTTTCACACATTTCAACAAGTCGAGGGCGAAAAAAGGGAAATTCGTTACGCGTCTCTCCGATGGAACGTGATTTCAAATTCCGTTTCCTGATTAAATATTTAACCCCTGCTCAAGCATGAAAATAGCGTTGACCAGTTTCTCAAAACTAATCAAATATTTATCAACGCGTTTCTTATAGCAATTTTATCGGACGAAAAAAGTGTATCTAGTTCGAACATAGCATTTACGACCAGTGTATCGGGTTTTACTCCGTGGATGAAGTGTCAAATTCCATTTGAATTTTTCACGACAGAACAAAAAAAACTGGAAAAAAAATTTATAGACCAAACACACAAGATATAGAAACGCAGTGGAACACTTGCTGAGAAACACCCGCCATTGTTATAGAAAGTTTTACATACTGTCTGTACATAGAAGTGTACAAAACAAACGGACAAAAAATACAATGCTGTTTGAGCGGCTCTCTTTCACTATGCGAGATATTCTTCATTTCATTGACTGTTCACTTATTCAAAAGAGGGATTCGAACAAATTTTCAGATTCTGCAAAAGCATCTTATACCGAGACCTATATAAAAGTCCTAATTCTAAAATTGGTGCAAAAACTTGGACACGTTGAATAATTGAAAACCAACGATATAGTTTATTGACGGAAATGTTGCAACTTAAATAAAGCAAATGACAAAAAAAGAATAGATCAAATAAAAAGTTAATCAAAGAAGTTACATAATTTATTGTTATATGAACAATACAGACTGAATAAATGATAGGCGTTCGTCTTAATCAGCTGAAATTATGTTTGCTTTAGAGTTCCTAAGTGGCCAGCCCAGACAGCCTTCATTAGCACTTCTGTACTTTACATTGTTAACTCTAAAAGTTAACTCTAAACGAATTTCGATATTTATTGACCTGTTTTGTTAGACCATAAGATCAGGTTTATAAGTATTTTTCAAACTTTTTTTTTCAGATACACTGTGATTAAATATAGAAAGCAGAATTTCATTTGAAAACATAATGGATAAATAATTTCAACAAATTAGTTCAACTGGTTAATTTAAAAATGCAGTCTCTTTTAAATAATAAAATTAAATCAATGCAAGACGGGTAAACAATTAAAGTTAGAAATAAATGATTGAAAATTCGTCCTTTTGTTTGAAAATAGAAAAAAATTAAGAGCCAAAACAAGGTTTCATATAATATTGGTTGATTGATAATGGTTATGTTAAAAAACGTTGAAACATTGATTGCCGATGATATGAGAGCTCATCTACATTCTTTACAAAGCACTGGCTTGCACAAAGCAATACCTAAATTGTCTTGTGCTGGTTTCTCCATTTTGTCTAAACGGTCTCTTTGACAAAGTTCTGAGCCCAATTTTGCAGATCCTTTGATATCGGTCAGTTTTCCACAAGATCAATGGGTCAAAGAAACGGGTCAAAAAAAGTGGCAATAAAGTACACCGCGAACATCTTATTCTCAATGATGAGGCATATTAAAACACCAATCAAGTGTGTCAATAAAGTGAAAATTATAAAAATGCTTAAAATAAAACAGCAGATTATGTAATATAGAAAAGGAAATATTGCATTTCTTTGTTTAATCAATAAACCTAATTATAAAAATTAAAAAAAAAAACATGACAGTTTTGAATGTATATCTCCAGAGGTACATTGAGCAAGAAAATACCAAACAAATGAAACAAAAATAAATGTACTGAATGGTAATTTTTATTGAATTCGATAAAATTTCTTTTTGAGAAAGTAGATGAAAAATGGTTAGACGCCTAAGAGGGAACGAAAAATAATTTTTTAACGTAGCGCGAAACTGCCTCTGTTATGATAGTCACATTTGTATGCATCAGTGAACTTTATCGCACAAAATTTTCGCAATTTATGAAGAAAAATTCAGCAAAAAATTATATCAGCTGGAAATCAGCAGATTAAATATGCACGAAACTATTTTATCGCAATCTTGCATAAAGCTTCAAATTGTTTCTGCGCGAAAGTTTTCAAAATGATGCTGAACAATGAATTGCAAAACGACAAAAGACAGATTGATTATTTCATTTTTTTTATATTAAAAAATAACTCTTTCAAGTTTCCCGTAAAATGACTTTCAATTCCACTAGATGAGTTCCACTGAACATTTCTCAGTCTGTCATTATTTGAAATCGCTTCTTCTATCACTGTTTGCTCGAGTTGGAAAATGATCACTCTTGTCTCCCAAATACCTTATTAGTAGTCAAACAAATGACCATGAGTGGTACGAGAAATGGAAAAAATTATACTTTTATACTTAAAAAGTATATACAATATGTTTTTGTTACACGCGTAAGAAACAGCAAAATTTGCAACTACGGTACTGTTCAGTGCTCTGGAGTTTTTGGCTGTATCGACCGAATCGCGCGAAACCAGTCTGATATTATTCAGTTATTTTTTCATGACGATCACGTTCTAATAAAAATACGGTAAAAGCATCTAATAAAATTCACATAAGAAATGTGAATGTATTATTATAAAATAATTTATTATAGAACAAATCTTTAAAATGTCATAATATACGTTGTCCAAAATATGACTATCGAATTGAAAAAAAAAAAAAAAAAAAATGACAATAGGTACCAATATTATCGGCTGAATTCAAATCACACGTCAAAGAACAACTGTAACATATTCCTCAATGGGTGGTAAACTTTGTGAAAACAATCAACACACATATATTTGCATAACGATTCCGCGCGACGTTCATCATTTGAAAACTCATCTAGCGTTGTCACAGCCGAATGTTCACATTATATTCTCCATGAGTTTCGCCTGTTTACTTTTACTCGCGCGAGGGAACAACTTTTAATATACCTACACGACGGCATTCTCACTACGTCTGACACGTAAGCCAAGATCTTGCATTAGCAAGATGAGACGCGAATGACATTGCGGTATATTTTGTTGACTTCGTACTCGTAACGGCGGAATAATTTGTTGAACCTACAAGATTGAAATTGACTTTGCAACTTGGCCCGGGGGGGCTGCCAAGAAAATAAATCCCCAATTAAGCAAATCGTGTTATTCATTTTGAAAAGCGCGTAAATTGCATTCAGGTCCCTGTTATTCGGTTACCCGATGGGATTGTGCAGCTAACGCGCATTTCCTAGGCAAACAATTGTGCGAGCCGCGATCGAGAGGGCGTTCTCTCGGGGTTCTGCTAAAGTGAAAAATTGAAGAACTCGACGCTAGTTAATGAGTGCTTGCAGTGGTAACATTTTGCACAACTAATTATCAAGATGCTGGAGCTCTGTGATGAAGCAGTCTCTTTGTGGCTACCCACTTTCAGCAAGTCTCAAAACACTCTCCTCACTGAAACATTACACAATTTTTTTTTAAACGCTCCCGTATACTTTCTACACGGTTTAGTCTCTAATTTAACATTTTAATAGTCCGAGTTGATTTTTTGTTTCGAGATTTTTTTCGTCCAACAAATTTGCCTCTATAAACAAAAACATTAGGCAAATTGTCTTACAAAAGTTGTAATGAAATTTGTTGAAAAAAAAAAAAAAAGAAAGAAAGAAACATGCATTTAGTTCGTTTTAAGATGCTTAATTAAACTTACTCCAATTATCCGGTAAGTAATGAATTTATGCAGTTGTCGAATTGAAACATGTGAATTACTGCATCCTAATGGAGACAATGAGGCAGAACTAATTTGGCGAAGATGGCGAATTCAGGATAATTCAATTAAATGATGATTTAATAAGTCGTGAACGTGTCAGATATATATACATATACGTTCTTAGAAAATCATATTAATCTTAAATAAAATTAAAAGCACCGAATTAACATTGCAAACGACAGTTCGCGTTAAAGAATACTGGAACAACAAATTGAAAAGAATTAAAGTAATCATGCTTAATATTCTTATTCGGAAAAAGTTATTATGAACCTTCATCATATATAAAATATCAATAGGTCATAAAATTTAATCTCTCGTATCTCCCATATAATGTTTGAGAAGTACGCGACTATATTATAATTGATAGAGTGACTTTACGTGCATATCAATCGGTGCAAAAAATCGTGGCCCAATCATACAATAATTCAAAGCTGTGCGTGGCATGAATTAAACATAGGCGCTCGTGTCAAAGAAAACAACAGGAAGAGGGGGAGGGGGTATTAATTTATTTTGTTTACAGGACAGGGTAAAAATCACATAAGCACAAAGTAATGCCTGCGCCCTACGTTCTAAATCACTCTTTATGTTGTCATTGGAGTTAAAATACAATCCCAACGACCGAAACAAAATTACTCGGTTAACATTTTTGATTGCTCAAAGTATGAATAAAACATTAACGTAGGCCCCATGATTTCACGTTGTGTACATACATTATCGGGAATTATGTTGTGATTGTGAAAAAAAAAAAAAAAAAACAAATAGTTGTAATGTGAGGGATGAAAAAAAAATTTTCTTTCACTTAAATAACGAATTTGCGTGAACAAATCATACAACTGTTTTTGTGATAAAAATGGGTGTTCGCGCGGAAATTTGCATGTGAGAAGATAAATTGTTTCGAATTTGCAAGAATCGGCGAACAAAGTTTGGAACAGTTTAAAACGAATTGAAATAAAATTGGAAAAATCTAAAAAAAAACGAAATAAAAAACATTCAAGGGAAAGTTGCGTTAATGTAGAAACGCTCCGTTTTGTTATTTCACTTCTGGAAAATGAGTTTAGTGGACTTCGCCGAGCGAATACTGATTGCAAATACGGGTTGACAGGTTGTCGCCGGATACCTTTCAATTCGCTTTACCTCCCATCGCTGATCCTGATAGCGACGCGCCCGAGAGAGTTTCCCTGTAAATCCCTGAATACATCCGAACCTCTCAAATATTTTAGTCCCCCTTCATACAACTTTTTGTCTCAATGCGCTGTTTTCCAACTTATTTGCATTTATTTACAAATTCCTCAGTCTGCAACGGACACGATAATCTCGACTTTTGTTTTTTTTCATTTCTATTCTCTTTTTTTTTTTTTTTTTTTTTTTTTTTTTTTTTTTTTTTTTTTTTTTTTTTTTTTTTTTTTTTTTTTTTTTTTTTTTTTTTTTTTTTTTTTTTTATCCTGCACGTCGAGTACAACGCGATTTTAGAATAGATTGTTTCGCCCTGTTATTTATTTGTTGCATGCTTCTTTTTGCGACAGCTTCGGTTCATAAACAATTTTATTTATGAAAAAATTTTGCAGGTCTAAAATTAATCTGAAACAAATGTATCTACAGATTGGGACACATTGAACGTTCAGTTGTTTGTAAAAATTCAAGTTGTAGTTATAATTTGGGTTATTAGGAGGGGGAGGGGGGTTTTTCTGATTGCAACCTTCGGCATCAGTTTCCAGGTTAAGTGGTGGTTCTGCAAAGCAGTTAATGCTGGCGAATTAATAACTTCGATTGGCCCGATTCTCTTTAGTGCTCTTGAAACTAGCCAATTTCTCCCTTTGAAAGTGAATTCATTCAGACGAAGGAACAAACGAGCACTCCAGTCACCTTGTCGAAATTAAGACTCATTGACCAGCCTCATCTTACAATAGTAAATTTTTTTAATTAAAAAACCTAATTGTTCATTCGTCGCCTGAATCGTAACTTTCAAACTTTTCACCATTTCATAATGATCAGTCATTGTGAAATCGTTGCTCGAAACTTCGTTAATTTCATCCTCTGTAAAGGGAAAAAAGAATCGTTTCTTCATAAATGAAATTATAACAATTATATTAGATCAGAAACCAATTTTAAGGGTAGATTTTTTAATACTATAATTCAATGGGATACTGCCCTTGGTTGGACCATCTTCTCTTTTAATATTAAAAGCATATACACCAATTTTAAATCCTAAATTTAATTTAATTTAAATTTAAAATTTAATATTTTCATAATAATTTGTTGCCCTATTGTTAGCATTCGTACAAACCTAAATTTGTTTAATCTAAAGTGTCAAAATTTTGTTCAAGTTATTTTATCTCTTCCCAAATTAGTACAGCTTGAATTTTTGCAATTTGTTGTCTTTTTAATCGCAGGGTTAAAAATGCACTTTAGCCTGAACTCAATCTCAATGATTGCCTTGTAATTGTAACTAATTTGCGCACTAAACTTTTTCTTCCACGAAAGTCTCTGATGCTATCAACTATTGATAACTCAAGAACGAGATGACAAAGTTCGGATTGAAAATTGTAATCAAAATTGAACGATGATTTTGGAGTAAAAGCATTTGCAGGGAATAAAACGACATTCAACCTATTTGGTGTGATTACATACGAGGCCCTCAATCTGATATAACCCACATAAATCCTTAATATGGTAAGCTATATTCAGACAACAGCAATTTACACTGCGCCTGGAGGTAATAATATTTAATACCGCTCTCAGTGCACTTCGTCAGTACATGCACATTCTAAGTTTACTACTCAATTTAAGTTTCTGCTGCCGAAATGAATGAAAACAGCCAGTCTAAGAATGTATCCGTTAATGACGCAATCAAATTTGCATTGTGTACAAACAAACTGCGCGAACATTTTTCTGGCAAAATGTGTGTGCCTGTTGAAAATAGAGAGGTACGGTGAGTTGCATTGTTCATCTAAAAGGTATAATCATCATTTATTTTTGTACTGCAGATTATTTTCATTGAAAGGATTTCGAATCAATTTAAAGAGAATTATTTTTGTCCTACGACTGAGAATCATTTTTCTGACATTCGAACTCAACTGTTGTTTTGTAATTCTTTTGTTGAAACTGTTCCAAAAGATTGAAAAATATATATATTTTTTTGTATACAACCAAAAATCTTGGACTGATTCTTATAGTTGATCGTTCGAAAATAAAAAAAAAAAAAAACACGAGAACAAATTAGGCATGCAGCGGATGAACCGCCCTTATCCGATGATTGGTATGTCTATTTGAGCGACTTTGGTAAATGAGGGCGTCAACTATTGATGAGACGGATATAACCGTGCTCCAACTTTTCGGCTACCGTCTAAAAACACATGTCTGAGAGCGATACATCAGTTAATTGCTTTTTCCTTCTTCGCACGTGCGAAACCTTGTGCGACCTTATTTATTAACCAATTATATAACAGACTTAAAAAACCGTTCGAACGTTCTTTTGTTCACCAAAAGCGATTATTTCAATCGTTAAAATTTAGTTTCATTTTTCATGCCACTGATTATACCATGTTTTTAATACCACCGTCTTGAGGCATCAATTTATGATGCCCTTGACAGGATCTACAATGGGGTTGATTAATAACGTCGTGAGCTTTCTTTTATGCAAATACAATTTTTTATAAAATGTATTCATTTCAAAATATGAAATTCAATATAATTGAATCTAATTTGAAATGAATTCAATTGATCGGTTATCTAAGCTGCTTTGGTTATTTTATCGTTAAAGCTGCTAATTTATTCGAAATTCGGAAGAAAATTTATTTTGACATCACAATCAAAGTGTGAACTATAAATCGAAAACAAATAAAGATCAAGTTTGTTTGTAAACATACAGTGGGGCATTAACAAACATAACCAGAGGGACGAAAACAATTTGATTGTTTACCTGTTTCTGTTTACTGAGAGTTATACAGAATGAATATTGTTACTATGGATGCAATTGTTTGTTACGAATGCTCACCTTTTTCAAATCTTTGTTGGCATCGGCGTCTTCCGTTTTCCTTTTTTCAGAAATCTTGGCAGTTGGTACTGCGATGGTGGTTTCACGTAGTGGTTTAAGGTCAATCTGAAACAAAATGGCATAAGTTGCAGGTGAGATTCTTGCGAACCAGGACAGCAGCGTACGATTATCATTGAGGTCAGGTTAGGGTACCGCCTACACATAGCAATGGCAACCAGGGGTCACAAAAGGGTCGCCCTGACAACGCCCTTGCCTGCATTGCAGTGCAGCTACGATCGTTTCCAGTCTCGTGTGTAATTATAATATGTGATTGCATTTCCGGGACCATTATTTTCTTCCTCGTTTGACTTTATTATTCAATTTTGCAAGACAGTGTGCTCCATGATTCGTAATTAAGATCACACAAACAAATCATTTGCATCGATTGTGCTGAAACGAACTTTCATAAATTATAACATTATACGTTGTATTCAAGTTGTCTCAACATTATTTTCTGATAGAGTACAAAGCTCAAGAAATAATTGAAAAAAAAAAAAAAAAAACAAAAAGTAATTTTGTAAAAAACTAAGATATACTTTTTCGTAGATCGTTAACCTTTTATAGACTGTATAAAAATGTATATCTTCTGTACAGTAGAGTTTTTTTTTGTATATATACTGAAAGATATGTAATATTTATGAGTTATTAAATAAAAAAATACAAATTTTATTTCATTGTGAAATTCTATTTTATAAAAGCAAGTTGAATAGGCTGGGGTACGGTGTAAAAGATCCCGATGTAAAATAAAAATTTTAATTTTACATTGAAAATTTTGAAAAAATAATTATACATTATCATCATTATAATTATTTTGAGGTTAGAATATTATTATGATACAAATCGACTGTTCTTTAGTCTAACTGCTGTCTAAAAGCATAGTTGAGAAACTGCTTTTCTTAGGTACTTTTGTAAAAATTTACAACGCATTTATATTTGTTGAATGTTATGAAACAATTTTAATTATTTTCAAAAAAATCAAATTAATCTCTTTTCTTGTGAAAAGTATTGTTTTCTTGTTAATTTCCTTGATATTTATCAATTCAATAGTTGGCAAATAAATAATACCATAATAACTGCTTTAGATTTGATGAGGCACGGTGGTAATTATTTTAAACTTCAAATATGTCTCTTATATATTACCTACCAGGACATTAGAATAGCAAATGTTACTTTTGTCAAAAATAAAGTGTGATTATATATAATAATATAATAGAAATTGCGCGAGAAATTTTGAAATCGACAGTGACCATTGTGGTTTTTGTTTACCACATTTCATCCACGGTGGGTTTATCGAACGTTATAAACACGGATTAATCGTGATAACACAGGTAATTACGAGGTTACACCGATGGTTAAATACAAAACATGTTGTATTGTTATTTTCAAATTGTCACGTAATTTTTATAAATTTGCTTTAGATTGTGAATGTATATATTTTACTAATTATGGTTAGTTACTGCTATTAGATAAAAATTTGACGCTTGATCTTGATCCATCGTGTAATAATTTTTCAACCGACTAATCACGCAGTTTGAAACTAGATTTAATCGTTATTAATTAATATTTTCAATTGAGCTTTTTCATTATTCTCCAGATTGATTATATAATTAACAATACAAAATATGCACCAGATGCATAGTTTTTAGGCGAATAAAATATATCGCTGAGTAATACTCTAATATTTTGCTGTTAATATTTCTGTCTTATGATCATACACGTGACATTTAATAGCCTCTAATTTTGTCATGGATCATTTTCTACTTTTTAAGGCATAAATTGCATAAACATCATAAGTCAACTTAGAATTTATGGTTCTTAAATATCATTTAACGAACATCTCTTTATTACACTTGAGTTATGATTGTAAAAACGTGTTGGTTCTATTTCGCAATATTTCACATAAAAAGTTTTTCTTTTTCAATCGTTGTGAAATTTATTATTGAAAACCATGCACTCATATATCTAATTAATTACGCCGATAATTATCATGGCTGAGCTCAGTTGACTTCAAACTGATAGTGTCGATAAATATCTCCGAGCAAAACGTGGCTGGTCAAAAGCTTTTCGCGCACAAAGTTGGTGGAGTTTAACATGAACGCTGACATTTTATTTAGCACATCTGAAATGGATATGAAATCGAGCGATTATAATTAACTCGAAGTGCACCTTTTGTAACATTATTTATTTTTACATGCAACTGGAACGATTTATATTATATTTATGAGCCATTTTTTTTCTTAATCAAAATTGATTTTTTTATTGCTTTTTTTTTGAAGATTGGAATTGGAATATTGAAAAATGAGAAAAAATAGCATTGCGAATTTATAAATTATATTTACACAATACGGTCAGAAATATAATTGAAAATTATGTCGATTTTATATTTTTATTATTGTTTTTTACATGTTTTTATGTTATTTTATGTTTTTTGTGTATTTAAATAAATTTTATATAAGATCTTGCCGCTTTTTATTCTTAATATAAATGACATATACACAAGATATATAATTATACATATTTAATATATATATAAAATATATTTAAAATAAAATGATGATAAAATGGGATACTTTTTTATAATATAATATATAGTAACCCCCTCCCGGTGCAGGACCATGAATAGTCTGCAAGTAAGGGGACCGTGTAGTCATGTTGTCTTTGTTTAATTAAAACAGTTGAACAAAGAGAGGACGATGGTGCACCGTTCTGATTGCCTAACGAACACTACCAAAGCGTCATCTCACTAACAGACGATTAGTGATCCTGCACCAGGGAGAGTTAAGACTGTTGCATTTTCCAAAATAATACTATAATCAGCATAAATCGATTTAACATTAAATTAATTTGTTAATACAATATTAAATACAATATTCTAAGCGAGATTTCTATTTATTACATTTAATTTGTTTCAATTGTGATTGATATTGATTGTTCAATGATGTTTTTATTTTTGATTATCTGATAGCTGCACAACAAGTTTCTAATAAATTAAAAAAAACAAACTAAAATGAATTTATAGAGAGTGATTTGGCGATGAGTCATTTACTTATGATTTATGTAGCAGGATGGGCATAGACCATGGTATTACACATTTATCCAATACGCATATAGACCAGGCAGACTTTTATACGATAGGTGATTAAATCAAACATTCATTTTAATAGTCGTATGGATTCGCATTTGCAACTTGAGAGGGAGCGCCACATTGTTCTGACAATGAACTGTAGCCATTGTATATATATGACTTGAACTATATGTGTACTTCAGTTAATACCCAACCGATGTTTTTTTTTTTTTTATTTCAACTTTATATTATTATACATAACGAAGCAATAAGAGCTTTTATGATGAATCGTTAATTTAAAAATAAAAGAATTTGATCGATTAAATTCAACAAACCACAACTAAGAGTATAATTCCATTTAAAAAGCATTTTTTTGCAATCTCTTTTTTTGTACATAGATAGTATTACCTTTTCATATTAAATTGATTGTTTCTGCAAAGTTTGATGCTTTAATTATGGAAACAACTCAGCTTTCACTACAGTAAGTAATACGAAAACAAACTGAATGAAGTTTTTTTATTTGAAAACATCGATAAACTTAGAATATAATTAAAATTTTAAATTAAAAAAAAAATAACAAACAAATAAATTTTTAACTAAGTTTTTTAAATAAATTGTACGTTTATTCTAAAAATTTTTTAAAGCGTGAATCCTAAATTGGAATTAACAAAATTTTCTACGTCACAGCAAATAATTTGTTAATGTATTTTAACTGTACATAAACGCATTATCCAAGCTTCATTCATGTTTTTATTTGTTTTAGTGGTACTGTCAAACATCGCTAAAATTCGTTTTAACTAAATTGTCGTTAAAGTCGGTTCATGCATATAATTGTATTTTACTCGACAAAAGTAAACGCACTTTTTTGATGAAAATGTGTGATGATATATAATCAGACAAAAAGTGATGAATATCATATTACTTCTCGTATAAAAGTGAAAATTCAATTACACTGATTTAGAAGATAATGCAAGACAATCAACATTACTTTAAAAAATCACTGCCACAATTTTGATTAATCTGTATTTTGAAGATTTATATTATTTATCAAATTATTGTGAGTTTAAATTGCAATTATGAAAATAAAAAAACAATTTCAACAGACAGCTCGTTATACCTGTCAACTTGTCATCCAACATATTTTTTTCTGACACGTTCAAAACCACATTGATACCAAACATAATTATTATAATTATTCTTCTTCGTAATAAAATTAATCTTGTTAGTGATATGAGATATCAAAAATTTGTACATAGAAATAGATTTAAAAAACAACAAAAATTCCTTAAAAAAAATATTAAAAAAACAGAATGCTTTTGTTCTTTTGAAGATTTAACATGACAGAAATCATCTAACATTTTGTACCATTAAAAATAAACAAACTTTTTTTTTATTTTTTAAAAGTTTAGTGATTAATGTCATATGTGTCGAAAGTTAATTTTTCTCTAACATTTATTACTAAAAAGAATGGAGATTTTTTAAATTTTATTATATTTAATTCTACCCGAAAATATAAAAATAGTTTTACTTCTAGACAAACTTATTCACCTTTTGACTTATTTTCAAACAAGTTATTTTTATTTTTTTTATTACTGAGAAACATAAAACTGTTAGTGCAAAACTGCTTATTAACAGAACAACATGTTGAGGCTTTAGTGTTTTAACTTCATAAAAATTTAAAGTTTCAGTAAATCTAGTTTTTAAATGTACTTATTATGAAGATGAAATGAACAGATTTTGCAAAGCATCATGTAACTTCAGTTAGGACGACATTGATTTCAATTCGTTGAACATATTTTATAAGCCCGACTATCATAAATTTTGCGACATATTCTGTTACGTATCGTGTCGTGAAAGGTGGAAAACCAAAAGCCGCCAGACATGTTATCATCTCCGATGGATAAATATGAAAAACACCGGTGAAATGGGTTTGTGCTTGCAACTTAGACAAGGATCGCCCGTCTGTGGCGTGTCGGTGACCGTATTTATATTAATACCGTATAAACACGCAAGCTGGCCGGAAGTCCGATCAGAAAGACATTTGCGTGCCATAAGTCCATTATTTTCTACGCTTTTTTATTTGTATTTCAATTAACTGACAACTAATCTTTAATTCCCAACCGATGATCCTTTTTCACACTTATTTCATACCATGGATACTTTTTTTTTTTAATATAAACCTTTAATCAAAGTCGTATCTCTTTATTTTAAACAATAATATATTAAAAAACAAAATTCGAAATAGTCTGTTGTATAATTTAATTTTAAACGTTGACAAAAAGCAAAAGTCGCATGGAAAAATACCTCAACGTACCGGATTTTCCGGTACGCGTAGAAGAATCGGCCAGCCAAATGCGATACGCGCCAGCTATAAATAGTTGATGAGTGCAGCGCACTTACGCTATTTGAATTCAACTAAATTTTATTGCAATAATATTTACATATATAAAAAAATATTTAAACAACCACCAGTCAAAAATCAACTGCAACCAATTGGAAACTGAATTTTCTTCTTAAGTTCTTTTATCAAAAACAGCATCTGTTCATTTGAAAGAAATATATTAAAAATATACAAAAATATCGAAATGTTAATTATTGAAGGCAATTTTTTAGATTGAAAGAATGATTTTCATATGAAAGATTGCTAAAAAAAAAGATCAAAATTCAGCCATATCAACATTCCAAAGATTAAATAAAATGCTTTTAATCCCTGACGAAGGGGGAAGATAAACACTCTTCCGTGCACCCTCTCATACATTCTTCCATGCCTTCTCATAATAATTTTATTTTGCACACTTATTTTCAATTCGCAAATTTTCATTCTAAAACTTTCATATTTCAAATTTATTTACAAAGTGAATAGCTTCCATTGGAGTGAGCTCATCAGGATCTTCGGTAAACCTTTTTGTCTCGTGAATACTAGCTCGAGTTCTATGAAAAAAATATGGTGCAAATTTCCAGCGTTGAAAAATATTTGCAATACAACACTCGGGAGCGGAGTAAAAAATGCTCAATATATATCTACACGGGTGTGATGCAAATCAAGCCGAATATAATTTGCATACGTTTTGTCAAAATTTGACAGTGATCTTACTCATAAATAATTGGCATGCTCCTCACCGTTAACAAAAACATAAACAGACATGGGACCTACATCGCACGATATTCACATGGAATCGTGTATCTCTTTTGACTATATAACCTTCTTCGCAATGATTAAAATCTATGCAATTGTGCGATGAGCTCTTATCGTACTAAGCTCTGTGCAAGCACATCGCTCTCAGTGGTGAAGTCAGTGCAAGTATCACGATGCATTAATTAACGTCAACGTCACACCTAAACCCCCTGTGCATCTTGTCCAAGCATGTGGCTACTTCTCTGAGATCTTCTTTGATCTTTTTAAATGCACTATGCCTTTTTTTTCTTCAACCCTCAAAATTTTCGTTCGTGTTTATATAAGGAACAGACTACGGCGTCTTTTTCAACGTTTTGACGTTGTTCAGACCTTGTGACGACGCTTTTATAGCTAGTTGGAAAGGAGATATATGTTTTTGTGAAATATTGTTTCCAATTTTATTCATGCTATTAATTCAATTGACATTATTAATATCATCAGCTCTGTAAATTTAATGCCATTTCATTATTACATTTTCATTTCATAGAAATCAAGACAAATTGTATTATCATGTCTATTGGGAATTTAATTTCTTGCAATTTCTTTCAGTAATAAGCATTTGCTCCTGCTTCATTGGACGGAAGTATAATTCTGATTAAAAAAACCTTTAGATAAAGGATTCATTTCGTAGATGAAATCAATTTATCGGGCGTAGAAATTGTGGGTTAATCGAAAGAACAAGCTGAAAATTCGTATTATTACTTTTTTGGTCGTGCCGTCTGAGTTAAAAATTTATTTCCTAGACGCGTGAATTTCATGGGCAGGCTTCCAGTTTGACAATCTAAAGTTCATTCAACACTTCAAAGTTTAATGCGGGTTCAAAAAATTCATTTATCGCTTTAACTGAATCTCAAATGTGCGTCATCATATTTATGAACGATAAATAGATGAATCTCTAAGGGGAGAAAGGCGTGTATAAGAACCGAGAAAATCGAAGATTTTTTTCTTTGTATAATGCAAATGAAATTTGTGTGTGCGAATGAAGAGGAATAAATTTCTCCTTGAAAGTAAAAAAAAAAAAATATTTCACAATACTTTTTTCTGAATTCGCAAAAAATATGTCAATTTTGATGCATGCTTTTATTGTTTAATCCGTTGTATCAACTTTGAATTATATTCTTGGATTGACTTGTATTTTTTTACACGTGTTCAATTTTCCTTAAATTGAAGTAAAAAAATGAACATCAAGGTTGTATGGATAATATAACCATAAAAATGAAGAAAAAAAATGAGAGCAAATTTATGTTTGAATCGATCGTGTCACAAATTAGAATTAGTTTGTTTGCGAACAATTTTTTTTCTTATCGCAGAAAAAAGGGTGTGCGTCAGACAAAATGTATTTCTTAAGAACAAAAAGCAAAGAAAAAAAACGCCGTGGGCGGTGCCTTTATGTGGACATAAATATGTTTGTATTTATGTTTCGTTTCGAGAATACGTGCACCTTTTTGTTTTTCTCCGTTGTGCTTTTTCCAAAGCTTCATCATTTTCTCGAGCCATTTTAACCGAAAGTCCAAGTTCTGTGCAAACTTCTAAGTCACGTAAGAGCATTTGCGAGCCTTTGCCCATTTTTATTTTTTTTTGTTTTATTTCATTTAATATCATGTACCCCATCAGTCTTGCCTCTACAGTTTCGTGATAAAATTATTCCTCCAATTTCAGGACTAAAGCTGTTAACATATAACCCTTTCACAATTTCTATGTTTCTCAAACAACTTGAACATTATTGTATAATTTTTTTTAACAAACGTCTGTTTTTATTATACTATTTTTGAAGATACGATTGTGGTTTGTTGGTTTTCACTCTGTTTTACATATTTTTCATTGTATGTATTCTTTTGTTTTCACATCGGATGCACAATAAAGTTACTTTCATATAAAACTGACACTTCACGGAAGAATGAAACAGCGGTTAACGTATGCATTTCTTACTGATACATTCAACAATTTCATTATTTTACTTTTACATTTTCAGCCACATTGATATAGTATACGCATACGAATCATATACAGATGTTTAAAATTTTTCAAAAATTATACGATGTGAAAATTTGAATACAACATCATGGAACAGAGTATGGCAGAGCATGGTCAATTATACTTGATCAAGTCAAAATTTACTGAAATGTTCATATAAAAATTTAACGATCAGAAAAAACCTCTTGAAAACACTCAGGAATTTTCAATGACGAATTTTAATTTTTAAATTATTGAAGGAACTTTTTTTTATCTGTGTAAGTTTCATCTACATCATATATATGATTCATGATAAGATTATTTTTGAATTCAAAATTTTTAAGGTCACAAAATTCTTGTGAATGTATAATTAGTGTATGTTTTTTGTATAGATTATTGTAAAATATACAGGTAAAAAAGATGGTGGCGAGCTACCTACGCATAAACACGGTCGATATAAGGGCCTGTTGCTGCAAGCGAATCGCACTCCTCGTCTCATCGTCGCAAGAAACTGGAATGAGTTTAGTTCAAGCGAAAATAAAAGAGGGACTGAACGGATGAAAGCGAAATTGGGGAGTTCTCGTGAAGGAGAGGAATAAGAGGGGCTTTTATGGTTGTCTGATGTAAGCACTTCTTTGCTTCGGTATCACCATTCGAATAACTCGCAAGGGGAACAAGAACTTGCGAACAAACGGCCAGACGTTGAGGGTAAGAAGCCATCACGTAGACACGAATTTTCAAATTTCCAAAAACAAAGCAATACACTGCCAATTTGAAAATAGAAAAATCTGAAAGACACATAATTAAAAAAATGATACAAAATGGTTGTTTCACTAAATGTTTAAATTTGCCAACTAAAAAAAAAGTAAAAAATAGGAATAAGGATTCACTACACAGAGAGAAATGTAGATCGAAAAATGCTCTAAACAAGAGCAAAAATTTATGTTTTTCACACTAAAAAAAAAAAAAAAAAAAAAATCACTGAACACCAAAAAATTCCACACCAAAAACAAGCAGATTTCGAATCTTAATACCACAACCGAAATTCTTTACGACCAGAGCTGATTTTGTGATAATGTGTGTGTACGTGCGTCAGAAAATTTAACTCTCTTTCTAACATTCAAAGTTTTATTTTTCAAACGCACAGGTGAGGTTTACCACGCACACATACTGAGTATATAATGTACATGAGAAAGGGGCGGAGCCGACAGAAAATCAGCTCCGGTAGCAGCGAATTTCACTAGCAGAAGAGATGACTAATAATTGATACTGTTTTAAAGTGAAAAGCAGCACTAATTCATGTAAATTTCAGATATAAATTGAGTAGGGAAAAACACTCCTAAAAAATTCGTTTTTCGCTATGAATAATAGCTCGTTTCTTTCTTTTTTTTTTTAGTAGCGAATATCGGTCCTCAATTCTGTGTGTGTACAAACGTGTGAAAAATAAATAAATGAATAAATAAATGTCATGACTTTTCGAATGGGTGTCCAAGTTTTTCTTCAGATGAGATGAGGTTTTTGTCCAGGTCGTCAATTGTAGGCTTTTATGTAATACAAGAGTGCATATAAATAATTCAAATATCGAATTATTTCTACAGTCGGTTTAACTGCCATCGCAGCTGGCACAAATCCAGTACGAAATTCCCCGGGAAATTCGGCTTTCAGATTCTTCTCTAGGAACAACGCTGACACCGACGAGTTGCAAAATCCCGACTATTCCAAATCTAGTCGCGAGACAAGCTCGCATCATGTGCAGCCTGTTTCACTTTGAAGAAGTATTACATTTTCATATTACTTTGAGACTACTTTTTTTTCCACATACTAAAAACACATGTCGAGTGAATCAACCGTTACAAGACATTTTAAATGAAAAATTTGTCACCTTTGATTTAATATAAAATAAAGCGTTTTGCAATTAAACATTCAAATTGAAGCTGAAACAAAAATTTAATCCGATCGAGACGTTAATCAAAAATCGGATCGTACTTTTACAACAAAAATCGATTTTATTAACGAAAATTTAAACAGTTGCTCAAAATAATTGCACGGCCGTTATTGAATTAAGTAGTGGTAACTACTTAATGAATTTAATAATACAAGATTTAGTTGAACAAGTTGAATTCAGGTTGAGTCAACATTATGAGGACGTGACATATTTTTAATGCTAAGAGTGTCCATTGCCAAAATAGATAATGCAAATCTATTGAAAAATAACGCGAGCAAACGCTTGGTGTGGTACGAGTTAATTCACTCTATATTTAAAAAAACAACTGTGACGTCCACGGAATACAATCGATTGTTTTTCGTCAACATTGTTTTTCTTTTGTATATTGTCTAAATATAGATGTAATTTTTTACATTTATATTAAAGACTAAGAATAACTTATGAGAAATGTCAAAGAAATTTATATAACCTGCAATTTAAAAGATAATAATTTCGAGTTCACCTACGTGTTTTACACGTGTAATTATATTTCATGTGAACAAATTGAAGTTAATGAATTAACAAGTTGAATTATTTCAACGAAAATACCGTAATTGAAGTTTAAGAACAGATTCAAGTGAATTATTCAAGCACAGAATAAAAATTGTGCGTTTGAACCCGCTTTTGGATTTTTATCTTTAAAAAGGGGGACGATTAAAAATCATTTTTAATTTCATTTTTACATATTTAACTAAGAATGCATGAAACATTTTTTTCTATTTTTTGACTGTTCACCCTTTATTTCAACAAATTTCCTCTGACTTTTCTACGTTATTACTTTGAAATCAATATCGAAAAATCATTTGTACGTTCAAATCATCTTGGTCATTGTTCGAACAGAAGTTGTTTTTGATTTAATTAATTATCACTTTACCCCATCGCCCCAGCGAGGCACATAAATCAGCATTTTAAGTTGAATCGATGAGGACGAGACTCATCACTCAAGCGGAAGTCGCGCAACAATTTCATTACATGCAACAACGGATCGACGCTCCGATGTATCCCCTAGTCATCTTCTCTTTTCTCCTACGCTACCTGACCCGGTCGGAAAAAACATCAGTCTCAATAAATGAAAAATCCGTGGCAAATCTTGGACGTGTGCCAGTCGAGCATACACCTCGAACGCGCCACCACAGCTGTCACCATAAATTTCACGATCCCGACTTATTGATACTGATTTTCTGTTTTCATTTGGAGAATTAATTTTTGGTTTCGGGAAGGTTTCGCAGACAGCGATATACCTGAACAGGAAAATTTATAGTCGACAATTTTTTTGCAACAGTTTGAAACACCGAGAATGGAAAAGTCCTCTCTAAAGAAAACGGATTACGTAGAATGGATTGACTACATTTAAATGTTATAATTTGAATTATCCTGATGCATTTGAGCTATCAAAGTTTTTTTTGTTCGTTGTCCCCAAAATGAAATGAGTTTAATTTTTATCAGTTAGCTCACAAGTTGAAATTCATAAAAAAAAATGAGAAAATTCAATTTAAAACTTTGTTTAATTACTACTAATTAGCACCCAATTACAGAATTTACATGTATGTGCACATACATCGGATGAAAGGTGCATTAATTTCTGAACGTTTTAGTTCCTGTTTAATTAGCAATGTATTTTCATTCTAACTGATTGGAGCATTCAGATTATGCTTAATAAACCAATAAACCAATGAGGGAACTCAAATTTCCTTTTTAACCTGTCTAACATCCCCTCAAAAATAAAAGGTTAGGAATCTTTGTGTTACCGTTAAATAAGTAATAAATTGTTTTAACAATAAATAGAAATTCTTTGCTCGTTTTTGTATTAATTAGTAAAATTCTAGGCAGGAAATCTAGTCATTTTTCATAAACTTATTTAGTTGAAAAATTACAAACTTTAATCATGGTCGCAATTATGAGATTGTTTTTTGAGAATTTTAAATTTATGAAACAAATTGGAAACTTATGATTGATGACATTAATGGGGTCTGACTATATCCTGATTAAAACCCCTATAAAATGTAAATATATAAGTTTTTATTACCTAAATGTGTTTCGCAATTTGAAAAAAGGGAATCAATTTAATTATAACTTTAATAAACACCAAAGTCATACAAATTGCTTTAAAAAGCGTGTATGCGAATTACTTTCAGCGCTCTCATATCGTCTTCGCTCATCATCACATCAAATTCTGGTTATTAAACGAACATATTTTAGAGGCTCGTAAACACTTTCCAGATGTATGTTTAAACCAACGCATAAACTCAGAAAAAGTTTTATCTAAATTGATGGCTATCATTTTCAATATCGCTAAAATTATTTGTACCTCGTAACCCACAATAATTTGGATTGACTGACATTTCTTCAAATTTCGCAAACGAATTTTATTTATTCAAAAAGTTCAATACCCAAATAGTTCGTTAAAAAAATTTCCATGCTCAACTCTTTATTGCACACAAATATTTCTTTCTATTTTCACCTTCTGTTTTTGTCTCAGAGCTTTTTACTTCTTATATGGATTTGTTCGCATGAAATGCAAAGCTCGAGACACTGCATTTCATTTAATCTGCCGTGACAACTACACACTATAAATATTCACGCATAAAAAATTTTCAAAGTAAGGATCATTACTCTTGATAAGTATGATGCACGAGGGTTTTCCCGTCAGATGGGTTTTCTTCGACGAGACGTAATAAAGCAATTCTCCATGGATCGAAATCAAATAAAACAAAAATGTTGACTCAGCATTATTGCAATGTCTTATATTTTCTTATGGAAATACCATCAAAATGTTTCGTATAAACATCTGCATCTTTTAAATTTGCAAAGAAAATCAATTCAATAATATTTTTTTTTTTGTCAAGAGAATGACAAACCGTAAACTTTTCAAGAAGTAAAAATGTTACTTTTTGCAAAAATTAACATCTTTTCTTATTCAAATTTGGAGAAAATTTCATTTCCACACGAAATTCTTAATCTCTTTACAAAAACCTAATTTTATTTTTTCTGCTTAAAAAAAATTCTCAGAGGGTATTTTTATTCTGTCAAGGTACGAGCAAAACTTCAAAATCAACTGGAATTGATTTAAATTGCAATTTTAAGACGATTTAGATTTGTTGATATAAAAAAGAAAAGGAAAACTTTGTCTTCTTTTTCTTTGTGTCTTCAGTGTACGAGAATCATTGCATTGTTAAATGTCATGAGGTTTTACATATTGTCCAACATGGTTGTTGACTGAGGGTCAACCAGCAGACGGCATGTTAGATAACGTCTGCGTTGACTGCGTTACAATTAAATGGAACGAGCCGTATCGATCACACTCATCCAGAAATTACGCTTTAGCCTATAGTTCTTAACAAGCTATTATACTGGATTTGAAAATGTTTATTTGATGTCCGTTCGAAATGTTTTTTTTTAATCTAGGAGTAAGCATATATTGCCAATTTGGTTTTCGCTCCAGTTTTTATTGCTTTCTCATTCTATTTTTGCGGCTCATTTTTTTCTAATAAAAGTATACTGATTCAATCCCAACAAAAACTATAACCAGAATAACCTATGGAGCCAAACTGAAGGAAATCGAGTTTTTTAATTGGAACGTGAGAAAAATGAAGTTTGTAATAAGGGAAAAAACACATCTAGAAAATAACAAATAAAAAAAATACTGATTTATAGATTATTTAAGAAAAAAATAATTATTTAAGAAGAATTATAAAAAAATTGGAATTTATAAAATTTAAATAATAATTCAAATGAAATATTCAAATCGTATGTAATATGTTGTTTTGTTCTTACCACCATCAAGGAAATCAAGCGTTAATGAAATTTGTCTCACTCACCTGAAACAAAAAGAAAATATAGTTAATTAGAATAATTTTTTTTTTTATCACGACATTGAATTATTTTATAATTTTGGGTTAAATATACAATTTAGTCTAAGGTTTCGATGTAATCCATAAACGCAAATCTCTTGATAAACTCTTAATTTATTTTACATAATATAAAAAATTTTCGTTTGTCCAGTATTAAAATAACTATTTAGATTTTATATGAAATATCAGCGCCAAAATTTGAGATGTGCTTATGATTTTTTTTTACAACCTCCAGACCTACAGACTCAATTTAAAATCTGCTCACGTATAACGGTTTAAATTTTTCCCCTCTTGTTATTCTAGTACAATTATTTCGTCTGCATTTCGTGTGTTTGTTTACGAAGCAAACAGATGGCGCTTCGATGTGTAATATGATTTCTCAGAAATATGTGCCTTCGTCTGGAAAACCAATATTTCTTGAGTTTACAATAGCCTTATACGATGTATTTGCAATATCGCTTGCAATAAATCTGAATAGTTTTTCTGAAATCTGATATCCAAAAAACGTAACTCACATTATACATTTATATCAAAGTATGAAATTACACATTCAAAATTCATCAGAAAATGTCCACAATTTTGCCACATCTGCGTCCGTCAGATATTTTTTGAAATAAAACATAACTTCTGGCTCGCTTTATTCCAAAAACGGAGACTCTAAAAAATGATCGATTAAAACAAAAAAAAATATATTTTTGGACCTTCCCCAATTTGAAGAAAATTATTCTTTGAGAAATAATGAACGCCTTGAATGAAAGACAAAAATTCTTTGTCTAGGAAAATTATTCTAGGATCAAATCGAAATACTCAGAATTTTGATTTTGTTGCTTGAAAGAATAGATTTTTAAGAGTGTACAACTTCAGTAAAATCGATCCGTTCTTTGTGTTTCTTTTCCATATGGCAGCCTCCACAAGTGGTTCGCTATCGGAGAGAAATAGCTTCCGCAAGAATTGACGTTCGATCTGATTATGTGAAATGATCTGCCTTGCACGTGGCCCGCACTTTCAATCGGTCAATGATGATTTTTCAATTTAACACTCGAGCTGCATTACTGACCCTGTAATGGTCAGTAATTTTACTGACCATTTTATTATGGTCAGTAAATTTTATCATGGAAGATTTATGTTTACATTTAATGAAAAGAATATAAATTTCCAACCACTACGTAAATCAACCTCTCGGTAAAAAGAAAAACATTTTATGCTTTCTCACTCACTTGAATTTAATTTTACGTGATTGTCAATTTTTGATGGAACATAATTAATTTGCTTCAATGCTATGAAAGCATAGATTTTTTGTTTTATTTACATGATTTACTTATTTGAATAAAAACGCAAGACTTTATTTGCAAATCTTATAAGAAATATTGCGATTTTCTATTTGGATCAGTGTACATATATTTTTTCGTGGCGGGTCGCCAAGTACCTGAAATTTGGTTTTTAACCAGAATAATAATTCTACATGAATAATAATATAGAAAATATATATACAGAACCTTTAAATCATCATTATTACCTGTTAAAATTCAAAAGAAATATTGTACTTGACCGCAACAAATTTTGGTTTTATTACTTTTACTATTCAAATACTTGAACATCAATTACTACTAAAATAATCTGAATTGTCATACAATATTGTAACCGTTCGAATTTTTTTTTTTGTATTTGGTCATACTTATCAGTTTCACTGAATGTTGTACCTTCAATAAATAACTCAATTTCAAAATGGAACAAGAAGTATTCCCCTTTGCATTTGCAATGTTAAATTCATTGTTCAATGAAACATTTTAATTTAAATCGTACAAATATTTTGCATAGTTTCATTTATTAGTAAAAGGTATAACGCAACTCCGTCATGAATGCGATTCCTCGGATTATTCAGTTCGTAGCAGCTGTTTTTTTTATCTTTACTGTTCTCAGAGATACTTAAAAAATTGCATTATCTAGGTTTGTTCGATAGAAAAACGTATAAATATCGTCAATGACTGCTTTTCGATATATATCAATGTCGGTCCGAGTGCACGGTTATGGCGCGCAACGCGCACGTCTGACTGCTAATGTACCGTTACCACTTACGCATATGTAACTCAAGACCAAAATGCGCAATCGCCTGATACATTTTGTTGCATTTTTTAATCTCGCCTCCCGACTGAATGAGAATTTCTCATTGTGCAAAGTGGCAATTATTAAGCATTTTATTCACCTACGTTGCGCGCACTTATGGTTTTGAAAGGTTTTTCAGATCATTGAACTCGAAACTGTAGCTGTTTTATATTGAAATTGTTTTTTCATCAAAAGTTTGTGATATAAAATTAAAATTTAATTTCCTTTAATTTGCTAACAAATCGAATTACACAAAATGAAATATTGATAAAAATGTTTAATTCGGAATCTTGTAACGTACTGGACGTTTGGTAAAATTATACAATTTTGTATGTATACTTTATTAGAAAGCATTTGACATTTAATATTTGAATAAACAAGCATTTTGCTGTGAATCGTCTCATTAAGATGTATTATATAATCATAGTACAGGTTAATTAATTATAGTTAAAGTTGACTAAATGAACACCATGTCAATAGGATGAGTCCGCGTTTAGCCGTTGTTTTCGATGCAACGCCGCTATTAGTCCACGAAGTCAGGGTGAAAATAACCACTGCACGAGCAACGGGACGGATTTCAAAACGAGCCTCGCGTGCTACGCGAATCAACTCGGCTTAAACGCAAATCGGCTTCAGTCATTTTCAATGCGATCGCTAAGCTAAGCTCTACAAGCATTCTAGCTGTCCTGCGTGAACCCAGTTCTGCGGCAAATCCTGCTTTCAGAGAATGCTGTAATGATATTATGCAAACTGAAATTATTATTATGACGCTAAAAAAATGGAATATATTTTTCGCAATTTTGACGTTAGGATAGATAAAACACATCTTAAAATCATTAAGAATTTCATATGAATAGAAATTCATACGAAAAACTAGATTGAACATTTTTTTTAATACACGTCTCAGAGTTATACTTTTATTTTCCAAGTCACGTTAAAAATGGTTTTATGAATACTTAAATTATAATTTCACTGACATCAGTAAAAACTTGGATTAAAATCGTTGAAACTGGAGGTACCAATTAATTCCTTCAAGCGCTGAAAGACATTTGAAACAGTTTAACATATATATTAAATTGAATGGCTAATTATATTAGAACGATCGCTTGGATAACGTAATTTCTTTATAATTTTAATTCTTTTTTGCGACGTTTATTCACTAATTCTAGACATCATCAGATGCCTAGAATTATTAAGAATATATGCTCTGTACTGCGAAGCACAGAGCATAACCGAACTTTACACTTTCTCCAGAATTAGAATTTGGCTGGATCGACTGCGGAAAGCAGTAAAAGAGTGACGGGTCAGTTGTTTCTAAATCAGGAACAATATAATCTCATCCAACAGTTAATCTGTAACTACGGTCGAGTGACGCGACTGGAAATTTAATCGTGTTCACAGCTGCGTGTGCATCAAACTGCATTTAAAAATTTTTTGCCAACAAGATATGATTGCCACACATGTGGATAATCAATACTATATTCCGGGTCAAATTGTACCTCATAAAGACGTTTTTCGTTCTCGACAATCCAGAGTGTTGAAAGTCAATACTTGCATGATCTCAGCGAGTCACTCATTACATTAAAAAGGCGCAATTTATGACGCCCTCGCAATGCGATCGCTGGCTGATATGCGACTTTAAGAGAAATGCAATAGAATGTGTTCTCTCAGCTCACTCGTATATAGACACGAGCTTGGAAATCGTGGAAAAATATAAAATCAAGAATAAGAAGAAAGTTGCCATGGGAAAAGCAAGAATAAAACTGGGCTTAAGGATCACGAGAAAAGACTTCTGTAGAACAATTTATTAAAGATGACGATGGTTTAGTTAATTAAAGTTTTCTCGATAACGGCAATAGGAAATTAAAATCTGAAGTTTGTGATTCAAAAATAAAAATATGAAAAATGATTATTATTATTTTGTACCATTCTGGTAACAAACTTATATTCGAATTTATATTGAAGCTTCATTCAGCGAATCTTTTCCACCTTAATTAGTTTCGTGAAAATAACCGGGATCACTGACTAACATGTTTTTTTTTTCAGCTTTCAAATCGCGATTCGCTTCAAACGTTCTGATTCGATTATTATCATCGAGTTTATTTTAACTATACCGTCCAGATCGTGTAATTTGAACAATAAACTCGATTACGATTTCGTAATTCTCACACTTAATTCCATTTTGCTTTTAATTTTTTTTCTTGTTGAATTTATCGTTACATCTCTCTCGTTTAGCAAAACGATTAAAAAAATCTCTTCACCGCAAAGAATGTTCGGACTAAAAAAAAATTTCTGTTGTGGATGATATTACAAAAAAATTCTTACTGCAGGCAAAGAGAGGAATTTCTGTGAGACAATTGTCAAGTTGTTTAAATTTGAAGCTTAACTTGTTATATGAACTGTGAAACATGACATAAATTCCTATTAATCCAACGTTACGTTTCGTTTAGGGGATGAAAAATGTCTTTTTGGAAGTTAAAATAAAGGTTACAATAATTTCGGTGCTTTTAAAAGAGTCATGATGTAAAAAGTAGAGGTTTATAGTAATGATTGTTTTTAAACTTCTATATAACTTTTGAAACTTGGCATTACTGTTTCGAATTGTTAGATCATGCTAAGATAAACATCTTATCAGTGTTATTTGCTATTCATTATCAAAGACATACAAAGCTACTGTAATGAAAGCAGAGAGGTTAAAAATAATCACTAACAGAACGTGGTGATTATTTCAACAATATAAATTTGAACAATTGTTTAAAACTATTGAAACTTTTTTATCCATTAATTAACAAAATTTGGTTTATTAACAAATTCAGTACGCTATTTATTGAACAAATTTAAACTGTAATTTGAAAAAAGATATTGGCTATATGGAAAAAAATGATCATTTCCTGTTAAAAAAAAATAATAATAATGGAAATCCATACGGTTTTTTATTATTTGTGCTGTTTCAATTTTCATTAAATGCTTTTTTTTTGTTTGGTTCGGAAATAAAATGTTGCAAAATTTTTGCAATAAATATTTATTTTTATGTTTGAAATTACAAAACCAGATTTGTTTAAATTGTTAAGTACCATAACGTATCAATACTCTATCAACGCTCATACAAGAATAATTGTTTTTCTTTATTTTAATTGCAATCTACACAATTGACACCTTTATGCGCATGCGAAAAATAATTTAAATTGAACATCTTGTTTAATGAACACTGCTAAAAGGCTCCTTTATTTCGCCCGTCAGTTCTATTCCAATCAATGAATTGATTATCAGATGGTGATAATTATTTAATCATCTTTACTTTGTATTTTGCTATCACTTGATTCAATACACAATACATGCAGAATCAAATATTTTTTAATTTTAATTTATAAATTACTACAATTTAATACAAACTCATCATGATTTTAAATTTGATCTATAAAAAAAATTGCTTCTCTTAGAAACACCGTAAGAATTTATTTTCGAAATTGTACTGTTCCATTTATATCTTGTTGTTCGCTCATCAACACGAATCTTGCATCCGCATTCTAATTACTAATCTTGGCAAATGAAAAAGCGACCTCGTTATGGACTGATTGCGCGATCAGACACCCGGCCCTTTCCGAGACGCTTTTCTTCGTTCATTATTACTCGTCGCAAAACTACGACGGAGCAAACTCTGCGATAGAGTCGGTTGGCAGTTATGCCAACTTTCAAGCTTTCGGACGTTTGAGCGACGCTGTGCCATTACTCCGCATTTCATTTCGGTAATGCAAGTTGATGCCTATTGAGACGTCGATCAGAACCGACAATGTGCATGTGAGATGCGGCTTTTGGCATGGCAGCATCACGAGAGGAAGCTTCACGCTAGAATTAAATTTTGTCCATGATGGATCAACATTCCACTGATGGTTGTACATTAAATGTAATACATTTCTAATGAAACCTTTTTTTTATATTTGTTCTCGATTTTAATATCGGATGGGAAAAAATATATGACTATGAAAATTGTTGCCATCACATGACGGCAAAATAGATGAAAGAGATCTGACGATCTATACTGATGGTTTATTTGCTTCTGGTATATTCAAGCGCTTCACCACTTCAAAAGCCCGATTTCAGTGCTGCAAACACAATTAGTTCAGTTTCGCGATCAAAGTTTGCTTTATTTTGATGTTAGCTTGTTTTTTAGATGTTTTGCTGCCGATCTCCCGACGTTACAGTAGATCCGCCATTTAATGACGAAACAACGATCGAAAGTATGATTGACACAAAGGGAAAGATAATTATGAAGCTGAAAAAGGGTTTCTATGTGAAAAGGGATTTTGTTCGTTATTTCTGTATAGCTTTCTATTAAGCAATTTTTGTTTTCGTTTATCAAATTTTCTTTTTAGATCTTTAACTAGTAAAAATTGAAAGAAAAACAATAATTAATAGATTACTTTTGTATTTTTCATTTTTCTAGTTTTATTATTTTATATGGAAATAAAAGTTATGAACACCATAAAATTAACAACCATATTAGAGATTAGTTAATGTTTTATTAAAGCACATAGATATAGTAATAAGCTACGAGTTATGATATCTCTTATGATACAAATTATTCATTCAGCGAAAATGTAATACAGTTTTCAAAGTAGTCTTCATATTATTCATATTTATTTGAAACGGGAAAACGTTTATACATTCTCAACTCAGAATACGTTCCCAGATTGAAGATTAATGGCTCTAACCTGTTATAATCTGAATGAGATCAAATTAAAATCGTGAAATAAGGTGAATGAGAAGTTGAAAAAGCCAATGATGGCTAATGAAATTTCATTTCACCGAACACTGGTGTCTATATATGAGCAAATCTGAATCCATTTTCACTTTTTTGGCCAGCGAATAGCCGTTAATTTTGGAGTTGTTCATATGTTTTAAATCACGTTCCCCCCCCCCTCCCCCCCTTCCCATTTTTTAAATAAAAAATTTGTTCTTTCATCTGAACGATGCAAACGGCGGATAAATGAAACGTGTACTAAAACTGTCCGATAATCCGCTTATGCTTAACGAATCAATCAACCTAAATGTTTCCTTATTCGAAATCCCATTCTAATGCTTTAACGTAATCTTTTGAACGTCGCTTTTTTTCGCGAAAGCGCGCTATTTAATTAGTTATTTTTGTTCACTTTTTTATTCCCTCATTGGATGGATTTTTTAACTTTGCAGCGTATTCAATCGCAAAGTGGAGTTTGATTCCAACGATCGAGATTAATTGGCGCAATTCCGATTTCACGGCGAAAAATTTCCTTTAATGAATTCCACTAACACCGTTTAACGATTATGCATGCTTCTAATGGGAATAAGTGCACCCCTCAATTCTGATGCTCAATGTACGTTTTATTTCACTTAATTTAATTTTTGTGTCGGATCAATTACGAACGACGATTTCTATTTAGAATAGCTTCCCCCGAGTTAATCTTATACAAAGTCCATTTGGGAAAAGTGGTTTGTCAGTGCCTTTTGTAGGTAATTTCATTACACATTCTGTCTATTGTCTTCCTCGTGAGGCGTGTTACAAGAGTCAACTCTGTGCGATAATTGCAACAAAGCCCACGTTGAAAGAAATTTGAAATCGACATTGAACTCAATTCAGCAAATTCAAATGAAAGCCTGTTCTCTACGTGCACTATGTCGAAGGGTACAGTTCTGATCCATACAAAACATTTGGATGTTCGCAGAGCGAATGCATTTTCCAAGCCCAAACTGAGATTTGAGAATTTTAATCTTGAACAAATTTGCGTTACCATATATTCAATTTGAGAGTTTTGCAATTTTTTTGGTTCTGTTTTATGTTGTTCGTTGTTGTTTACAATGTTATTTGTTTCAAGTTGTTATTTTTATCATGAAAATTCATTATAATATTTATTAGTTAGATTAAAAAGAATTACATAGCAAAAGTACCAGAAAGCAACGTAATCAAAATTTCAATATACAATTTCACGTCGAATTTCATTTCATTTGATCAAATACTAGCAATGTGACAACCTACATACAAAAACATGCAAGCCAACATGGATATAAGCTTGCGGAACTTTCGGTTAGGATACATAATGTCATATAAAGTTAGACGTCGCGCAGTATCCAAAAGCCAAAAGAGTTGGAACTCTGGCCGATGTGTCAAACTTGTTCATCTTGCATATCAACTCGAACAAATATCCCAGAAGCAAATAATTCCTGGCCCTATTTAGGATTGCCCTAAAATGAATTAATTTGGTAATCGATTTTCGATTCGGCGCAAAAGGTTGACTGATGAAATTCATTCGCTTAAGATAAATCAGTGCTTGTTGTTCAATGCGACATAGTGACTACAATTAATGTTTCAACATTTCATTACTTCTGAATTGATTTATAACGATTGATTATTAACGCTCATCAATTCTTTGAAAAAACATTCGTTCAGATTCTGTTCATAAATATTACAATCTGCTCAACAAAATAATTCAATATAACATTTTACAGTTTACCATACAGAAACAAAATTGTTTCATCCAAAAATTCATAAAGTTGGTATCAATTTTTATTACCTACAGTAAATTTTGAACATGAAAACTAATAAATTCATATTCAAGGCGTTATATCGAACATATAACGTATATGTGTGTAAATCACTGGAATAAGTCACGCCATGACAATTACGTTTTGTATGTATATTTAATGATATGCTATACGGTATGATTCTACGATGTTTCGTGAAACTTCCAGCCCGGTGTAATAGTAATGGAAATTTCACTTATTTATTTGATCATGGCAAATGTCGATAACGATAAATAAGGTGGAGTTACATTATTTTTATATTTAAAATTCAAATTCCTAACTATAATTATTCATGGTATACATTACTTTTGGATTACTTATATATAACGTTCTGTTAGTTTTTGAAAATCACATTTAGTTATAAAATTCAAATCAAAAATCCCTATGGATATGAATTAATGAGAACAGTTTAAGTAAATCGTGAAAATATTGTATCAAATTTCTATGCAAAAGTCAACTTATTTTCCCATTTATTCGGATATTATAATAACCGATATAGTGCGTATAGCATAGCTTATGGCCTTATAAAAACCATATGCTATATTTATAATGTTCTTTTTGCCAGAGGTGCCGGAACGAAGAGTTTTTAACTCTTTAACATTGACGAGTGAATAAAGAACATTATTTTCTATAAGAACACATAAACCTATATAACTATACAGCTCTATCGAAATGAACTCGACGAAATTAAAATAAATAAAATAAAATTGAGGAAAAATAATTCATTTGTTGATGTTAGGAAAGCGAAAATGAAATGAAAATAAGAAAAAAATAATCAATGGCAGCCGAAGGCAATGTCAAAAGTCTGCATTTTCGCAAGCATGAAAGTTGATTTTTCGGATTTGTGAAGTTGCCGTTAATTCGGGAATGAAGCAAGCGAAAGTATGGGTTAACGAGAAGCTTATGCCGGAACCTGGTTGAACTGTGTCTGCAAGGCAAAATGTGTGAAAATAAGCTTGAGCTTCTTTTCGCTGTCATTTGTCAAACGAGGGGGAGGCTCGCGGGTTACGTAAGCCGTCCGGGCGGCGATCAGAACATATTGTGTGAAGATAATTGAGCGCTCGAAAATAGCCTACCCTGGACGTGCGGTCTATACCAATAAACGTCAAGTCTGACTTAAATCGCTCTTCGTCTGGCACGACTATACAGTGTCTGACGGATCATTGGCAATGCGGTCACTATTTCTTTCGTCAACCATTGTGCCAACGTAGACCGACTGCCTTGATTTGTTATGCGACCGAATGTGCACTTTGATTCGAAACTGCGCTCCTTCAAGGTCGCACCATCTACCAGAGTCATCGATAAATTGATCGTAGAATATATAATTAGCAGGCGAGTGAAGATCATCGGTTTTATAAATGTCAAACGGCAAAAAAAGAAATACAAATAATAAAACTGATGTTAATTTCTAATTAACAATTACGTCACGATTAAGGCAAAAGCGTAAACATTTTACATTTTTATTCACATCATAACTGATTTAAAACAATATGAGATTATTTATAAAAATGGTATGTTCCTGAAAAAAATCGGCACGTTCTATACTATACACGATGCATGGTTAAGACTACCATGATTTCTTTCGTTTTTATCAAACATTACATGGAACGATATCTCCGCGAAATCGACATGTTATTACAAATCTATATAAGTGATATATTATATCAAATGTGTCGCTTCCGGTAAAAACCAAACAAGTGGTTTTCAGTTTTTTTACGTTGAACGGTTCAAAATTTTGAAGTTTCCTTGTTGAAATTATTTTAATTTTCATTTGAAACCATTTGTTCATTTTGTAACCAATAAATGATGGAAAACAAAATTTTTATAAAATAAACAACATTTTGATTAAAATGACGGATGTCTGGTTTTTACCAGAAGCCACACAAATATCGTAATTGAAAAGATCCCGTAGTTTATTTTTTTGTTTAAGAATTTAATAACATACAATAAATATTGAACAAGTGACTGTCTTTTATCATTTGCAACTGTATATTGCAGAAAGAAATTGCATACAAATAATATCTTTACGAAGAAGTTCCAAAACAATCCGATAAAAGATGCGGTTGGTTTTTTTCATAACTTTTGTCGTTACAAATGTTCGTGATAGTTAATATCCCTATAATTCTTATGAACATGTTTGTTTCAAAATTTGAATAATAAAATTAAATTTATCTTTACACTATAAAAATAAGTGTCTGCAATTCAAAGACACTTTGTGTAGATGTTTTTGACTTGTTTATTCTAAACAATTAGTGTCTTAATAGTCGTTGAAATATATTTAAGTGTCTTAAAATCTGACATTTAAGACAAGCACTATAATTGAAGACACTTTTATCTTGTCGGATATATTATTTACATTGCATTGTTCTTATGTTTTTCTATTACTACTTAATTGAGTTCGGGTATATAGACGGTTCATTTAACATTGTGAGTTGTTGCTGCAATAGTCGCATTGTTATTTTAACAGTCTAAACCTCGTAGACTGATCTAAGGTTGACACACCAACGTTAACACTTGTGACTTTTGTCATCAAGATTGTTCAAAGATTTGCTCAACAAAATCTACTTATTTGTTTAGTCAAATCTCATTATTTATTCGTTTAGTAAAATACATTATATTTTACAAAATTGTTGTAAAATTGTTTGAACATGTCAATGACAAAGATATAAATCTTTTTTCAAGAGGACTTTTTCATGAACAATTCTTTATCATTATAAAACAAATTATCTTTCTCACACTTCTGTCATCAACCACTGTCCGAAATGAACATTCAAAAACACCGATCATTGTTTATTCACTCAGCAATAATGGTCACAAGTCGGTCAGGAGGCTCTCTAATCATAATCCACCGCGCGGGAAGATGACACGCGGCCGCTTTAATGCATATTAAGTGGTACCAGAATCAGAGGCATGCTGTCAGCGCGCGGTCGCGGTAATTGCTTTTGATTATAGCATGGAAATGCTTTTCGACGGCTCCAATTGTTCTGCGGAAAAGAATATAAAGCGGCGCGAAAAGCGTAACGTCGTTGCTCCGTTTGTGGGTCTCCTTGAGCCAAATTGTCAGATATATTCTATTAATGGCAACTGGCTAACAATCATTACAAATCGTGACGTAATAGACGCCATCCTGTCAAGGTTAAAAAAAGTTTATATTGTATCAATATAGGCATTGAACTCAGACAATTGAAATCGATTTAGCCTAATGGGTATTTCACACGATAGACTGAACTTCAAACATCTCAAATTTTTCTTTTTTTTTTTTTTTATATATGTATTCAGTTTTTAAAGTAAAAAAAAAGTTTTGTTTCTTTGCTTTGAGCTTGATTTTCAATTCAACGAAAAACGAACTGAGTTCATAACGTTTAAATTCAAAGTAAGTTTCCATATATGAAAATTAGACTGTAAATTTACCCTTTAAACTTTGTAAAAGCAAAACGAAGGAGCTTCCACTCGAGTTCAAAACATTTTCATCGCACAAATTTGTATAAGTAATTAATTGCGACGACATATTATACGCTATTAAACGTCTCAATTTGACTGCACTTCAAAAATAAATGCTCGAATTTGTTGCAAGGTGCATTAAAAGCCGCACCTATACGCACACCGGACTTAGAAAATTCGCAATCGAGTTTCTGGTGCAGACGACACAGGTAATTAATCCCACTTCGTTGACACCTGCGCGCGTTTTATTTAAATTTGCGTTATTCCATCTAACATTCGTAAACTATTAATATTAGAAAACTACATAAGCACGCAAATTTCGGCAAGCAACAGCGCCTCTTGCGGTCGAGCACGTAGTAAATTAGTTAATTATTCAAAGTTACCCTTCACATATTCCGCTGAAGCAGCTTGGCAAACCATTTTGCGAGTAACCTATCTTTTACTATAAATTTGTTTTCGTCAACACTGATTAATAAGGTTATAGTCGGCTTAACAATGAGTCTCGATGACTATATTAAAATGAAATTCTAACGTATTTTCATTTTTACTACGAGCAAATGCACGCTCTTATCAAGCTGGCAAAGACTTTAACAATTTTATTTTTTAGATTGGACTACTAACATAGAGAAGGAATTATAGAATATTCTCTAAAAATTTAATCCATTTTAATCTGTTTTATGTCTCTCATCTCATATCTTTTTTTTTTCATAACTATGTGCATAAAAATGTTTACTTATTTGACTCTATCTTTTTTTGTATACATTTTTCTCTTCTTTAATTTTGACCTTTCTTTGCATCTAGAAGTTTTCAAGAACTTTGCTGGAAATCATTTCCACTTTTTTATTGCTATTTTTAACTGATTTTGTTTTCATTCTTTTGATTAACGTTTTCTATATACTTAACTTAATGTTTTTTAATAATAAATAATAATAACAATCGATTTTGATCAAACTTAACCTCAGGTTTGGTTTTTTGAAATTTGAAAAAATTTTGAAATGCGCTCTACCATCCATCTGCTTCTATTAGTCATCTATCTTCTTTTTTTTATCTCTCTATGAAACGAAATTAATTGAACTAATCAGAAGCGATATAAAAAGGTTAGAATAACCAATCACAACACAACAGCGGCCATTATAAGCCGAGATTTGTAAGAACAATTGAACTTAAGGCGATTATGATTAAAATATTAAACAAAATATATCGAATGATTTATATAATTGCAAAGAATCTTTGGATGAATTTTGTGTAATATTTATATTTTTTTTGCATAGGACATTATCGTGTTTTTCGTAAACACCGACCCACATTTATCGCCTTAAAATGATTGATTATTTAAATCAATCTCCTTGCATATACAATATTATATCAGTATACAGTAAAAGAAACATTATTTTTTAACAAAATGAAAAATAATTTCTAGCCATTCCATGTTACAAAAACATTATACTGTAAAAAAAATATGTACATGTATACATGTAAATATTTTATTAAGTCACCACGAAACATTCAACCTGTCAAAGACGAATTGATTTTTTTACACTCGAGTTGACAGAAATGACAGAGATTAAAAAAGAAAGATGGAAATATATCAGCGTGTTAATCAATCGATGTCACAAGTGTTTACGAAATTATGTAGCGTGACGTAAAATATATCAAACACTCTAAATCCATTTCATTTATCAGAGGCAGCGTGTCACATTTTTGGGAGCCGCAAATAACTAAAATAGATCAAATAGAAACACGTGCGTAGCGTGATGATATTGTTTGGATCAATCTAAGACACACGTCAATGCTTTGGGATAAATATATGATTTACCAATTTGATGGATCATGCCGAAACGAGATCGTACGTTAATGTTTTTTTTTTTTTCTAATAATTTTGAACACGTTCGGAAATGTAACTCTAAAAAACCCCATAAATTATTTTGTAGCAGCTTTTTTGTGAAGACGAAAAAGTTATTCAGACCTGTGAATTCAAGATGTTGCACTGATGAAGTGACGCCCGGAAAATCTCGACTTTTTGTCTAAAAATAAAGCTTGTGCTCGGAATGCTACTAATAGTGCTTGGTGGGAAATTTGAGAAAGACTTTTGAATTATTATCTTCATTGATTAATTTTTTTGATCGACTTAATAAAAAGTGAGATGATTTTTTTCCAAGATACATTTGATTAAATGAATCATTAAATGAGTTCAACTCATTTTTGGTCAAAATTCAGGTGTTGAAACATTGAAGTATATAAATATAAATTTAACGTAAAATAAAAAGATAAAATATCCGATAAAATATTCCATAATTTATGCATATCTCATAATTTATAGAAAGTTCTATTTTCATGGTGAAAAATCTTATTACACAAAGAATGCTAATATAATCTCCAGCAGGAGAAAAGCAAGAGAAAAAGTTTTTCAATTCGGTAAAACAAGGAGCTATATCATATATTCAATATTTTAATCCCACTGAGTCTAACGCAGTGATTTCATTTTCGCACTGAATGAATTAAGTTGCGACAATGTGTGTACACTTCGAAGGGTTAATGAATGAATTAAAAAAAATGTTGGAAAATGAGGAAAGGAAGAGATTGTGAGAAAACTATTTCATTCCTATAAGAAACTATTTATTCATTTATATTTATTTGGATTATTTGAGACAAATAATTTGGAATGATTATATCCATCAAAATTATAATTTAAAATAAAAAAAAAAAAACGAAGAAAAAATTGTTAGAAATCATAAGTGTTATATAAACTGTACCTCTGCTAATATAACGACAAAAGTTTACAGCATAATTGTAATGCAGAAAATATGGCCGCCGGCCAAATAAATTCGCCTGCCGTTTTAGGTCTTCGCGTCACTGTAAGTTTACCTATATTTAAATTTTACTTAGGTACAAGCAGCGCGTCAAATGAATGAAAGACACAAACGAAACGCTTACAATTGATTTCTCATTGGGTCGTTATTTTGACTTTTACACTGCCTTTGCCAAATGATTTTAGTATGTTAGGCGTATTACAGTAATGAAATAAGGGAACTTTTAATAAAGGCAATACCGAGTTATGGTATACTATAAAAATACACTTGGCACAATAATTAACGGGCATCCTAAAATTAAAAAAAAAATTTTTTTCAAACGGCCATAACTATTACATTTTCCATCTAAAAACAACATTATTATTTTAAAATTGAAACTTAGAATGTCAGCTTTGAAACGTCAGTCGATAAACTGAATCAAAGTTACAGTGAAAAAATGCAAAAAGTTCTTATAGTATATTACACCTAGACTCATATTAAACAATCACACACAGGTGAAAATATATTTTAAAACATCTGATATATTTCAGATAACTAAAAAATATTAACATTACAATCACTGATAAAAAATAATACGTTAATTTATTTCTTCAATTAAAATAAATTAACATAAAGTTAAATTCTTTATTTCATTACTTGAATTATAAAAAAATAGATGTATGAATTTTGATAAGATTTTTGTACGATTATTTATTAACATAGATAATAATGAAACGGAAATAGTATAATATTACTGAAAAAATTCTGAGCCAAAGTTACGCGTAATGAAAAATGGATTTAATTAGCATTATTGGATTACTGGAAATCGGAGTTGGATCCAAGAGGTAAAAAAGAAAAATAGTAACCACAGGAATAAGGTAAAAAAGTAAATAAAATAAAGTTGTTGAATCGCAGTTTCTAATAATGATGTGAAACCAAAAACAAACTTATAAGATTAAAGTAACAAGTGTGCACGTCAAGGTGCGCGTATATATATGGCACTTTTTTGAACGAACTAACGTCGGGTGCTTTGCTTTTCATTTACTTACATTTCCTCTACTTTTGAACAATTATAATTAACCTTGCCACGTTAATTAACAAACTTCCATTACCAGACAGGATGGATCAATAAGATTTTACTCGGCGCCTGTCACGTAACTATAATACTTTATTGTAAATTCAATATCTCATTAGTATTTTTGATAATTTTCGACGATAAAAGTTAAGCGGTATATTTATTTTCATATCAGCAGTTCCTCTGTGAAGTTGAGAAGCAAAGGTGAAATTTCACATCTTGTATCAAAATTAATCGAAGAATTTTATTATACATTAAAGAAAATGTAAGCAACCATCAAATATGACGCAAAGTAATGCCAATAGTACAACCGAAACCTTTAACTCAAAGCGTAAAATTCAACTTTGATGTTAAGGTACGCGACGCGAAGAAAAAATGCAACTAAATTAATGCAAATTAAATATATAATAATATGAATATGATCAAAGATTCAAATTTGCACTAGCACATTCATTAAAAAGCGAAATTTGTTTAAACAAGCATTTTAGAATTCAACTTCTTTTTTATAAATAAACAGAATAATTCACTGGGATCAAACGAACGTAAAAACCAAAATCTTGAAAGGTGTATTTTTTTTGTTCATGAGGTATTTTTCTCCCTTTTGTGATATGTGACGCTAATTATCTTGCCACTTGAAACGTGAAAAAATGAAACGATTTGAAACAGCATAGAAAGTTTGACTATGAAAATTGTATGCAATTAAAAACAATTCTAATCAATGATTTGTTGCATGAACGGATGCATGACTGGGGCCAATGATCGGTATTCTTATGACACTTTTGCGCAATCATAACGTGTAATACACTTTCTGTAGAGAAAGAAAATGTATAACAAGAGTGAAAAGATAAACGCGCGAATTATATCATTGGTCCGGTTATACCGGCTCTTTAATTTCCGTTCCACTTAGATGCACCGCACATTAAGGGCACGAGACTTAGTCACGTCTTCATTATTGCTATTCTCTTACACCTTTGATTCAATTTCGATTTCTCTCATCATTAGTTATAATTTGACCGAAGCCTGTTATTTTTAACTACTTTCTTTTATTTTCTTCTGCGGTTAATGAAAGCCAACAGATTATTTGACCGCCCATTTTGTGACCATTGATTTTCCCCCGTAGAATAATTACGACTGCAAAAATGTGCAGTGGCACTCGAAACTGATTTCTATGTTCCGATGAACAAACCACTTGATGGTACACGACGTCGAGTTATCGTCGCCTTTTTTTTCTCCCAAAAGTTCGTCGACCATGTAAATAATGATCGCACCAGGCCGCTACTAAACTAGGCAAAATGCTTTCGAACAAGTGAAAGGCTGCTATCGAAAAAATATGCTGAAATAATAACAATTATGTAGGTCGTGCCGTATGACATGCTGCACTTTATGCTGTATTCTTAATTTTTTTTTCTTTATCAGACTGGTTTGACTAATGAACGCAAACCCGGATATTTAACGCTCTTGCACGTTTCGAGTGATATCGATCGTCGTGATTAGTTGTTATAATAGCATAATTTTAACTATCAAGCAGGTGCCAAAATTTCCTGGTTCTGAATTAAAAATCTTTGAAAGAGTAAAAAAAAAATTATTTTATTTTTTATGAAATATTTTCCATATTCATTGATTAAATTTCCAAGGCAAAAATTATATCTAGTAAGGAACTGATGTAAACTGGTTATCTCGATGTATTACTTGTTACTCGAACCGCGAAAAATCGAATTCGATTTTTCTTGAATAACGCAAAACACTTTCTGAGACGGTAGACTTTTTGACCGTTCAATTCCGCTTGGATTTTTCATCGCACGGAATGTTTGACGACGCCGTATTTCTTTTCTACACACAAGACTGATGACAGTATTGCCCATATATTTCAGTGAACCTTTTGTGCTTTACACAAAAACCCACTTGGTATCGAAAACAAATCAACCAAAAACACACGTTCGTCTGGCTCGATTCGAGTTGATTCAGAAACTTACAAATCAGATAATATGCTTTCAGACAGATTGGTACGTAAATCAAAACGAGCGGTCTTCGTTTTTGTATAACACATAAATACAAAGCAATTTTTATTCTATACTTTCGAACTGGACCAATTGGTTCGTTAATCAATTCCTAATTAATTTATATATATATATTTTTTTTTTTTTTTTTTTTTTGAATGAAATGAAAATTTTCGACAATAAATCAAAAAAATTAGATTCTCACAATTTATACTACGACGGACGAATAGCTGATCAAAATTCAACAAAACTTTGAAACAATTTGAATGTAATGAATAAAACTGTTTCTTTTTTCATATGCCTCATCATCTTTTTAAAATTTAAATGTTTTCCAAGTTGCTAGCCTAAGCTAGTCTTGTCTTTGCTTGAAACAATTTTTTGATATTGTTGTTTAAAACAGTGAAAATTAAAAGTGAATGACTTTTTATATGTTATGACTCATAAGGAACTTGAGATTTTTAAATGCCATACGTATAACCTTCCATCAAATTTGAAAGAAAACAACGTTACAACCCATTTAGACGAATCATTCTACTTTACTCAGGAAACGTTATGCATTGGTTCCAACAGAGCCACTTACACGGAAAACGTAAAAAGAAAATTAATCTATAAATAAAATTAGAAAATCGTGAACAGAAAAAAAATCATACAAAATTATTGAACAGTATAGTTGGAGCGTGGAAAAATTTTTATTTCAATCAAAATTATATTGAATTATTCCGAAGAAGAAAAATATTTAAAATCAATCATTTTTATTTTATTCCATAAAAATAATGACATTGCGATAAAAATTATTGATTGTTCGACTTGTCAAGTGAACAGTGCAGATAATTTCACGAAAGAATTTTCAAATCATTGTATAAACTTTTTACTCCGTGTAAGATTTTTAAAGCAACGTTTTTTTATTGACAAACTTAATAGTTAAAAAATGTTCACCATTCTCTCATCAAATGTCGTCACCAAATTTACAGCTTCAGTATACAGCATTTGTATAATGTGAAAAGTTGAAATTACGAGACAATTGGCGACAATGACACATGAAGAAGTATGGATCGTTCAATTAAAGTTTTTAATAGCTTTTCGTATAGTGATAAGGCAATTTTACATATACTTAAAATTGTCCATCAAAACAAATTATAAAATGCAATTTATGATTAATCGCAGTTTTCATGTATAAAAGACTTTATTTACGACACATCTCGTTGGTATTATTGTTCCCAGTTATTGAAAATTTATTTCTGCAAGAATCATGGAGACATTTTTGTTAGCATGTTTGTTCGGATGATCTCCGTCATACTTTTTACATAAATGTAAAAAAGTGACTTCCTATGCACTTTTCTCAACATCTCAGTTTGTTTACATTTAATTTAAACTTGAATTATGTCAGGAAAAAGTTTTTATAAATCCTTCAGTTTTGAATCGCACTGTTTAGAGTCACTGTGACAAGAAACATATATTTTCAGCGAAGTCCTGGTTTTAACGGTGATGCTTACAGTAAACAAAGCCCTTTGATCCGTCTCGATCGACTGAGCCTTGTCACTTTAACGAACCATGTCAAATCTACAAAACGTTTGTTATACTTCATTAAATATCAACAGTCGATGAGCATCATGTCACACAATTTAAGGAACAATGCCTAGATAAAAAAAAAGAAACAAATGCATTATATACGTTGCCATATGTACTCCATATATATCACAAAAGTGACTGAATATAAGTACTATAAATGGCAACATTTATACTACACATATGGTACATATATACGGCACTTGTGTAGAAAATATATCGCATATATGCTATCGTTTATGGTTGCATAAACCATAAATAAATTATTTTTTTGCCCGTGTGGCCTAAGCACATTAAAATATGACACATGAAGTTTAAAAAAAAAAATGTTCAATCTACCTCAAGAAAAAAAATGAACGAAATATAAATCTTGTGCAAACATATTGACAAGAAACGTTGGAACAATAAATGACGTTCAAGTTGACCAAACTTTGCAAGATCACATATCGTGAATAAAAGATTCGTTTATTGTATGGTTTTTTTGAACAATCTTCGCAGGCACTTTAGGTGGACTTTAATCTAAAATAGCTTGTGCTTTCACCTCTTCTATATTTAGAACCCAAACACCAGCGCCTAACTATCCCTCAGTCGAACTGTCAAAGACCCAAATCGCAGTCAACCGTCAAATAACAACAAGGATTTCCCAGAAGTGAGGGAATTAGTTGAATTATGAATGAAAAATGAACGCTCCGAGTTGCACATTTAACTTGTTAGAAAGTGTCCAAGTTTAGCTCGAAAATGCACCGTAACGTGTATTCTCTGAAAAGATGTAGTCCTACCTTTCGTGGTTCCGGCGTATAAATTCCAGGCAGCGGTGCCAAAAGATGTAACGCCGGATTTGGGATGCCGGAAGCAGGGTGTCCTGGTGGTATCGGTAGAGGTACCAGTTTGAGGCCCCAAGGTAGGTACCAAGGTGTAGTGTGGTGCATGGCTGTGGTTAGCTCGTTTATGTACAACAACTTTTTCGCAACTAATCAAAATTCGTAACAAAACTAGAACTAGAAAACTTGAGTAGAATTTTCACCAAACTCGAGATCTTATTAACAAATCAACCCTCTGAAACAATCGAGAGGTCCGCGCGCGAACCAAACATGTTGTCACTCTCGATTCGTCACTGATAACCGTACGAACCGGCTGTCATTGTTGAGAAACGTTTCGAAGATCTGTTGTCTATTTGGAGAACACAGCTGACGTTGCCGAAACGAGCGCGCCTCGACGACTAAGCTTTGATCGAGTATCTACGCACGAGCACATGGTGCAGAGCTCCTCCTCCGTCACCACCTCCTTCGCTATCCTCAGCCCTCTCTCTCTCCGGTGCACTATTTCTGTCTCTCTTCGTCTGCGAATCTCTCTCTCAAACATTAAACCGAACACGAACGCAGACGTCAATTTCCTCGCACGTGCGTTAAGTATCTCGTGTGTTCTGTATTTTCTTTTCTTTGACCCTACGGATTAGAGAATAGATGCACCGAATAGATGCTAAATTTTTAAATCTGATATCGACAGCAGCTCAAATTGTTTTCCTAGCGAAAAAAAGATCTAGTCACGATGATAATAATGTCTTGTTCATAGATATGATTGCAATCAATCCCATCAACATTCAATTTCAATTCAATTATCCTAACCCAATGTAAAATAATAGAAAACTATACAAATCAAAATTTTAAACCTGAAAATGAGATATAATTATGTATAATCATAATCATTTATTGATAAACAATAAAAAATATTTAAAATTGTAATACAATGATTGTATCTATCTATTTGGATATAGTGGAGGAAGAATTCCGTGAAAAATATTCACTGCAAATCTTTGAAAGACTGGGGCTATTTTGTGCAATCTTTTGAAATGGCGCAATGGAGAATAGCTTTTCCTTGAGAGCATTGTGCGAAAAACAAATTTCATTGAAATGTTTCCATCGAAATATGTCATTTACAAAGAATAGTTTCTGAATCTGACATGTACATATATTTGAAAATTAACAGTAAAAATTGTTCAGAAATAGAGAATACAAACGAAAATATGTGCTTTGATCTTTTTTTAAATAATGATGACAAAAGTTGAACATGCATTTTTACTTACAAAATGCATGAAATCTATTGTAAATAAATAAATTAATGATAAACTTATTTTTCAATCAACGTCGATGTGGAAAATCCAGAGACAATAAAAATAGTTTTTTAAACTGAAGATTTGGCATGAATTACGAAACAAAGACTAACCAGATAGAAATTAACTAAATAAAAATAATTTTAACTCGACTCTAAAAATTAACAGCCAAATATATGTTGCCATGAACGAAATAACAATTTAAAAATGTACGGCAATCACTAAGTAAAATATCAAGGTCCAAAGCTGAGCGACACGGTAGTTGAAATCGATGAAAGCACCGAAATGTGTCGCAAGAAAAAGAATCCTGTTTCTTTTATGAGCGTCACCTAACTTGAAATTTATTATCAGATTATACTTTTTGAAGTACAATTGATATGAAACTCTGATTCTTGTAGTTAGAAAAAAAAAGTAATTTAATGAGTCGGAAAGTATCGATATGCCATTATTGAATTCATCTTCGCAGTATGGAATTGTTGTTGGTTATTTCTATTGACTCGATCACAACATAACGTTTATGGCGTTTGAAAACTTAAAATTGATCCCAAGCGATTTTCAAACTGCTTTTTTTTGTGACAATGCCTGAGGTCAATAGTTATGCAGTGTGGTAAAAATGTTTGAAAATAGTTTATATAGGTATAGTATGTTACATTAAGGGCGGTAACTTATTCCGATCACTTGTTTTCTTATCGTGAACCGCCCACGTTTGGTAAATAAATGTTATTTGACAAGTGCAAAGAAAGTGTTGATTAGAAAATTTTGTTGCAGTGAAAAGCTTCCGGATTGAATAATTCAATAGAAAATTTACATGCACATTCAACATTATCCTCTAGGAGTTTGGTTATTTATATGTTGGCAGTTAATGACCTATTACATGTGTTCCAGACACCATGGACTAGTAAAACATTTCAAGTCTATTATTTATAAATTGACAGACTTGTTATTATATCATTTATAATGTTTACGCATGAAAAAATAAAACAAAATGGTTACGCAATCCCCAAACGGATATTATATATAAATGGACAAAACCGTTTTTAAATCTTGAGAAATCTTTTTCATTTCCCTTTAAGTGTATGTTGTTGAAAATCAGTCCGTCAGAAAAAAAACTAAGCGAACTATTGAATAATATAAAAAAATAGTATTAGATAGTTTAATTATTTACCTGAAGTGATATTAAGCTATGAAACAGTTAAAATGATTTATTTGGTATTGTTAGTATTTATATAAGAAAAGTGTTGAGTGAACTCTTATCATGTGACATTATTTGTGTTCGACGATAAGCGTATAAAAAGTGCAGTGTTTTTTCTTGCATCGAGACAAAAAATAGCAAAACGTTCGTTCTAAACTATATAACGCGTGATTCATTATCAGGTTCAATTATTATCGTTTCTTAACACGTTCAGCAAAGTAATGAATTTTTTGCAAGTATTTTTTTTTAATTAAGGATAAATAGTTAGAGGTTTTAAATTTAATTATTCTAGCCATAATAGAAAATTAACGATTTGCTATGGTTTTTGTGTCAATTAAAGTTTGGCGATATTTCTATCAAATATAAATCGACGATCGAAGTTCTTTTCAAGTTTTAACGAAATATTTTCTTGTAATGTTTATAATGTTAATAAAAATATTTTCTAAAATAAATTAGGGGAGTGCTCTATCTTCAGACAATGCCAATAAATAAAAAACAGATATAGTCTTTTATCAACGTCTTAAAAAAACGTACATGTAAGTAAGAACGTAAATTCACATAATATTAATTTTTTTTAGTTAAATCCAAATTTCTGCTCTTCTAAATATATATGACATTAGAAGTTCTTTTCAATAGGCCCTTGTAAAGTAATACATATTTTCTCAAAAAATTCGTTCGGACAATATTATTTTTCATAAACTCAAAATTTTTTCACTCAATAAATTCTCGAAAAGAAGTGCAGTGTACATTTTTCAAAATTATTGTGTAACTTCAACAATAAAATTTATAAATGTACTTGTTATTCAGCATATATTCAGTTAATAAATTTATTTTAGGGGGATCATTTGTTAGAAGTAGAAAGATCTCTATATAAATTAACGTTGTTTAAATTAACGAAAACAAAAAGTTTCTCAAAATAAGATACTCGCCCCTAAGTTAAGAGACAAACCTCTGTATAATTTTCATGAACAATTTTCATGAAACAATTTTGAAAATTCATGACAGTTAGTTGTGTCCTGTGGTAATTTGGCCTGAGCGGCTTATAATGCTCAGTGTCATAGAACGTACAGTGAAAGAACTCTATAAATATAGTTGCACAGGACGGAGCAGGAAAATTTTAAAGGACAATTATACTAAACTTCCAAAAAAATCATCCTACTACGCCCTAAAAATTCTAGCGGCGAATTCCAGCATTAGTTCATTTTTATAAACATTGATAATAAGATTGATATGATTATTTTAAACCGCGGATTGTAACCTCAAAACAAAAATTTCAAGCGAATTATAAAAATCTTTAAACTTCAGATACAAAGTCTGATAAGGCATTAGTTGTTTCAATTTTTAAAGCAGTTTTTGTCCCGCCACTTAAAAAATTTTCATATTTAGTAAAATTTATTAAAATTTTGATTTTACTAATTAAATATTGCACGCTTTTATTGTCTAAACTACTGTGACTTTTATATATACTTTTGAATAGTTTTTTTTTCACTTGTATTTCTCACCTATAACAATTTTTGTTTGTTTGTTTGTTTGTCTATGCGGCGTATCTCCTCCACTTTACATAAACTCAAACGATTCCTGCGTGACAGTAGTTTTCAGATATAAACACACGTGTACTAATTTAGTTTTTCACATCTATGGACGATTGAACATAATTTCATTTTTATATTTAGTTGAACTAATATATTTTACATATTAATTTTAATAATATTAGGGGAGAATTGAACTTTTTTTTTAAATTTTAAAGTTCTTCAACGTCAGTTTTGTTGTTTACGATGCACACGATTTGTACAAAAAGTCCATTGATTGTTCGAACAGATTAATTAATCACCTAATTATAATAATAAAATTCAACATTATCTATATATTTTGAAACAAAAACAGTGATTTTAACTGATCGTGTTGCAAAACAGATTTACAGCTTTTAGTCATTCCAATTTTTTTTCAAATCAGTGCCATTATTTTGATACGTCAAAGTGAAGTTAACTAACAAACAATGAAGTGATAAATTAGTCTCAATTTGTACGACAATCCTTTGTCGACATTTTTCGGCTGACAGATGGAAGAAACGTTAGAGGACAATATATGACTAGATACTTTTACGCAAAGTGATTCGCCGAGTATAAATTTAATTGTCTTAACATAGTACGCGCAAATATCTTCCAAATTGCAAGAAGGGACGTTTCTCAATGCATTGTAAATTGTGTGCAGGAACGCACGGCACATCCGACAACCAATGACAGACCGCCGACAGCTGTACTTGGTCGTCCTGCGGGATTTTGTAACCAAATCAAAAACAATGAATCATTATTTTTACAAAAGAAGAGCGATAAATAAGACGAGTTTTTTCGATTATTAAATATTGTATGATTTACAACAAATCTAATTATTCTTTTTTATAAGATGAAATATCATATAAGATTTTTTTTTCATCACATTGCAATTCATTGGCCAGGAGAGGGAAAGAAGAAAGTCATTAAAAAAGTAAAATTTTTCCCAAATAGTACAAGTACCTAGGTTCCCAAACTGATGTCCATAAAAATTGTTTAGTTAATCAAATGTACAAAAATTGCATATGATATGTTTAGTAATAGCTATAAACTCTCCGGCTTTTCTTGGGGTTTAACCCTTCACGTACCGACGTTCATTTTGGACGGTCTGTATCATGGACCCAATGGATTTTTCGACTTGTAAACAACGTTTAATAGATTGTTTGATGAATCATAATTAGAAGTAGTATTAAATAAACATTTGGAATTAATTCAAATAATAGTTAAATAAATGTATAATAAATCATATAAAAAAATTATTCATAAACAATGGAATAAAACGATGACTTATAAATGTACATAAATTTATGTAGATACGTGAACATAAGTTTTTTTTATATATAATGGTTGATATAAGAACACCACTTATTTATAAATTGAATTTTTCAATGATATTCAGTAAAAATCATGAAAATGTAAAAATTCGTTTAAAAGTGAGTTTTTTTATTGATGTTTTTATTTAGTGGAAGTATTTTTAATTGGCAGTTTATTAATATCATTTAGTGTCATAACATCAAGTTTATTTCATTTTTTTAAAAGTTGAAAAACATTGAAAGTTATAAAAGTTATTCATATTTAAAAAAGCCCACAATAGCGATAAATAAGTTAATAACCGCTACTGACTTAGAAACTAAAGGGTTAAAAGCGGAATTTATTAGAACTTTGTCGGTAAGAGTGCGCAGCAACTTTACCTGCGAAGTAACGAGCCTATATTTACAGTCCATATAATAGTCCTAACCTTAAAACAAAAGTGATTTTAAATTTTAATTTAGTCATTGTTCCGATAACTAGATTGTTTGTTTTCATATTAACTCGGCCCTGTCAGAGTATTTGAACGAAAAATGTTTCTGCTTATGACGTCACAAAGGTGAGTTTACGTCTGGTGCTGTTAGATGGCAATATTTTACAAAATCATTTTTACATATTTTTAAAAAACAACATAAAAAAAATTATATGAAGAGATGAGAGTTTAGTAAAAACAAAAATAAAAAATGTAGGAAATTGAATCTGAACGTTTGCAACACTATCAAAAATGAAGTTATAATATCACAAAATGGAAGTCTCTTCATCTTTCACCAGTTGAACATTTTTAATCCGTTGTTATTTTTACAAGTACAGCAGAACAGTATTGGGCACACAATGGGGCACACGGTGCTAGAATAGGACCGGAGAATAACAAATAAAATAACTTTTTTGTTTCAAAAACAATACCAAACAAAGCTAACAAAACGGAATGGGTCGGAACGAAATGAAATCTATGAAAACAAATCTTATGAAATTGAATCGAATCATAACAAAAAACGTATCGAACAAAACGAAATAAAATCAATCGAAACAAATCAATACATAAATTGATTTCAATTTGACTTGATTCAACTGTGTTTTCATACAAAAATCATTAATTATTATTTATCCATAGTACTACCAAAAAGTTCGCAATCACCCTTGAGTTATGAAATGACTTAAGCATATCTCTGTTCTTTATATAAAAATTGCAATCAAGTTTTCTTAACAGGTATATAATAACGATTAGAATTGTATAGAAAATTGTAATGTTAATTGAAAAATTAAAGTTATTTGTTACGCAAACTTCATGCATTTTATTAATTGTTACCTACAAAAGATTTACAATCTCATTAATAAAATAAGTAACAAATAAATGAATTTGACTTCATTTTTATATTGCTTAAATTAACTAAAGAAATGTAACTAAAACAATATTTATGTTATTGTGTTACTTCAAAGATAACTTTAATAATCTAAATCTAAAGAATCTAAAAAATATACATTTTATAATTCAAGTGACCAAAGTGTTCATAACCTTTTTGACGGTACTGTATTGGACATATTATTCATTATTTTATTAATTTATTTAATATTAAACAAAAATTTATTCGTACACTTGCGGTCTAAAATGAGCAGCAGAAAGTAATTAAGTTTCTGCTACAGTATTTATTCTCTTACTCTAAAGTATTCAGGCGTTTTAACTGAATACAATTTTTCCCATTCGTGCTCATCCAAATAACAATTATCACAATTAATCAATCAAATATCAAAAAATGAAAATGTAAAATATTAAAGCACAATCATCTTATTAATGAGATATGAATTTGTGTATAAACATGAGTAATGAGTATAAATTCGATGTACATGTGTGCACCCAAGATCGCATAATGATAAATTATTACGGTTATTATTTTGTTATTATGATTATTATTATTATTATTGTTATTATTGTATTATAATTATAAAAACTAAAACGATATATCATATCAGCTGCGCTCTCTAATCAAAAAATCAAAAAATTCTAATCAAAAACAACAAAACAATAATAAAATTTAATGAAAATTTCGTATGACGTTTAGGAATGTTTCTAATTTCGAACTGTAATTTAATTTCGTTCATGAACAAAAATTTGTTATCAAAAAAATTAATCGTAGTTAAAATTAACATTTAGTTACTTGCAATCATAATACACTATTTCAATATGATTACAAAAACTAAAACGTTCTATTATATAACCTGCACCCCCTAAAAAATTAATCATTATATTAATTATATTGTCTTACAGATTTTCGTTCAATTTTCAATCAGAAAGAAATGAAAGTAAATTTAAAGTACAGCAAACGAGCAGCACTCGATTACCTTTCACTGAGACCTATCATGTCATCATTTTAACTTGTTTAAGACGCGTTGCTTTTGAATTGCTGCGTATATTTTTACAGGGGGCGTAGCTCAGATGGTAGAGCGCTCGCTTAGCATGCGAGAGGTACCGGGATCGATGCCCGGCGCCTCCAAATTAATTTTTTTGATAAAATTTGTAACCAATATCTTAATTATAAAACTGGAAGATATGATAATTACTATCTAAACATAGGCTTACGAGGTCGAATGTTCGAAATGGTTATCCGTTAAATTTTCCATGCTCAATTACTTACTTCTTAATTTTTCCTTTTTTTCAATCAAAGGAAATTCAGAGTTTACACATCAGTAGAAACCATTTATATAGCATCATTTCATATAACTTTTAGCACATTAACGGTATTCCGTAATTAATTCAATAAAATGGCATATCAAAATCTGAGGGTAGGCAATCGAAAAGGAAGAAAAAAAGATATTAATTACAAATTTTGGCAAAAGAGAGATTTGGAGGCGCCGGGCATCGATCCCGGTACCTCTCGCATGCTAAGCGAGCGCTCTACCATCTGAGCTACGCCCCCTGTGAATATTAACGCTTTAATTCGAATCCAACGTGCCTTAAATAAGGTAAAATTCAATGACATAGCAAGTTGGAGTGAAAGGTCTAAGTAAAAGGTTTCCGAATACTACCCGATCGCTTGAAATTAATTTTACTTTCACTCCTTTCTGACTGAGTATTATAGGGATATCTGTAAGATGATATGATAATTATTTTATAAACTCGGGGTTGTCTCACTGTATCTCTTGCGTGTCAACCCTCGGGAGGTAGCTACGATGCCTCTTCGCTTCCTTGAGTATGGCTCGTTAATGATCGATAATAAATCGCTAAATAATATTGTCACCGGTCACCTATCATTTTTGTATACCACAAAATTCACAATTACTATCACTATTCAAGATACACAGGGGGGAATCTTGTTTCATTAAAATTAATTGTGACGAACTTGTTATTTTGTCAATTACTAAAAAGATTCAATAACTTTGTTCTTCTAATTTTACAAAATTCATATTTTTAAATTACTGTGCTGACATTTTAATTATCAAATCTTTTTAATAATTGACACAATAACAAGTTGTATCAATTGATTTTCTAGACACTAATGAAACAATTTAAGCCCCAATAAATCTTTAAACGTTCGAAGAATTATTTCTAAGAATTTCGCTAAATTGAGCTATTTGTTTTTGCTTCTAAACCGCTGAACACACTTTAGTGAATTATTATTTATGCTTAAAATAATGTAATACATTTTCATAACACGTGCATAGAAAACATGAGTTTTTACCGTATTCCACAGGAACATTTTTCAACATTTTTTCCTAAGTGAGAGAAACATATTGTTTTTATTCCATAAAGGATGTTTTTTTTTGGAAATGTTTTTATTCCATGATAAAAAGTTATCTATTGCTGTATGTAATCACGACTGTCATCATCGGTCGTGACTTGTCATAAATTGGCTAGATTTTATATGTGTTGACTTTCAATATTTTAATTGTTGACGACTTCAAACGTAGTCATTATTATTTAAAAAAAAAATTTGTCTCACGACGAAAATTCCAAAAATTTGCTATCCAATGATACCAAATTTAACCCCGTACCCCCAACTTCAGATGGTAGGAGAACGGGGGCAGCTTTAAAATTTCAAATAGAAACCGCCTTTTTTAATTACGGATTCAGATTCTACGTCAAAAAATATAAAATTTTAGTTTATATTATTTTTACAGATTCATGATGATTCTGGCAGTAATCGTAATGATCAAGTTTTTCTTAAATCCAGACGAGTCGGTCGAATATTTTGATGCATTCCCAACAAATTTGAAATACAATAAAAAAAACACTATCTAATAATATTTTTTGGGAAGCTATTCAATGATTTCAAAATTGATCCCACACCCTCATCCTCAGGGGGTGGAGGTGGGAACCGTTTTGAAATCTCAAATGAAAACCCCCATTCTTTATTGCAGACTTCAAAAAATCTTTGGGACCGGGCATCAATCCCGGTACCTCTTGCATTGTAAGCGAGCGCTCTACCATCTGAATTTTTTTTTTTTTTTTTGAAATAATGTTTATTGTCTATAAGTAAAAGTGTAATACAACAGTGTTTGAAAGTGAAAACATCATACACCTAAAGTACAGAACACAGAAAAAAAAATTGTTCTACAATTTTTTCTGTAATAACAATAATACGACAAGATCGTATTATATCCACAGTTAAAAAGTTGTGTTGAGGATTAAGTTGGCCGCGGATCGGACCGTTGCGTCATCGCTTTATTTATTGACAGTTTATTAATTTGATTTAATAGGAACAGAATTAATATAGGCACACGTAGCGCGCCTTAAAAATTCCGGTTTAATAAAAAAAAATGAGAAAATAGGTTTCAATGCATGACAAAGTAGCTGTCAAATTCGAGTAGTATAATGTAGGGCTAGGAAGAAAAAAAGAAAAGAAAAAAAAGTATGTAAGTATACTGTATATACACTGATTCAAATAAAATGAATTATTAAATTAAATATTGAATTATTATGAAACAACAACAATGAAATAATTTTTTTATTTTAGTTATACTTTGAAATAAAGTATCCTTACTTGGGCCTAGTCTAGTAACAATAAAAAGACCTTCAATCGTGGCGCTAATCAGTAACTGCGTCACATTTTATACCAGGCCCTAATATCCGAGAATCTCCAAGTTAAAGCCCGACGACTTCAACCCAGTTTAAATTTCTACTTCAGTTTACAGCTTTGAAATAGTCTAGATTTGAAGACTTATAGATGAAAAAATATAAAAATTACGGTGATTTTAAGATAGAAGTCTTTTCAGTAAAACTTTTTTTACATTTTCACAATTTTGTCAAGAAATGGGTGTCATCAGAGATTTTAGCTTAGAACTCAATTTTCTTGACTAGGAGGTCTTGAAAATAGAAAACAAATTCAAGAGTGTGCCGCTGAAATGAAAATTCTCGATTTTTTTACCCGACTATATCGATGTTTCCATTAGAACTACCCATATATCCCGCGCAAGTACCTCACTTGCTTATAATTGAGTTGCTCGCAAATCAGTTGCTTGTAAATGTCTTATAACAGATTTTTTGCAATAAGCATAGAAAACAACTAAACAACTTAAGTTCAAACTCAGTTCAAAATCATAAGCAAAGAATAACAATCATTTTTGGTTTTTCTTTTTCAACAAAAAAGAAACATAAAATCAGAATCAAATAAGTATGATATAAAATGAAATGACAAAAACAACAATGTAAACTACAAACAGAGAAACAAAACAATTAACAGTGAGCCAAATAATAATAACTAACAACTAACAACTTTTCATAAAAAAAATATAATATAAATAAAAAAGAAACAAAAAACTGAAAGAAACATGAAAAACGTGGTCATCATCAGAAAAGGTTCAAAACTGCTTTGTAATTTTAAATGAGTAATAATAATTTTAAGTGTTGCGCAACAAAATTTACATGTTATAAAATAATAACATTATTTTATTTCATTAAACATTCTAACATTTATTCTATATTACAAAAAAATGGATTCAACAATATTCTAACCAACAAAACTTAATAATAACAAAAAACTTATCATTATTATATTCTTTGCATGCAACAATATCTTTAAACAAAACTTGACGGACTCTGGCTTGTAAGAAAATTAAGAATTTTTTTAGATTTTTTTTTCAGACAAGAAAAATAAAATCAACGCTTTTTTTGTATGTTATTAATGTATAATTAAAGTGTACTTTATATTTTGTTTTCGAAACAAATAGTCATCAAAATTTTCATAACTCTCAATACAGATTAAGCTGTACTAAAGAGACTATTTAGTTTGGAGTCAATGACAGTAGTCCAAGTAATCTACACTGCAGCTCAGTAATCTACTTGGTATTGTTGGAAAATTTGTCCATTATTCATGATGCAGTAGTGAACTGGTAATTTATTAGCTGAAAATATGGTTAGTAGCGAAAATATGATCTGAACTATAAATACACGCATAAAGAGAATTAAACCCATTTATAACAAAAATGAAAAAAAAAGTTCTAAAACATTCTGAAAAATGTTTAAAAACAAGAATTTAATTATTTTCTTTTGCTTCTTAACATGGAAAAAATTTGAAAGTACCTTTTTGAAGTATAGCTAGTTTATAGTACGTTTTTTGCATTTATCTGATTCGTTTGTCATACCAATGAACGTGAGGTACGTTTTTAGGTTAAGGAACAGTTAGCTAGTGAGTCTATGGCATTCTTGTTTAGGCATATTTATAAATATTCGCATACAGAGAAAAATAAAAAGCTACTACACCACACAATCTAATCAGTCTGTATCGACAAAACTGAATAATTAGCAATAGCAAACTATGGTAGAATCGCGCGGTAGCTAGTAAAAGAACTAAACGAACATAGTAAGCGACCATCAGAGGTGGTTGTAGAGGTCGAATTGGGTAATAAAATTCTAGAATTTTTGATTTTCATTGTTTTTAACAAATCATAATAAATACTTTTAATAGTGTCTTTCTTTTTGATAAATTTTTATTTAAGTGAATTTCCAATATTGGTATCCAATGCCGAATCAGCATTGGTTCTACAACTGATGACTTTATGTATTTTTGGTATGAAATCTAACTAACATATTCTATTCTCATTTGCATCTTAACTTTCTTATGTCAGTGATATGGTTTAAATTGGTTGTTAATTCCATATAACAAAGAACCTAAGAAACTCAGTTAGAAACACCCAACCAATTGCATAACTCAAACTAATGTTTGTTCATTTTAGCGAAAGTGCTAGTGCTAGGCGGCAGAAAGTACTGTCAACCGAGATGAAAGTTTTCTTCGACCCATCTTCTCTAAATCACTCTTCCCAAACTAACTCTTGCATCCCTTTTTTGAGAACTAAAATTAGCACTTCTTCTGGTAGAAGGTTGCAAAAAATCGCGTTTGTACCATGGGACGAAGGTCATCATGTTTCGGTGGTGCAGTCAGCTTGCTTTCCAACTCCGAAACCTACCCTTCAGTCTCTAAAAAATTATACTATAAATATATTTTGACGCTAAACGGGCTAAAATATTGTATGCTGAACTATCAATTTCATCAAGATAACATTCAAACGATAATAGCACATTTGTTTATTTAGATCGACATTTTCCAGGCTCTTTATTCTATGAATACAGAAGGCCGCGCAATGGAAGAGAGCGCGACTATCCGAATAACTCGATTTTGGCAGCGGCACCTCTGGATGCTGCGTCCTACTCGGCTACCGTCTGTCGTTTAGTGTCTTTGTTCCACGTTAAGTCTCTTCAGGCGCAAGCTACGGCCAATTTCTAGCCCGCCACATTTGTCTTACTTGCCAATTGCAAGTAGCGCAAACTTCTTGAAGGTGGGACAGAACAAGGACGAGATACCGAGATAGAAGAGGATGGATGAGAAATGTTAACGCAGTTCATGAGAAATGCGATGCTAAATGTCACATTAGATTACTTTCACTGTGTCTCTGAATTCAAATTCTTTCGGCTCTAATTATGTTTATTATTAAAATGCACTGTCTCAATCATTGTGTTATAAAGATTTCGATTAAATTCTTTTTTGTCTTCCAATTTGTTCTTTTGTTGTTTTGTTTCAATGAAATGATATGTATTGCAGTATGTTTGATATTCTCTTTGATATAGAAGTTTTATTGTATACGAATACATTTTATTTTATCAAAGAGTTTATGAGACAAAAATCAATGCACGATATGAATTTGTTGTTCTGTTATTCATAAAACTCGAAGCTGGAAAAAGCGTGCAATTTTAAAAAGTATTGAGGTATGTCACAACATTAGCCTCATCGTTGATTCGGATTATAAATCGAACGGAATTTTTTGTTAGCGAAAGGATGTCAAGCAACTTTGTAGTCAGCAGACTCTCAACTGCAAACGCTTTGGGCTATAGCTGTAGACCTACCCTATATACCTTTTTTGCAAACGTCAGTTTGTTATTCGTCACTGTTGTTGTCATGCATGTCAGCTGAGAAATATGTACAAATGATGTAAACGCAATTTTTTCAATAAAAAAAAATTTAATTGCTTAGTTACAAATCAAATATTTTGATTTTGTATATTGCAATGTTGAACTTATTCCAAAAAATAAAAATTGTTAATCGTTGTTTATCTGTTGCTTTTTCAATCCAAATATATCTGCGAAAAAATTTGTTTTGCAAAAAAAGCCCTATAGTGAAAGATTGCTTTCGAAAGCCGATATTCGTATAATATAAAAAAAAAAGTTTCATCTTCATGCTTAGTAAGACTTTCGAACCATATTTTCTTTTGTGTCAAGTATGAATTGAAAAATATATAAAAAATTGAATGCATCAGTTTATCGTCATTTGATGGCTTCATTCTAATTTTAAAATATCCAAAAAAAAACTTTTCCCATTATTTCTTGACGGGACAAATCTTGATAGTTTTTGTTATATTTTTTAAACATTTTTTACGGCATTCTTGCTATGTACGGAGGGAGAGAACGCTGAGTTACTTTGAAATGTGCATAAATAACCTGCGAAAAGGTGCAAACACAATAAGCTTGGATGGAAGTCACAGTCAAAATCCGTATCGCATATCGCAAAAGTGACACACAAAATCCGCACAAGACTCGTGTTACGAACGATTTCCATACGTTTCAAAAAATGTTCCACGACGCCGGATTTCGACGCGGAATACGTAAGGTCAGGTCGATGAAATATGACGCCTCGCTGGGATGCCTTAAGTCCACGAATGTCTCAACATCTTTATGATGTATTACATTCACATACTGCAATGCAGAACCGCTGTGGATTGCGTTTCGTCTTTACATCAACGTTAAGGCAGGTCGAGAACGCTTATATTATGCCCTGCTATCTGCCACCGATAAATACAGCGGCCTCCTTTCGTATCCCCTCAGTTTAAATTCATTCAATTAAATATTCGCTCTATGAATGCGCTTATGTCAAGATCGTTGCTTTTTTTACTTTCTCGTTTACTTTCTGGGTTGAAAAACACAAGCATCCTCGCAAGCACCACAACATCAATTGGTCGACATTAAATAATCTTTCTCAATAAATTTAAGATATTTTTTAATAAAAATGTTTTACAAAAATACTTCGAATTTTAGCTTTTAGCCGTACTTTAATCCTTTCATTTACGCTATACAAAATATTACACCTTTTTCTGTGATTGTAATATTTTTAAATTTATAATAATTAATTGAATCTCCTTGTTCATGGATCAAATGTATAGAACTAAGAACTTTGAAAATTAAAATCCAAAAAAAAATATTTTAGCTTAAATTTCATTGCAGAAATAGTTCTTTTAACATTGCACACGAAAAAAGGTAACCCTGGAAAGTCCCAAGTAAAGAAAACGACTAAGAGGGTTAAAGCTTCGTTAATGATCATACATCTAAATAGGTCTAAGTATAAAATGTAAGAATCGAGTTTCAAAAATAATATAAAAGAAAATCTTTTGAAAAGGTGTATTTAAAGTTTTTTTAACCTGTTCGAGGCAAGTGTCGTGATGTGTACCAAAAGGGTTAAGCCGGCATGAAATAAACGCGGAAAGGCAACGACAAAGGCCGAAACTTATAGGTCAAACAAAGGGCAACAGGTTAGACGGAACTTATACTCATGCAGCCGTATAGTTTTGTCACGCGCGTACCCGGGCGACCACGTGCTCCAGTTAAATATAATCTCGAATCGCGTCTGTGCCAGGAACAACTCGCGATTTTTTTGTCTCTCTTATCCTTTTTGCTTTCTTTTTTCTTCTTCTCTTTCTTTACTGTTTTGCTTTTCTTGCATTTCAGCGCAACAGAAAAACGACACTTAAAAGCCAAGAGAACGAGGAAGAAACTGTCAGCAAAAAGAAGCAAAAGGACGGATAAGAAATAAACGTGAAAAAAATCGAACTAAATGGACCAAAACTTTCAAGGGAGTTCAGAAATTGGACAATAAATATACTTGTCTCACATTCTCGAACATCTAACCAATTAATTTTTGTTTTGCTTGAATGAAAAACAATAGTTTTGTATTCTCCTTACGATTGATTGAAAACTCATGTGAATGAAGTCAAGATAATCATTACAATAATTGAAAGCACAACATGTCAAATCAAAAATGCATCACTTTTATTGTTACATTTTTAAGTTGTCAAAAACAACGGCAATATTGAATTATAAGATGAAAGAGTTATATATAGTCCGGTTTACACAAAAGAATCAAAGGGTTTCACTGCTCTGGCAGGGTTGATGCCCTCATTTCGGTCGTGCATTAAATATACCATGAAGAAAATTGCTTTTCAGCATGTTTGTATTAGACTTTGAAACGGGTATTTTGGATACGTTTATGGAATGCTTAAATGCAACTATATTTCTGCTTTGACAAATTTCGTCAAATCCAATTAGATTTCGAATTTAATAAGCAAATTTTTCGTACAACAATTTGTATATGCAATAAATTAAAATGTACCACTTATTCCGAAAAAATTTTAATTCAAATGAATAATAAAAAACACAATCTTTAACTGTTAAATTTGCATGCAGCAATTTGTTCATATACCATTCGCTATAAAGCGACATGACGTAAACACATGTAGCACAACAGTGTCAGTGCAAAAGAAATTTGGAAGATAGACAACAAAGAAATTTGAGAGGGTATGACACCCTGAATGCGCGAGTTTAGAAGTTGAATTGAATGTTCAACACTTTGAATAAAAATCGATTTAATCCAATCCAACTTTTTGTATGTTTAGAAATAACTGTTTACCTTTCATTCTGTGAACAAACAATTTTAAATAGTTTATAAATAATACAACAATTTCAAATAATTGTGAAGCTTCTTGGAAATTGTTGACCTCATAACTATATTTACCTGTAACAGTGAAAAACAACATTTTAACACGAAAATGTTTTTGGATATATTCTCTTCAATCTCTAGGAAAACCGAATTTTGATTCATTCATTGTTCTCAAAATGACTGCGTTTTCAAATCAACGTTTACTTCAAAATTACATTTTAAAAGTTTGAATGGCTTTTATTTTGAAAATAATAAACGAATACAAAAAGCATGTACCTGAGATCATTTATGCATGTACCTGTTGAAAAACTGATTTCAAATCCTTATGACTGTGGAACCAACGATTCATTAAGAACTTTATAATTATTTTGAATAATTGTATTATTTATAAATTATTTGCATTTGTTGTGCATCAAATGAAGTTATTCTTGTTTCTCGAAACCGAGATATTTCGATTTAAAGTTGGCCAAAATTAACACAGATTCTTATGTCTAAAAAGAAAGAATTCAACATTTCACTGAAAAAAAGTTTTAGTTTTTATCGAAAATGTTTGTTTTAAACTTCCAAAAATCAAGTAACCCTTTTTTTAATACTAATGGGATTTTTAGGAGTTTTTCATAGATTTTAAAAGTTTTATTATTATTTTTACAATTAATTATATTTATTATTATTTGTTGATAATAATTTTATTAAATAATTGTGAATAAAAAATAACGGTAGCATTTTGTAATTTTTAATTTTGAATATAACGCTACAACCACTTTAAGGTGTCTCAAATCTTGTTAGTGTTATCAAAACTCGTCAATTCTTTTGTATATTCTCAACTGTAATAACAGTCCAATTAATTAACACCAAATGAAAGTAGATTTCTGAAACTAATGGAAATTCCTTTCTTCAATTGCTACTGACGTATTCCATGAAACTTAAAAAGAAAAAAAGAAGAATAAAAAAGAGGCGAAACTGACATTTTAAGCTTTCTCAGTGCAATTACAATACTTGAAACGTTGATGATTTTCAAACCAAAATCTCTCTAAGACGTTTAAAACTAATTAGAAATTCATGGAATACTTAATAATCGTACATTTCAATCAGATTTGTCTGAAGAAATTGAAATCAGTAGTTCACTGTTGGATGTTAAACAATAAAAACATTCAAAGTTATACTTTTACTACAAAATTAAATTTTTTTAATTATTATGAAACACATAACATTTAATAAACTCATTGAATATAAAAATGTCAGACACAATTTCAACCAAACTTTTATTGGGAAATTCAGGCGACGGAAACAATGCAAACCTATTTCTCTTTTGTCTCAGTGACCTACTTCTGCGTGCAAACCATTTATCACTTACAATCAATTGCAACAAGTAAATTGAATACATGCAGGTTCTTTAAATGACATCCATATGTTTTAAACCCATGGGTGATTTTGGACAACTTTAATAGTTTTAATGCATAGTAAATATATCTGATTATGTTTCTATTTTTATCTCCAAATTGTAATGTACGTTTACATAAAAAAATTTAACAAAGTATTTATTTTATAAATAAACTGAAGATAAATCTCGGCTAAAATATATAAAATTCCAGATTAAGCTAAACTCGTAGCTAAAATAGTGAGTAACCGTGAAAAGGTGCATTACCATTTAAATTATCACGCATTTAGAATTACTTACGCTATCACACGAAATTTATGAATTTCACAGTGGCCAAGGACTTTCGTGACACAAGAGCATTTTAATTTTGCTACGGTGAAAATATATCTGTGTGTGTGATTTTATTATAGTGTGAAACTTTAAATGTTTATTATTTTAATCACAAAACAAAAATAAACCCAAATAGACACAAATGTTTTCTTTTAATTTATAACTCGCAAGTTTTGACTCCTTCGTTATATAAAGCGACATTTTACGTTTAACAAAAAAACAACTTAATGAAAGTTAGTTGAATAGTTTTTCAAATAATTTTCATCACAAAACTGGTATTAAATTATTAATTGAATTCAAAGATTAAATTGCATACTTGGTTTTATATATTTACATTTATGATGTATCATGATATGATATAATTCAAAGATATTTCCTTAAAGTAAAATTAATACAGATACTTCATCATATACTTCTAGTCAATTTGTGTTTCTTACAATGAACATTGTATTTCTATGTTTCTACAAACTAAAGAAATAATTAGCTCAACATAAAACCAATCTGAAATTAAGATAATGGTTGTTTCAAAATTTGACAGCATTTAAAATTCTAAGGACGTTGAACGTCTGAATTAATATACATTCTTTTGAATTTAAGATATGATTTATAACTAGAGTTGAAATCTTACAATAAATTTTCATCCATTGAGATGTAATATAAAATTTATTCAAATGAATTTCCTGATTTTCCAAAATTTAAAAAACTTATGAAAAAAAATGCATTTTACTAGATGAATTTTTTTAATTAAAAATTAACATCGATGCTGCTCCGTTCTTTGCGTAATCATATTTTCTGATGACATTATGATCGAACGGCTATCATGTGTAGTTGACTAATAACGTTCAATAGTTTAAATTGGCAAAAACTTAGAAGCATAATATCATAATTGAATAAATGAACTACTTTGTTCGAGTGTTTTTTTTAAATAATTTTGTTACAAATTTCAATGAATTTACCATTTTTAGTTCTATTTCAATCTACAAACTTTACATTTCATTCTTTCGATATTTTCATGACTGTAATTTGCCATCTAAAACTTGAATATGTAAAGACACTTTTTTTTTGATTCAAGAAATTTTGTGGTGTATCTGAATGGTCATTGTAGTGATACCATAAAATAGACGGTCGAATAAAAATTTATCACAAAACTATCTAATCAATTATTATCATAATATGGATATGAATTGTACGAATACGGTCGAACCTTACGATGATAATGTTAATTTGGCTTGTATTTGATCGAATAACGAGAATGGACAGAAAGAAGGAGAGCAGGCAAGCTGTCAAAACCAAATGTGTCATTAATAGATGCTTTGTAGACCGCAAATAAAACTGTCGAGAACGCGGAAGGTTCGGCGATTCACGTTGTGTTATACCAAGTTGCGTAAAGCGTGCGACACTTTGTTTTGTGCTGCCAGGTTGAGCCTCTCGAGCACTGTCCGTACTAAACGAAGACAAATGAAGTATTTATAACGGTTGGGGCTGAAAGGTTCGTCCCGTTTCGTTTGGCTGGTGTTATATTTTTGCTTGAGTTTCCGGATTTAGATGTCTTGGTCTTACTATTATTCAATTTGGGATGGCTTAACGCAGGAATTAAATCAGAGATGTGTGCCACTAGCAAACAGACGAGTGGCTGGGCAATCAAATAGGCACAAATTTAAAAGTTAGTTTTGACGTGGCGCAAAGACAGCAAAAACATAAGAGCCCGCTGACAAGTCCGGTCTCAGCTGATGAATCACAGGGTGAGTTGAAGGGACAGATAAGGGATGTTGCGCAGCCGTTAACATGTGCCAAGTTATTCCAATGACTTGCCACATGTCATTTACGATCCGACAATAGAAAATGTCATGACAGAAGTAATTTCGTCGGTTTGTTTTCTCAACCGAATCAATTAGCTTGCTAACAGAATGATGCCTAAACGATTCCTTTCTTATATAATTTAAAAAGATACAACATCTTGGCTCCAAATATTGTAGATAATAAAAGTATATCATGCTCCAAACGAAAAATACTGTTTTGTTTCGTTTTGTTCCGAAATATATTTATACACATTGATGCAATATGGTAGTATATAAATGACTTATAAAAAAAAAGATTGATGAATTTTTTAATATTTTATTTCAATGTGTAGAACACGAATTACTAGAAAATCATCTCTTTTAATGGTTGGCTAAAAATGACTTAAATTGATTGATTTGTCTTGATGATAATTTTATTCTTGAGTCTATGAACTTTCATTTTCATGAAACGATCTTTATTTTAAATTTTAATAAGGAAACCTCATTCTAGGCCTACGAAACTCAGATTATATGTTTCAGAAAAATTTTAAGAATATGGTATATTAAGGGACAAAACTGTGTGTATTGTTTCAGATATACTAATTCTTTGGCATAGTAAAAATTCTCTTTAGGCATAAGTTTAAACAAAAATTGATTATTTTATTGATTTTCCACTATAATATCCCAATGATTTTCAACAGTGAAATAATGAAAAGTTTTTAACATTATAATTGAAATGATGTTTATTAAAATTCAATTTGATAAAATAAAATATTGATTTCTAACCACAGAAAACATATAGTGAATATAACTTTGAGAAACGGAATACAGGGAAGTAGAATAAGGTTTAAACAGCTCCCAAGTGAAAATTCATAAATGACTCCATTTATAGGTCATAAATATCAAGCATACATTGAACATGCGAAGTTCTTTCTAGTTATAAATTGTCATTTATGCCTCATATATGTTGAGACTATTGTGCTATTTACGGTGCATAAATGGGGCATAAATGGATCCATATATGTATCATATATGGAACATAAATGTACCCATAAATGGCCCACATACAAATTTTTACTTGAGCAGATAAAAATTTAGGTCCGACTTATATTATAATATATAAATGTATTTGTTGAAAAAAATTGAAGAATTGAACCAAATTTGACTTTAAACGTCAGAGATCAAAGTTTCGCGTAGATATGGCACAATGAATGATTTTGGTTCAAGGTTCTGCGCTTTTGGCTGAGAAGACCGACGAAATAGAATGTACATGGTCTACAGGTTACGGACGATGTAAAAAATGAATGTCATTCTGCAATGTCGCCTTCACAAGGTGGCTAAGAAAGTCACAGAGTTGTACCCATGTAAAAACATTGTAACGCCAAAACAAATACTTGTTCGCATACGTCAAATATACTTTGACGGCATTCAAAAGTTCGCTGACTGATTACAACCATCTGTTCTCAGAAAAAATGTGGTAAACAAATACAACATGAGTTATAACAATCTCAATAAAAAAAGAATGTCATCATTTTTTTTTTTTTTATTTTACAAAAACATAATCAAGTCAAGTTTAAATAAGAAATACGGTTTAAATCTCGTAAAAGATGAGATTAAGGTTGCTTGATTTCACTTGTGACTTTCATGCTTTCTGATCTCATCTCTCATGCTTTGACGCTGTCAAAAGTTTCGAAATGTTTTTCAATATTTTTAAACTCGGATTTAGTTGGATTTTTTGTTGTCTCGATTGACATATGTGCTCTTCATATACAATACACCTTTTCATACTCTTTTTCCTTTCTTTTTATTTACTCATGTTCAAACGTCACTTTTTTCAAACGAAAAACAAACAATCTTGACAAAATGTTATACTCAAAAAAATTTAATTGACTTCTATTGAAAGCAAAAAAAAATTGATTTGAAAAGTAACAAACTCAACTGTTTTTTCAACGTAATTACACAGTGTCACGGTGAAGCGTTTATAAATCCAAGAAAAGAATTCTTGAAACTTGAAGACTTTCTCGAGAGCGCAATTAAATAATTTTTGCAGATTTTAATGGGATGGTGGTGTATAATGAAGAAAGATGCACGAGTAACATCTTACATAACCACTTTTACGTAAAGGTCTGCATGTAAAGACATATAGATATATTGTTGAGAAATAAGCGCTAAGCAAACGCATTTAACGATCCGCAGTTGCACGATTGCGATAAAACGCGCGTCACACTCCAACATTTCAGTGTTATTAAAGCTGGCGCGCTGGAAAACTGAACCGGACGAGCAAGCTGGCATGCGTTTGCATTCACTTGCCGAGTGGTTTGTTGCGTGGCCACGAAAAAAAAAAATCAACAACCAACTACTGTGATAAAGTTTCGGATTTCGTAATGGCTCACCTAATGACGAACTTGCACGAGAAAAAAGTGCGAATCAACCGGCTCAGTTTGTACACTTTCACTGTTTGCAAGGCTGTTTAAATCTTTACACTGAATCGTTCAAGGAAAAATGCTCCCAGACTCGATTTGAGAATAAGTTTTTTTTTTATTTTATTTTTCATGCCTGTATTGGTTGATCACTTTTAAGTGTATATTTGTAGATAAGGATTTTTTTATACAACATACAAGTTTCATTTACATACTTCTTATAAAAAGTCATTTTTAAAGGAATTTGTTCATTTGTATACGAGAAATTTGCTCTTGAATTTACGTAAACGTATTTAAATACAGCGACTGAATGGCAACCGACTAAGCTGTGATATCAACGCTAGACGTTGCACGACGGAGATGCATCGAATTCTCAAAAGTCTTATGACGGTGCAACGAGTCGTTAAATTTTCGTCACGAATGCGATGAATCTAACGGACGACCATTGACGTTTCACGAGTCAGCCTTTGTAATGAGCGCGTTACGTTTATCCCTGGCAGTTACCACCGATATAGCTCACCTTCTACGTGCTTATCAGAATTAACTTCAATAAAGTCTAAATTTATGATTCACGATATGATCTAAATTTTGTTCATGAGAATCCTTTAAAAACATATACTTGATTAGAAACCAAACATTCTTTATATTCTTATATGTGTCATCATATATGTGCATCATATAAATGTGTGTCACTGACATGATACCATTCAATTTAATAAATTCATTATACATGCACCATATGTTTCTATTTTTGTCTCTGAACAATATTATAAATTACAAAACAAAAAAAAAAAAAAACAACAATTTTTTTTCCATTATCTTGCCATGACAAATTGAAAAATTCTAAAACATTTTTTTTTTTTTTCAAATACAGTAGAATGGAGTGAGATAACATTTTTACTGATGTACTGATACTGATCGAGTTTTTTTCAATGAATCATCGTACATTTTTTTGTATATGAAGTTTTTATTTGATACAAAGTAGGTATCAGTTTCAAAACACAAATACTTTTATTATTTCTGTGGTTATAAAGGAAAACTACGTAAAAATATGAAGAAATTACATGTCACCTTGTCTGCGATTTTGCCTTTCAACCGCAGATTAATATTGCATGGAAATTTTTTCATTTGAAAGTGTTAATAACGTATTGGAGAATCATCCGCGTAGTTCGAATTTTTGGAACAAATAAAAGTAAAAAATATTTCAATGATTTTTAACATGTCCGTCAGTTTGATGAATAAAATCTAATTCAGTCAATGATTCGTTTGATCGCGAATCGAATCTAATACGCATTTTAATGAAATATTCATTCCACCATCGAAATTGGAATTAAATGCCATTTTCATTAAATACTCAGTTGAACTCGTCAACTTGATAAACTTTTTAAAAATTGAATTTCCACGTGAGCGACTAAATATGAATGCACTCGATTTAAATTCAAATTCGGTCAAGCTAAAAATGGCCGAATTAATCTTTCATTGAATTGTGACATTATTTGAAATAGCGCAATTCATTCAATCGAGTCTTTTTATTATGTGTTCCGTCAGATATATTTGTCTTTATAACAATATATACTTTCAAATCTTGATACAGTATTAATAACTTAATTCCATCTTTGCAATTCCAAATATAACAATGCCTTAGATTATTTTATACAAAATTATTTAGCACTGCTCCATTTTTAAACTTAAAAAAAATGTTCAAATTAAAGAACTAAACATAAAACTATTAATTTTCTAATTTTAATTTATTAAATGAAACTCAATTTTTTTCAAACAAAAATTTATTCGTGAACTGGAAATTTTGATTAAACAAAAATCATTTATTCTCTATTATACGATTAAATAAAAAAAAATTTTCCGTAAAAATTAAGTTTATGACAGAATATTTATAAAAAAAAATAAAAACATTCCATTTCCAGAACTTGGAATTGGGGTTTCCTAAAATTTGATCCTGGATTCTGATATCAGACATTATTTGTGTGTTGCAAATTATAATTATTTGATTACAGCAAAAATTATACAATATTATAATGCACTAAAACGAAACTTGAATTTTTGCCCTTGATCAAAGAAAAAACTTGTTTGTTATAGATTTGTATCAGTTGATAATTCTTGAGTTAAACAACTTTCATACAGAGCTTTTCAAAGACTAATATTATAGTTTTAATCACGTCGATCGTACTCTATCATGCGCGAAACTTTTAACTGTTTCGATTTTTGTTTCATTTTACGAGCTATGCGTGAATGCAATCGTGTTTTACAACAACCGTTCAAGTTTACAAGCACATTGTTTTACATCAAGAACAGAGCGGTAACGACATAGAACTCCATGTATGTTGAACGAAATCATGTACATTTTATGATTTCACGATTGACTATCCAGAATATATCATTTTGTTTATTGTTTCAAACATATTGAAAATTTGGAAAACAAAAAATTCACCGTTGAATACCAAAACTAAAAACCAAAAAATTCATTCAAAATTAATTGAATTAAAACTGAATTAAAACTTATTCAATATAATTAACTCATTTGAAAATTTCTCGGCGTCGGATTAATTATGTAAACGATTAAAATATTAACTCGTTTCAACGAGTGCCTTTTTGCTCTGAAATGGATTTTTATATATCAATAAATATGCTTTTAATGTTAATTAATTATAATTTTATGCAAAATAATAAAATTAATCGTTTATTGCTAATTGCTTTTTTATTGATCAATCGAGTTATAATGTGAACATTGCTCTAATAATACACACAATCCAACACAAGCACGTGTTTATGTTGTCATCACTTTTCATTGCCAATAAATCTATGATGAAATCATATGCATCCACAATGTAGATCTACGAAATGTCATTCAAAACATGAAAAGCTGTGCTGTGACATAAATAACCTCATTTCCCAAATAACTCTCCTAGGCTGATTTTGATAGTTTTTTTTTTTTTTTTTTTCATGAAGAAAATCTGTCTGGTACAAATGCCGTCTTAAATTTAGCGACTAATTTTGAGTACAGGGAGGCGGACTGGCCTGGTATTTTTACATTTATTACGAGCTTTTATATTCCAAAAAACATTTCCTTCCAATTGCCTATGATTGTTGCGAACAAATTTCCATTCCAATAACTGCCTAAGGTTTAAGTGTAATAAAAGCATGCAAATTGATGACAAAATGATGGCAAACCGTAACAAGATCAATTTTTGACCATATTTGTGTGTGTTATATGTTCCATATTTAGGTTTGCTTATTCATTTGTACAAATTAGGTTCATATATGTTGCATATATGTTTTTGACATATTTATTTTTACCAGTTTATGTCTTGATTGTCATGCTCAATTTCCAAACAAAAACCGTACGCAGTAAAATATTGTATTTTATTGAACAAGTGAATTTTTAAAAAAAATCTTACATTATAATAATCAAGCAAAGACGTTCTCTTTGCAAGTTACGTAAATGTTAATCTGCCGTAGCGATCATAATGGATGAGACAAGAGATGGTAGACCAAATGAATTTCACAGGACAATACTCTCGTTTATAATTATATAAACTGCGTCTGCATGCAAATTGTAACGCGCGGGCTGGTATAATTGTATGACTGGACGCTGACTCGTTAAAAGAACGTCGGGGCTATTCGCGAGCCTATTTCTGATACCGAGTCTATGAAGCGCATATCGAGTGCCCTCCCCTTCTACTCAGTTTCATGCTGCATTTTATTCCGCATTCGCCTGCTGCGGATAGCTTTTTTATACAATCGAAACTCATCTTTTTTTGTTTCTAACAAATTTGTTTCGCCTGACCATTTTATTTATTTATTTTTTTTTATTTTTTATCAATGACTTTTTCAGTTAAAACTTTTTATCAATTTCAATTAAACTAATGAAATTAACGTAATTTTACAGGTTCCGTTTGATAAATAAATGAAATTTTTTGTCGAAAAATAAAATGTACCTTAATTGCAACGTTAATCCTAATTAGTCGGACATTTAAAATGAATGCAAAAGAAGAAACAAGTTTTTGAGTTTTTAATTTAAAATATTCACCTCAGCGTGAGTCATGTTTCCAAAGCAAAAAAGAATCTCATGAAACATTTGCCGAGTATTAATTTTGTTTCGTTTAATTATTTATTAAATGCGTGATATTAGACTGAAAGTTTCTTTTGACATACACGAGTCTGCATCTTGAACGGGACCATTAATTCTTCAAGTCCTTTAGCCCAGCAAACAAAATTTTTTTTTCGTCGTATCAAAAGTAATCTAAAGATGTCCAAAAACTCATCAACTCGGCATTTAAGCGGTGCTCGACCCAGTCCTAATAGCTGTTCTTACGTAACAGCGACCAAATTATCACCTTTTGAACGGCCAAATTTTGTAATTCTTTGATGTGAAAATTGAGCTGTCAAAAGCGTGACGGTAAATGAAATACATGACTCTTCAAATCATCTGTTCAAAAATACGCAGCACATCCAATGAAAAATAATTTGTACAGACAAATTTGTCCTGTCTATGTACATTGTCTAAATACACTGATAGAAAAACAGCTTCAAAATTTACTATTCGGATGGTAAAACTTAATATACAAATTTACAATACGGATAATAAAATGTGATTAAAATTGAGTAATTAATGTTATACCGATAATTAAGATTTTTATAATTAGTGTGAAATTTTTGCACTTGAGGTACGCGGTTTTGAAATGATCATAGTAAATTTTGATGCTGTTTTTCTATCCGTGTAATTTGAAGTCGCTTCGTGGGCACCGCTCAGGGATTATTTTGTTCCATGTGGTTTCAGAGTAAATTATATTGGTCTGAGAAAAATTGATTAATCGAAGGTACACGAGGGTTCAGAGATTTAACCCTCAGCAACAAAGAAAAGGTTTCAACCCGGGCGCACCGTCTATTTACAGCGGTGATCCGTTGCGGGCTTCCCTGACAATGATTGATAGCCCACCCTGTTCAAAACCATAGCTCCAAAGATATTTTCGGACATTCGGGATGCGCCATTATCGAATCTTTTGCTATTTATTTTGCGCTCATTTTTTGTACCTAACAAATGGTACATTTCCAGCTTCGATCTTAAGTTTAATCATTTAAAAATAATCAAATTTATTCAAATTAATATAGGATTATAACTTAGTCTGTTTATTATTTTAAAATTCCTAAACATTGTTTTTCATATTGGTGCTATCTATATCATGAAAATGAAAATTAAAAACCTCTTCATTTTTAATTTCAAATTTCGAAAGTGAAGAATTTGTAATTGAAATAATCTGAAAAACACTTTAAAAATTATTTAGATCGCAGTTTCATGTTTTCTAAAAGTTGTTGAACTTCATTTCTTAAAATTTTTCTTGATTTTTCTCTGGTAGTAATAATTGAATTCTCACCGATTTGTTTGCGCACAAAACAAGCTGCGGTAATTACTCAGCAAAAGGGGGTTGAGGGAGAAGGGTTGTGTTCTTTTCACTTACCTCATCGTCCGTAGGCGGCTCCTCATAATCGGACTGCGATTCCTTGAATACAAAAATGCTATCCGAAGAATCGAGCACCCGAGCATTGCCAAATTGTGTTTGCCCGTCGGCGAGCTGACTCTCATCGGCGCTTTTCGTTCCAACCATCCTCGTAGATTGGTGATTGTAATCCCAGAGTAATTGCTTCCGCAATGAAAGCAGACGCCACTCTGTAATCTGAGACAAACAGTCAAACGTTTTATGTCACTTCATTAGGAATTCTATTAAACAGAAATACATTTTAAAAAATGCACACAAGAATTTCTCGTACATTTTCAATCATTTTCTTAACCCCTCTCATAAATACAAATATATTTTTCAATCTAATATTTCATCAACTTCTTACTTTTCAAATCTTTTTTTTTTTTTTTTTTCGTTCTTTTTCATCCTTTTTTCATCAGTACGTGATTTAAAATTCAGTGATTAAATTTTTGATGAAATTAAAATTTTCTTGCTTTTATCATACATTTTATTTTTATATTTCAACACGACTTTCTTATTGTTTATTAATTTGTATATAAACGTATATAAAAGTATAAGCTCATCAATTAACAAGTACAACAAAATAAAACAAAAAAGTTTATAAGAAAATGAATAGTTTCAGATTTGTAAGAAAAAAAAAGTGGAAAAATGTTTTGTTTTGAGAAATTTAATGTGGTCATTTGAAAATGAAGAAGAATATACAAAAGTCACGATTTTGTGGTCACGGTGGCTATAACCCGGGTTTAGGAAAGCCCTCCATGAGACAATGTAAACTGATTTTGAGTGGTTGCAGGAATGCATTATACATTTTTGGAACGAGACCAATAATTCATGTTGCAGTAATGGAGACATTCATTTTGTAGAACTGCACTCGAAAAAAAACACGAGTACAATCAAATGCATCAATTATTTATCATTTGATTAGAAGTGGAATCAGTCTGAATATTGTGAAATTTGAAAATTATTACATGTTTGAAAATTAAATACTGTTATGTATACTGGACTGATTATTAACTTGATTTACTTCACCTCATTATAACTTTGAAATTGCAATGACAATCCAAATCCAATGTTTATAAAATATTAAACAATAACCTCATAGTCCAATAAAATTCTGAACAACATTTTGCCAACAACAATTATTCATCAATTTGCTCTACTTTCATTTGATGTTTACTTGTTTTTGTTTTTTAACAAGTTTATCATTAAGGAGGGTTGAGCCATTTATTCAGTTTTTCATACAAATTATATAAACAATACAATATATGTAAGTATATATGAAAGTAAACTTGTAGTCAAATACAAAAATTTTCATTCGTTAATAAGGCGAAAGAAAAATTCTAAAACATGTCAGTAAAGTGTTATGAGAGCAAACCTGATGTATTAACTTACAGATGATAATTCCATTAGAATTTGACAAAAATTTGATATGAAATAAAGAATTATAATCAACTATGCAAAATTTCTAGAAAATTCATTCGCTAGAATTGCAAAAATTGTAGTAAATTAAAAAAAAAAAATAACGCCATCTGCAAACATTATGACTTGGAATAGGCGTTGATTAATCGTCTTTGTAAATGAATATTTTTTTAATATTCATAACACATTTATCATTGCTGTGCATTTATATAACGAACTTGTTAAAATTGTATTTCTATCTTCTGTCTTTGTTCCGTGAAACATCATACCCCAACCTCCTTTAAAAAAATGGTCTCAGTATTTTATAACCATTAATCTGTGACATGCAAAATGTTTTAGTTGATTTTTTTTGTAACCCAATGCTTTTCCTGTTCTGTCACTTTAACGATTCTGTTATTCGGACAGTTATGCACTGTTCAAATTGGAAACAAGTTGCGTGAAAAAAAATTATTGATTTACATTCTGAAGGTATTCCATTGACAATCATTGAAATTATTGCATTGCATAACTGCCAGAAAATCAACGGAACATAATTTTCAATTTGAATAGAAATCTCAAATTATAAATATGTGTAAATAAAATGGTCAAGTATTTTCAATAATTTCCAAAATTCAAACTTGATACAAAAGAGCATTGAGAAATTTTCAATTAAACAATATTTAAAACATATCTTTGTACTATTATGTTCTGATTTTCCTTTTTTAATTCGTATTTTATATTAATTATTAATTTTTGAAATTTAAATTTCCCACGCTTCATTATCATACACTTTTCTAATTTGTAGGTTATGATAACATGTGTTTACATCACATTTTAATTTTTGCAATTTATGAACTGTCACATTATGGTAATCTAAATTATAAACGTACTAAATCCTGAAAAACATTTTTTTCTAAATTACTAGATCAAAAAAATTAATTTAAAAAGTATTACGGTAAAATATTTTTGCAATATACCTTGACTTTAAGATCTAACTTTCTAGTAAAACTCGAATTTCTGTTGAATAAACGACAGATCAAAAACATACCACTTCATTAAACAACTTTGCTTAAAACACGGTACACTATAAAATGATTTGTACTAGCTGATTGCAATTTGGCGATACGGTTTCAAAACAACGTGATAGAATCGACATATGCCTTTACAAAAAACAAACTGCAAGTGACATCTTCAGATAGTCTCGAGAAACAAATTGAAAATATAGTTGGTAACGTTGATTCCTTGAAAATTTTAATTTCTTGAAAATATTGGGTTTATAAATAATTAAAAGCTTTTACTAATTATTCAGTGAAACAATTTTCATATCGTAAAATTAATTCTGATCACAATATTTTTATTATTAATGATAATATCGAATTTAAAAAAAAATTAATTAAAATCCATTTTAATATTAAATCAAATTCATAATTTTATTTGATTTTTAATATATTGTATAAAATGATATTTAATAAAGAAGACATTAATGTTAAATTGACAATTAATAATATTGATAAATTGGAATACATTATTTTATTATTATTTCTTGAAAAATTTCTGAAGTCAATGTGCAAAACGCGGTATCTCAATTTTTTTCTACAAGATTATTTACAATTGCGAAATAAAAACAGTGTATTAAGATATAAAATTCAAAGAAACTTGTTTGCATCATGTTGGATGTCTCACACCTGTTGAATGAATTCAGGAACTTAAGGGTACAATGATTTTTCATTAGTTAAAGTTGTCTAAAATACTATTATCCCAATGATTCTTTATTCATATATTGCTCTGCAGTTTATTAGATCATTAATTAAATTAATTTTTTATGTCAAATGTTACAATTCAAGTTAGAGTTAACTTTAAGTTAAAATTGGTAAAATATTTGTATATCATCTATGTACATTCAACAGTAAGGAAAACGGTACCTCAAAATTCAATTTACATTTGTAGTCCAGGAACATGATTATTGTATCAACTCTCCTCTTGTTAAAATACTTTCGAAATCAATAGAATAAATACAATAAAATGTTTAAAATAATTTTCTCTTTGATTTGTGTTTCACACCGTCACATTGTAAAATAGTTGCTGACATACCGACACTTATCCCACTCGTTACTCATAACTTAACACGCTTTTCAGCATAATCATAAGCGTTCTGAAGCAATTTCTTTTCCGACAATCTTAATTCAACGATCAACTTTTTGGCACTGGGAAGATTGGTTTTTAGAAGTTCCTCATCCGCCTGCAAATAAAGAGCCAAGCAGAAATTTATAAATGACAATTCATTTCAAATATCTTTTGAGACAAACAAATTTTAATGTCATATTAACGTAACCTTTAATGTCGTAGGATAGTTAGAAAGAAGAAGTTTGATTCTGGTCAACAAGTAAGACCAGACATTTTTTTCGACAACAAGATCCAAAGCACAGTCAGAAGACTTCAACTCGGAAACGTTTAACGATTGGTGCCAATGGTCGAGCTCTTCCTTTCGCATACTGAAAACTCGCAGGAAAGCAAGTAACGACTCGGTAATGGGTTCTGGGCCGAATTTCAAAAGGAATTCTCCGTTCGATGGCAAACCCAGTTTTTCAAGAAGCTCTTGTCGCGGCTTTTGTAGTGGATCTGCCTTACTTATTCCGAGTTTCAGCTTGAAATTGTCCTGCAAAATGAACACTTGTCAGCCAAACCTGAATCATTTTTAGAAAAAGTTGCTATTGAGGTGATCGAGCAGCCGATTATACTTACATTTTTGTTGTCAAGGCTAACGAATCCCGAGTGTACAAAAAACTCCGCGTTGGTTCGCGAGCCGTAATTAATGAATATCTGCTCGCCTGCTTTGAAGTTTCGCAACGCGTAGCATTCGCAGCAGTCGCTTAATTTGTTGAAGTCGGTTGTGATCTGAAACGAATTAATTTTATGTGAGAAAAACTCATCGATGATTTAATAAAGACATATTTTTTTATTATTTATCAGTTAATGGCGCTCGAGATGTAAACCAGCTTCGTTCCCATTGATTGTTTTATGATTTATTGTTATATATGAGGTCATAATTTACTCATTCGAATGGAATCTCATTTCTTTTCATTTCACATTTTATAAAAAGGCAATACAACTTGGTCTTCACCAGAAAAACTGTTACAAAATCAAAAACTCATTTTTGTTATTCTCAAATTAAACGTTGCGAAATTTGCATCAAATTTCATACAAAATCTTTCATAACCACTTCCGGTAAATAAGCGGACAAAAAATTACTGTGAATTCAACTTGTCTCTTGTCGTTAAGTAAACGAGGAGACAAAAATATAAGACGTCATAACAAGTCCCGTGACAAATTAAAAAAAAAAACTGATACAAATGTTGGATGATAATATCGCGCATAATACGTTGCTTGAATCGATTTCTAAATACTTTTATGGACGTTCAACTTGCTGGAATATCTGCTAACAGATAATAATCAAGGAAAATATATTACTCTTCCTTCCTCATGATTGCATATGTCCCACAAAGGTATTAAAGCGTGGATCATGTGAGATCCATCTTCACTCGGAATCATGTTCTGCCTCGTCATAACTGTGGAAACTGCCCAACTGTAACAGACGTAATATTAAAAAATTTTCACTCAGCTCGAGAAAAAGAAAAAAATTCAATTGCACGCAATCAACTACATTTGATAATTTAGAAAAATATATATGTTCATTGCATAAAAATTCATTTACTATAATATTAAGTCTTTCAAGTACTGTTACATACAAAAAAAAATTACAACGACATCGTTATTATTGTTGCGTTACATTTTTAAGGACCTCTTCCCACAATTCATCTTATCATTTCATTTTTCAGTCCACTTGAGGTTGATAATTGAGACGTTACCGTTTGAAAAATTCCATCCTCAAATTTCATTATATTTTTTTCACTTCAGTGTTGACATATCCCACCGCAAATTGTTTCCCCTCGATTAATTCAATTTCCTTACAACTTAAAATGCAATCTCGTTGCTGTGTACAACAAATGAGGAAGCGATTCGTTCAAACTGTAATGTTCTTCTTGAAACGTCAGCTTTCTATAGATTTCTCCCGAGTCAATAGAGATATTAAAATGCCCGGGATAAGGAAGTGGACGATTTTTGGGACCAAACTTGACCCATTTAGTTGGGCCCAGATCCTTGTTCTCTCACGGCACGGTGTCGCGCGTCCAAACGTTATTTACAATCTCACGATCTCTCGTGGTTGATTTATAAACAAGACAAAAAGTAAAAGTATCGTGTGGTCGGAAAATGAGTCTAAAGTTGTAAGCATCCTTTCGGCTGTTGCGCAAGCGAAATTCGTCTCTGTGTAGGCGCCGAACGAAACGGGTGCATCAAAAAAAGAATTGCGAAATAATTGCACGGCCAAACAAATAATGTCATAAAAATGCCGCACTTTCGTCACAAAAGTTTGCGGCTCGCGGAATGATAACGAGGTAGGCTCTCTTTTGTGTTGTTGCGGATTGCGGGAATCACGCGCATGTGGGAAGGTCGTCCGCTGGAATTGAAGACCGTGAGAGATCCAAGTCCGTGTTGCTTTCTACCGAATAACTCACTTTATAACTCGTATCGTCATCAGCTAATGCGATGTTAATTCATAATGACGCTCTGCTTTTATCGTCGTCCGGACCGCTCGTCAGATTTAAGAGCTTTATTGAGGACTCGAGTATGCAATTCATGACTTTATAGAGCAACTCATAAATTCGCCCGAAACAATTCAACACATTTATGCGAATTGCTTTTTCCTGATTTGATGCTATTTTTAGTGTTTCTTTATGTTGTTTTACAATCTTCCATTTATCTTCCACTCTGTGTGTTTCGCTGTATGTTTAAGGTGGTTATAATGTTACAGTCGAGAACAAAATAATCGTTATTTTTTATTTACAATTTCGTCATAAAATTAATATTAGCAGATGTAAAAAAATATAATTTGAAAATCGATATAAAATCAAACTCTTACTATTAATCTTACTATTATTATTATTATTATTCTTTTATATTTTTTTCCATCAGTTGTTTCCGTATTGCTAATAAAAAATTTCACTACAAAAATTATGACTGAGTTTCAAAAATCATGTTCTGTTTGTTGTAACAAAATTTGAAATCATTATTTCATCAACGTCAAACTTGAACATTTTTCACATTTATCATATTGCAAACGATTTCAGAAGAGGAGGTATTCGTTCTTCCGTCTTGTCAGCGGAGTTTCGACATGTGGAAAAAAATTTTTTTTTGTCATTCAACCTCCTCTTCATCTTATACAACTATTAGAAACAAAACAAAAATCAGGTGGTAAAAACTTTCCTCGTAATTCCGATCAATTATTTGCTTTTAAGTAAAGGCTTCCGATCCGGAACGGAAGTGTTAAGAAAATTGCCCTTCAATCTAGGTTGCAAGTTGTTTCCAATTAGAAAAGATGTGTAGGATATGATTTCATTGCGGTGTTTTTTATTATTATTATTTTTTTTTTTTACACAACCTAATTGATTGGTATGAAATAAAGTGTACAAAATCATCGAAAAATGTTATTGCAACGAAATAAAAATGATTTTGATCAACGTTCGAACGACCGGTGATTAAAAATTTTTTGTTCAAATTACAGGTTTTTAGGTTTAATAACGGATATGAAACTTCCCGCAGTAATCAAACGTTCATTAACGAAAAAGTTGACAAAAAGAATGATGCCAATCTATGATTTATTTACGCGAAATTTCACTCGCGCTCTCGAGCATAATTCGCAATTGCCGATGACACATTTTTACATTTTAATGAAATGTCAAAATTGTTGAGCCAAAAACACTCGAGTCGAGTTTGTTTACGATGAAATTTCGCGGGTATAATGAAACCACCAATTTGTGCCAATTTTTCATTTATCATTTCTCAAACGCAACAACTTTCATCAGTTGAAATGTTCATCGAAAAAATTTGTCGGACAATAAATCTGAAACTTTCATAACAATCTTATATCACTAAATCTTCGTCCCAATTGCCAATTATTCATATACATAAATCATTATTCAACCGGGAAGATAATTACGCTAGAAATCAACCTATATAGTTGTGGCAGATGTAAAATATCCGGTAAGCAGGATTATATCAATAGCGGAATAAAAAGTTTCACACGTGCCGCAATGGGAATGGATCCACCCTTCGAATTCGTAGGCCCATTCACAATTATCCGGCACGCTTTCATGTGCCAACAGTTGATTTTCGGCGATTAAGAGCGCGTTCGAAGATTGCGAAGCGCACATATTGAAAACGTGCGACCAAGTGGGAGGAACGGTGCAATCTTCGAGGAGAAAGAGAGTGGCTATCTATGAGCCTATAGAGGACTTGTGAAGTTTCTCCGACTTACTTACGAGAAGGCGAGAGAAAACCACGGCAGTTCGACGAAGAGACCTGTAACGACGAGTCGTCTTGTGATTCGATAATCATTAATCGGTGAGGTGAACTTACCGCTGACCCTAATAAGTGTTTAAATATCAGTGATTCATTTTCATAGTTATAGTTCAAGTGAGTGCCAGGATCGGTGATTCTTTGACGCGAATCCGTAAATGTTTGTTTGATTCATTTACTTTATTCTTTCTTATATTAGAGCAAATTTTTCTTAAATGTGACAACTTGTTTTTTTGGAGACGTACAAAGCAACTGTCTTCTGATTCATGAGATGAATAAATTTGTGGATCTAAAAAACGTGTAAATGTCATGATTTGTGTACAACAAAGTTACCGGATAACACAAACATAAGTATTGGATGCGCATCCTGGATTATGTTGGTATTTGAAAAAGTCAAAGTTCAGTACGTGTAATTTTCCTGATCAATTATTTTTTACTCCCAGTTATAAATAAACGTGGGTTGAACTTTGCGGTTCTGATGGATTAATTTGCACAGTTCTAGAAGCTGCTAGGCAAAGAACGAGTAGCTGAATGTTAATCGCGTACAATTAATTTGTACTATGTTATTAAACTTAAACAAGAGAATTGTAGGCTCGGTTTAATTTTATTTCTCTTATTCGTTCACTTTCCCTGTTGGTTCCATCAAAGTTTCATTTTCCTTGAACAAAATCTTTAGTCATGGAAAAATTTATGTACCCCAATTATTTTTTACAGGTGTAATGAAAAGTTGATGAACAAAATTTCAACTGCTTTTTATACAACTTGTCCGTATTAATTACTTATTTCTGAAACCCAAAATTAAGTCGATCCTAAGTTTGTTTACCTGGACCAACAATGACCAACATGTATATTTAGAACAATTTCACTTTCAGTTGTATGAATATTCACAATCTTTAAACGTCGAATTTTAAAATAGAGAGAAAATATTTTTTTTTTTCTTTACCGACAGACATTTTCTATATTATGAAATTAATTATAAAACGGAAATAGAAAGTAATACGCACTATGCAGGATTTCATTGACTTCAACAGGAATGACAAACACTGCGAGATAAAAGAGCCGCATTATAAAATTTCTCATCCGCGCGAGATTTTCCCCATGGGTCTTCGAATGTTACTCATTATCTACGGATGGATCTGTCATTTGTAAACATAATTAATGCGCTCAAAAATCGCTTACATTTCTCAGTCATTGAGTAAGGACGAAAGTTCTCGGTGATTTAAGATGATATTTACTTTTAAATGCGAGCACTGACTGAGTGGCGATGAAAGTTTCAATGCGCCGCGCTAAATAAATCCGTAACGCGGCGTTTATTCTTTTTTTCCGGCTTTTTAATGTGCCACAAAAAAGCACGGAACAACAACTCTATAAAAGTGTTATTGCGGAACTCGGAAAATTTTCAGTGTTCATCCATCCACTCTCGGCATGCTCCGATCTTTTGATTGCAGTTCATTTGAATGTTTATCTTCCGAAGATGTTTTAATCCTGCTATTTCATTTCATTACTTCAATTTAAATTTCACTTTTTTGCGGCCGAGCAATGAAAAATAAAACTGCCTTGATAACTCTTTTTTTTATTGCACAAAAAAAAAACATTCGTACAATAAATGATCCAGTAAATGACACTCTATGAACTTAAAAAAGGGGGAAGGGGGAAGGAAGAAATGTAGTAATTATGATTTCAGAATCGTTGCTTTGTAAAATTCTCATTTTCAAATTAGTGTGTATGTAAATGTTTTGAAAAGTTATTATCAATCTGGTGATAGCCAGTAAAACAAACATCTACGAATTTGTGTAATTGGTATGGGCGTAAATGGGCGAGTGAATTAAAGTTCAATGGCCATTGCAGGATGGACGGTGCCCTCTGAATGAATTGGAACCCCGGTTGGTTGAATCGTAAGGACGCGATCTTTGTGATATTGATCCTGGCAGTGTTGTACGTGCACTTTTTCTGCGACCGGTGAAAGTCACGCAAGGGAGGCGAGCGACATCAATTGAAGCAGGTGACCATAAAGGCAACGACACAGAACCATTACCATGCTCCGAAATTGAAGGATCCAGACAGTCGACGATGTGGAAACAAGTGTTTACACTGGGCCTAATTTTCTGGACCGTGAGCGCGGCCAACCAAACGGTAAATGAGTTTCACTTTCATTTGGTCCTCTAAAAGAACAAGTGAAGTTAATTGAGCGGGTCTGAGATCAATTTTTTGTTTAAACCCGAGGAGCCGCGGACGCGCCGCGAGTTACACCGCTATTACAGTGGGAAAAGAAAGAGAAAGTCCATTGCGGCACGCGCAAAGTGCGAGAGCCTACGGAAAGTTCGAGATTTTATGACAATTTAAGTAGCGACACGAGAAAAGAGACTTCCACGCTTTTCATTTGAAAGTAAAAATACCGACTGAAAAAACGATGCCAACAATTGCTCCGATTAATTGCCTTTGTTACGAATAATTTTAATGCCGCGAAAAGAGACGCAATTAGGGAACCTTTTAAGACACACGCATGATTCACGGGCGCTTCATTAAGCTCTCAGGATGCGGTACATTTTATTTTACTGCTACACTGAGTGACGATAATTATTGTGAAATTCACTTAATCATTGGGATACATAAAAATAAATCGATCTCTGTACAATGTGCTTTATGGAAGAGCTCTAATAAGTTACCGGAGAGAAATCTCCAATGCTTGAAAATTGTTATTAAAATTTGTGAATAAAATTTGAAGAAAGTTAACGAGTTTGTTCGGTGAATTATATACTTGTTTGGATTCAAAAGGAGCCATTTGTAGGCAATTGTGTAATCATAAATTTCATTTCAAATTTGTTCGAGTTAACGATTACATGATTGATAGGGTTGGATGTGTATTTTAAAATGAAAAGTATAATAATAGCACAAATGTGAAGTATAAATAGAACGTTGCCTTTCCCGGACGCACTATTCGATCCAATGAATGCAATTGGATGGACTGAATCGGTGTAACGTATCAAAACAGGTATTGCATGCTCGAACAGCAGACTGCTCTCTGGTGTAGATAATAATATAATCATTATGTCCATGCTTGGATTCATTGTCATAGTTGATTTATCGGATGACAACTGTTTCTGCCACTGATTTTGATACGCCTGTGCTCGGGACGGATCTGTTTTCTGCAAAAGAAACGTCTTTACTAATCAAGATCAAAGAGAGAGAAAAAAATACAACATTCTCTGTAAAACAAAATTCTAGAGCTATGTATACAACGAACAGAACAAGCGTATCTACATTTGGCGATTCATCAGATTGAAATCGTAATATGATGAAAGGTCGTGAGAACGAAAGTGGGAATATTGTGGCGGACCAAATGGCGAGATGTGTTTCAGCTCATGAGAAAGGATTACACTTTTGTTTGGGCGTCAGGCCGCTGATACAACCAGGAAAAGAAGGCCGAAAGGAAGGAGAGAAAAAGAGAACAAGAAAAGCGTCGTAACCATCGTGACTTATAGAAATTGAACTGGCTTGAAGCAAAGTGTATACGACTTTCCCCATTTTCACTTGTTTGGAAGTCCATTAATTTAACATCATTTTATGTAAAAATTAAACTTAATCGCATTACGTGAATGCAGGATTCCACGAGCGTGCGTTGCTTCGGAATTGTTATGAAAACTTGATGCCCGTCTCGCGTGGCAATTCGCATTCCTTTTCATTCAATTCGAAACAATTGAAATTTGATTCACCGCGAGAAGGCGTAATGCATTATGCATCAATAATTATTTTGGTTCATGGAGGATCAAATGAACCGTTTCATATTGCTCCTGGAAAGTCTCTGTGGACATTCAAGTTGCACGATTTCATATCAAAAATCATAAAACGATCACGATTTTCCTCTTTCGAACGAACTTGAGCGATGAAAATAATGACCGGTTGCTTTCAAAGTCAAAATTGGAACTCTGAAATTTTAAAGTGCAACCATTATCCATGTGCAATTGCAATTGCACTTCAAGTTTCGCAGAAATTAGAAAGTACTTTTTCACGCATGTTTTGAATCAGACATGGTCTCTTAAATTTCTTTGCTTGTACTTTTCCGTGTCTCGCGTTTGAAATCCCATTCAAATTTTCACGTCTCCTTTATCGCGTGGAAAAAATGTCAAGCCTTCTTGGAACGTTTGTTTGTTCATTAACCGTGCTGTCGTGTCTGCTTCCTGCGCGCATTTGACAGTTCACGAGAAAACCCACATTTTCCATTTCAAATACACCTTTAATTGACGAGCAATTGTTTCAAGTTCATTAAGAAAAAACTTGCAAGTCACGTTATAATGATTATTATTTCTTTTTGATTGAAAAACCTCAGTCTTCTTAACATGTCCTGAAAAACAAAAAAAAAAGGTCTCACTTCTAATTACGTAGAAGTAGATTTGTACAACATTTGACGTTCAAGTCAAATAATGGTCAATTGGCCAGAAAGTTTCTGACCAAGCGGTTAAAATGATCATAAACAAAACTATTAAATTTAAATTTCATTGTGACAGAAACTAAAAGTTATTTATTTATATTTGTTGTTACAGAAATACTCATCCGGAGAAGGACAGTTATACAGCGATGAATATCAAGAAGAAGAATACATAAGTGAAGAAGAAAATAAGCCCGGGGTTCCAGTTGGACAGTGGTGGAAAAATGGCAAAGCGCTGGAGCCGAAATGGCGCGACGGTGACAGTGTGCCATTAGTTCCTTTCCATGCCATTGCCTCAAACAAGCATCGGTCGAAGGAACGACTGCAACTAGAAGTCATCGGTCCATACCAAATGAACGACGACAAAGCAAAGAAATATTATGCGAACAATGTTAGCAATCAATTCAGCTCGGATGCTCATCTGTCCAGACGAAGGAAGCCTCCGCAACTCCCTGAAGAAGAACTCAGAGAAGTCATGAGACACAGGGACGAAAGTGCTAGAAAGATTGAGGATAGTTTGAACTACAAAATGAAAACGCAAGGGTTGTCAAATAAGAAGGACTCGAGGTTTGGTTCTGAGATCAGAATTCCGATCTCAGAAGTGGCTATGAAGTATCGAGAGACTTTTCAGAATCGGCCGAATGAGTACGAGCTGAATGACGAGGAGTACCAGAAACCCAGGCCTAGAAAACGAAGACCGCCCCAGAATGACGAATTCACTGAAGCAAGGATGAGTTTTCCCTTCTATCAGGCTGTCCGACCAACTCCCAACTTGAGCTCCAGGAGCAGCAACGCTGATTTGAAGATTCTTCTGAAAAAACAACAAGGTCATAGTTTAAGTCTTTCGGAAATTTTGCAAAGGAGTAACTTGACTCTGCCCGATTTACTGCAAGGGAAAGTGAGTGTAATTGATCTGTTAAAAGGAATGAAGGATGAGGAGCTGGAAGAATTCAAACCGAGCAAAAGTTTGAGTCTTCAAAAGATGGACATTAAGGTCAGGGAACCGGTGTCTTACGTTGGCAAAGAGGAGTTGCGATACAAACTACTCGAGTCTGAATCCAAGATGGACAAACAGCAGGATAATGACACTTTAGAACTGCACAAACCCGAAGAGACTGGGATGGTAATTCCGCAAAAAGAAGTGGAATTGAAAGGCAAAGACGCAAGGGGAAGTCACAATGAAAGCAAAGCCAGGATGGAAGTGACAAGGATAATTGACAGCAAAATCCTGATGTCGCAAAAGATGTCTATCTCGGAGAATGCAGTGAGAGTGTCGACCACAATGAAGAATCCTCAGTCTGTGTCATCAGCGGTGATTAAGCCAGTCTCGGAAAAGGCGGACAATGTGGAGGATGACGAGATCATGGAATTCTCCGACTTCAACATCCAGAGTTCGACAGATGACACAACCGGTGGCGAGCCAACTTTGAGTATCGAGCAAATAATGAATCCCGAATTCGAGAACGGGAATCAGGACCCGGAGGAAGCTACTACACAACTGCAGGAAACAGAATCGACTACTAAATCGATACCAGTTGAAGTTTCAACCGCAGCAGCTGTGAGATATGATTTGAAACTAGGCAACATCAGCAATCACTTGTTGAAACTCGAACCGACCGCTAGAGCTGAAATTCTGGAACTTTTGAGTTCCGCCCCGAGTGCTAAGAGACTGGAACGACTACTCCAATCGAGAAATATGACCCTGGAAGAATTCATTGCTCTAAGGCAGCGAGGATCCAGCCAAGTCCATCTTGCTGAAGTGACGAAGCACAGGATGCAAAAGTCACACACTGTGCAAGCACCAACTGATCAGATTTCTAATTTTAGAGAACCCACTACCAGATCTACAGTTGCAACAACTGAACAGACAACTCCCAGAAGTGAACCACCATCTACAACAGAAGAATTGGGAGACAATATGGCAGATGAGCAGAGGCTCTCGATTCAGGAGAGCGAAGTTCCAATCGACGAGCCACGCGAGATCCTTAACATCTACACAGCTTTTGACACAATACCGTTCGAGAGCACCAAAGATAGTGAAGTACCAGAGAAGAATAACGGTTCGATGACAGTGATTGAAGTTGGTCGTGTGGAGGAAATTTTGGAAGACGAGTCGGGGACACTGAGTGAGGTTTTCAAAGCAGTCGAGTCCAACGTGAAGGAGGAGGTCGCATTTTTCTCACGGATGACACCGAGCATAATTGCTAGCGGTGCCATATTGGGAGTGACGCTTGTTGTTTTTGTGATGATATTCATCATCTGTCGGACGCAGCAAAAACAAAAGTACACTTATCGCAACACCTTTTCTCGCTCCGTATTCCAAAGTCCAGCTATGGCAGCTAGAAAGCTGTCCAACTCGAGCAGCCTGAACACAATAATGGTAAATGTCGTGGCGACATCGACCGCGAAAAAACCGGAACGACATCACGATATCGAATCCGATTATGACGTCAAAAGTGACATAGAAAATGACTCCTTGGATGGGAACGACAGCTGGGACACTATACCGGATTTCATGAAGTGACAAGTGCGATCGTTGCGTTAGTCGACCAAAAGTATCCTTTCTTTTTATTGAAAGGCATTAATTTTTGCGTTTGTGAATAGTGTGCCATTTGCTGATCATTGGTGTACATAGTGTTTAAAATAAATGAAACGATTCAGCAAATGCGCGAGATTCTCCAATTTGACATATATCAGTGTGTTATCAAAATCCTGGTTGCATGACAAGAGCTTTTTATTAAATAACTAGTTTTATTGTTTAAACAACGTGATTGTTGTTTGAAAATTGCCAGTATTGTTAACGACAATGTCGATTAGTCTGATTATTTTATACTTTTTTTAATTACATCAAGTTGATTGATGTACATCAATGATTCATCGACTAGGATGTTGTCCATTTGACTTGTTATTTACTCATTTGTAATGTGAAAAGATTCAACGAAAACTGACGTTGTTAATCCTAGGCGAACACATACCAGTGCCTGACAAATACTAGAAATTTTTGATGACCGTAATTCAATTTTCATTTCAACGTCTGCTTTACAAGTTATACGATTTGAAAGCAGAAGAGTTCGGTTCTATATAAATAACAAATTTTTTTTAATAAAATGTACGCCTAGGGTACATGCAAAATACTATATATTGTATACTTCAATGTAAACTTTAATCATAAGTTGTATTTATTTTTAATGTTTCAAGTGTTTTTCATATTAAAAAAAATATATAATCGCGATTTCATATTACTACATCGGATATAATTTTACCCACTGGATGCATTTCTTATACTCACACGTTAATTTATTTCATCTGTATATAACACAGTTATTTTATTCTGGCGTACAATTCATAATCATGTTACCGTTTTATATTTAAAAATAAAGAGTTTTTATGGAAAAATAAAAAGTCATGTCCCAAAAACTTACCAGAATTCCTCATAAGTAAAAACTTCTCGTAGCAAAGTGGATACTGCATTGGTACTGTTTTGAAAAAGTCTATTAAAGTAGGAATATTGTCGTGCTATGTTTCGGCATTGCTTCAAAGCCATATCTGAAATGGACATTTTTTTATTGAAATGGCTCGATTATAAATCAGAGAAAGTACATGACTAAAAAAATATTTCATCTTGTTACCTAAAGTAGGACTTCCTTTCAGTTCTATCATATCATTTGTACTAACATAAAGTACAGTATTGTAACTGGAAGGCAGAATATCCAAATAAGGTTTCCATATAGAATTTTCTTTGTGCTTCTCTATGAGAAGTGCGATTGACAATTCCACCTGTGGTAAGTGATGGATCAAAGGGTCATTTTTGATGGCTTGCAGTTCGGGGGCAGCGCTCTCGACGCTAAATATAACTTTCTTAGGGATCTCCAGTATCAATTCGTTCTCCTCGATATCTCTTTGGGCTTTGAGTCCGAGTTCGTAACACGGATATTCTGCAATACTGACATCTTTGGTATTCACATTGTTCTCTTGCAACCATTTCATAAATTTGCTCTCAGCCTGGATTCTTTTTTGTGGTTCTGATTTCATGTCCTCTAATCGCTTAACCTTTTCCAAAGCCGCTGAGATCTCCAAGTAATTGGTCCATAGTTGAGTTGCGAAGGCTGGATTGCTACTCACTGAAATGAGATGTTATTTATTAATTAACATCAATTTTTCAATCTTAACTTCAAACAAATTTGAAAAAGATGGGAACAAATGTTTAAGAATTGTTGACTATTGTTTTATATTATAATTAAAAAAAACATTTGAGATGTACATATATAAATAAGCATGAAAACATGGTTCAAGCATACCACCAGTCATGTACAAATTTGCCCTCGTGACCTTTACACGGAGTAACACAATGTAATGTTCATAATAGGCTTGGCATCAAAATGTCAAAACAAGGGTTTTTCAAAGAAATATTCGCAAAAAAAAGGAGGATTGCAAAATAGAAGAAGACTGCACATTAGATTGTTCACGTGTGATAAATCAAGCAGAAAATAAAATATGAGCCACTTAATTGGTTGCAAAATGTATGGTAAAAATGTTATCAATTTGATTGCAAGTAAGTGAACATGCGCTAATAAATCTAAAAAGGAAATCCGAAATGAAACTGAAAGTTTGTGCAACTCCTATCATATGCAATACATTTAATTATATTCACTTTCTACAGTGAACTTGACCATAAAAAAACAACAGTTGAAAGATAAATTAAAAATAATTAAATTTTATTTCAAAATTTGTAAAATAAATGATTGTTTTTTAATATAAGAAGTAAGCAAATAAAAGTAACAAAACAATGAAAACAAACAGTCGGAGGAGTTAAAACGGGACTTGAATGAAAATAAACAAAACAATAAATAAAACAAGCCCGTGTGTTGGAGTGTATCTAAAAATAAGAACTTACAATGAAAAACTCGCTCGCACTGTACGTTGATTTCGTTACGTTTGGCAGATGAAATTCTTTTCTGGCCGGACGTTTGTTTACTTTTGTTTGGAGTGTGTGCCTTTTTTTTACCCATTTTAATGCTAAACAAAACGACTGGCAGAAACGTCCGCAGTGTTTCGGCGCATTATTATGAAATTGTACTGGTGCGACATGAAATCACAAGATGCGCCGCCACCTAATATGAATTTTTTTTTCTTTACCCCCACGCTTTATTCTATATTTTCCGCCGAGAAACCCGATTCACGTAATTATCGTCCAATGGACTGGCCCGACCGGCGTCTAAAAATATTCATCTGACACGAAACGAGACAGAACGTTTCCCTGAGTTGTATCCAGTAATACGGAATCCAAAACCTAACCTCAAACTCGTTCCAGCCACTGCATGAAATCTAAGCATTTCTTATACACACAACTGTAACCGTAACGCGGTATCGATTTCCCGTTAAATATTATTATTATCCGCGTAAACTCAGGTCACCCACTTTTGCGAGGTCATATTTCCTATTTCTTATGTGTTTTTTTAAAGATGATCGTTTTGATATGAATCACGAACGCAGCGCAGTGTATTGTTTTTAATTTATTACAAAATGTTTGTGTTTTATAACGATTCATTTTTAAAAATAAAGAAATAAATGATGTTTCGTTGAGTGATTTTAACACAATTATTTCCTGTGAAACTTTAAGTTTGTTTATTATATTATTCGTTTTCTCATCTCTATGTATATTATAATTACTCGTTATACAAATAATTATAATTTCTGATATCACTAATGATGATTCTTTAAATAGAATTTATTTAATTAATTCGCTATGTAACTCAATTCATAGAATTCATTTTCAAACAATAATTATATTTGTTATTGAACATTTTAATGTTTCCAATTACTAAATTAGTATTATATTAATATTCTAAAAAAAAACATGATTATTGTAATAACAATAAATGTATTTAAAGAATATTTTTTAAATGTGAAAACAATAAACAATGATTACAAAATAAGGATTCACATTCTTTCAATCATCTTTGAAAACATTTTTTATAATAAAAACAAAGCTTTTACCCGCACATAAGGTAAAACCACGTTTTTAATCAACTCAATTCTGCTTTATATGGAATGTTCAAATTTCAATGTGATTCTTTGGCAGATACTTCATCTCTTTTGTCAATATTTCCTTGGAGAAAAAGCTGAAAAGTTCAATAATAAGAAAGACAAATTTGAATTATGAGCACTGCAGAAAAAAATGCATCAACAAAGAACTCAATTTCAAAGACATCAATCCAACAACTGTTGGCAACCTCGTGAACAAAGTTTTAGCCAATAACAATATCTGACAAGGTATATAAACATTCGCACAGATGACAAATCTTTCAATCGTCAACAATGCAATAAAATATTTAGCAAAAAATGTTATCTAACAAGACATGTAAAATTGACATCAATGTGAGAACTCGTCAAAGAGACAAAAAGCTTTATGGTTGTAAGCACTGTAAACAAAGTTTTGCCTTTTTGTCAAGTTTAAAAAACTTAATTTCGAAAAGACATGCCAGAATTCACAAAAGTTGAGAAAGCCATTTAATTGCAATAATTTTTTTGATCAACAAAATTTAAACAAGCATGTGGAAATTTAAACTAGAGAAAAGTCTTTTTGTTGTGAACTTTGCAGTAAAAGTTGCAAGCAATAATTAAATTTCGTCGATCACTTCAGCATTCATACAGATGAAAAACCAATTAATTTTTTTTTTTTTTAGTAAATGCATCTTTTTACTCTCAAAATGCAAAAAAATGAAAATTTCGAAAATAATAACAACAAGATTCGGAGAAGCTATTTCACCTGTTTATATTGCTCAGCATTTTAAAATAATATTTCCATGCTAAATATTCATTATTGCAAATATTATAAATTTTTTTATTAGAAGTGTGATGTGAAAAGCTGATTTTTTTATTACAAAACTTTCAAATCAAACTTGATGATCACGAGAGAAGTGAAATCATTCTTTTCAATTACACTCTATTATAATTTAATTAATGTTAAATAATTAATATGCGAACATGTAAAATAGTACAATAAAAGAATTCAAAACTTCCAACAAAAAAGTCATACTTTCACTAGCGCCGTCTATAGTGATATCATCGAAAAAATCTTTTCTCAGTTGCGCCAATAGATGAAATGCAAGAAATTAATAATTTTTAAAATTAAATTTTCTGTAGCGATCTACAGTCGATGAATAAAAATCTCTTTTACCGACTGATAGTCTGCCAATTTTCAAACTCAGTGCAAGCGTTCCACAATAAAGAAAATTAAAAAATATGGACTGCTTACAAGAAAGCAATAGACTTACTGCTAAAGAGAAACATTATTTTTATAATACCTTGGCAGTTTTAATAAAAGCTGTTGTTGGCCACACAACCACCATTGATTTGAGAAACGAATCCATAGTTTATGGAAAAGTTGAACATGCGGATGCGTAAGTGAACAATCAAAATATAACCATATTACAAACATGAAAAAAGAGATGTTTTTATGTTTAATTATATAATTATATTATAATTTGCCTCATTAAAAGACTAATTCGTACAGCTTTAATGGTATTTTTCCAGGTTCATGAATGTCACAATGACAGATTGCTTTTTTTCTGATCCTCGAGGCAACACTTACAAATATGACATGTTCTTTGTGCACACGAGAAATATAAGATCTGTTCATGTCCCTCCTCATGTAATGTTAAATTTCATTTTTATTTATATATTAAAACTAAAATTGGATAACAGAAATGACAATTTTGATTGATGTTTCTTTCAGATTCGCATAATACCAGCTATCAAAGAAGAACTCAAAAAAGTATATAGAGGAGATAGAGTTGCGTTCACAAAGTCAGGTCGAACATTCAAAGAAAAACGATTACAGCAAAAACAAAAAAAAGACCTAGCTTTGGTCAAAACAGAATTACAAAAAAAACGTCAGGACACACCTTCTACGAGTAGGAGGGGTTGATTCGTTGCTGACAAAAATGTATAAAATTTATGTAAATATATTAATTTATTGCTATTGACAATATTTTCACAATTCTTATAAAAATATAAAAGAACAAGAATAATAAAATATAATTGCTATCAATTGTTATTTAAAAATTTAAAAAAGTTTATTATCAATGATCGTATTAAATGTGTTCGGAGTTAATCTCCTAACATTGAATTTAATAATAATATAAAACAATATTTCATTACACTTTTCGTTGCAGTATAATATACAGTTTTCGTTGCAATTCATTCTTAAAGAAAATTGTCATGTAAATAATGTAAATATATTTAACATGTAAACCTATGTTAAATAAATACAAAAATCAGTAATTGAAATGCCATCAGTTCATTTACCTATATTCATTACCTACAAATAAAATCAACTCTGTATATCAAAATTCATCGGAATCGATCAGAACATGGGTATAAAATTCATTTTAATACAATAATCATTTGATGTTCAACTGTCGATATAAACTGTTTCTATTGTTAAACATTAATACTTTTATTTCAAACTCCATTATAGAAGTTACTGTAACGTAACTTGCTAGACCGGGTTATTTGAAAAATGAATATCTTCGTAGCTAAAAATTATTTTTCAACATACGACTCAATGAATAAAAAGAAAGAAAAAAAGAAATCGTTGAAAGTTTAAATTATAATCTTTCTACAGCAATTGCAATACCCATACCACCACCGATACACAAGGATGCAATTCCTTTTTTACCACCAGTTTGTTCAAGTGCATGTATCAATGTTACAACGATTCTCGCACCTAAAAAAAAGTATTTTTAATAAGTACAACAAATTTTAATAATTATAATAAAAAATATCCTTGAACAGCAACTATTTATTTTTACCTGAAGCACCGATAGGATGACCAAGAGCGATCGCACCACCGTTGACATTTACTTTTGACGAATCCAAATTTAATTCCCTCATACAAGCAATTGACTGGACAGCAAACGCCTCGTTCAATTCAAACAAGTCAACATCGTCTTTTCTCCACTTGGCTTTCTTCAACTGTAATACATAATATAAGTGAAATAGAAAATTAATTGTAACATTTATTGTTTACCAAAAACAATGCAAATTGTATATCCTGATTATTGATGAACATGAATACTTTGTATTCTTGTGTTTTATTTTTTGTTATACTTACAACTAATTGAACTGCTGGAATTGGTCCAGTGCCCATAATGTTGGGATCTACGCCACTTTGAGCGATGGCTACTATTTTAGCGATTGGTGTTACTTTCTTTTCCTTAGCTGCTTTCGCAGACATTAAAATTACAGCCGCAGCACCGTCATTAATACCAGAAGCATTTCCTGCAGTTATTGTTCCGTCGGTCTGTAATCATAAACAAAATTAAAAGACTCACTTATCTGGAAAAGAATTTCATTTATCTCGTGAAAAAAAATTCTCAGTAAAAGCCTACTTTAAGAAAAGCTGGTTTCAGTTTGCTGAGACCTTGCGCAGTGGTTCCAGCTTTTGGGAATTCATCCTTAGAAACAATGATAGGTTCTTTTCTAGTAGGCACGGTGATAGGAATGATTTCTTTAACAAAGTAACCTTTGGCAATGGCAGCTTCAACTTTTTGCTGGGACTCAGCGGCATAGGCATCCTGTTCTTCTCTTGTAATATTGAACGTTTGAGCAATATTTTCACCTACAAATCAAAGCCAAAAATTATAATTTTTGTAACAAATTTTTAAAAAGTTTAAAGAACTTAAAAATGTTACCAGTTACACCCATGTGAATATCAGAAAAGGCATCAGTAAGGCCATCACTTATCATAGTATCAACCAAATTTCCGTTTCCCATTTTCAGTCCATTTCTCATGAGAATCGCATGCGGCGCTTGACTCATACTTTCTTGACCCCCGGCTACGATGACGTCATTTTCACCTGACTTGATTGATAGGTATCCACTGGTAATTGATCTAAAAATCAGAAATTAAATATCTAACAATAAAATATTAAATAACCAAACACGTTAGAGTTATCTAAATGACTCTAAAAATAAAAATTACATTTAAATTAAATTCTCATCAACTTCTGGAATCTATTCTATTCGCAAATATACAACATACGTTGAATAGTTCAAAATAATTATGAGCAACAGAAGAAAATGTATGAAAATACATTATTCATTATTTTTTTCATTTTGTCTATTCATAAAATATTCTTACTTCAGTCCAGATCCACAGACCATGTTTATCAGATAAGCAGGAACAGAAATAGGAAGACCAGCTTTTATGGCAGCCTGGCGAGCTGGATTTTGACCTTGTGCTGCAGTCAGGGCCTGTAAAATTGAATTACATGAATGAATTACCAAACGAAATGTTATTGCTTTATAATTTTACTTTTAATTGACTTTTAACCTGTCCTAAAATCACTTCGGAAACATCAGTAGGTTTCAAGTGCGCTCTTTCCAGACTTTCTCTGATAACTATGCTTCCTAGATCAGAAGCTTTCAGTGACGACAAAGCCCCACAAAACGAACCTGGAATACAACATTTTAGTTATCAAATTTTAACTTTCACTCACTTTTTTTTATAAAAACAAATATTTCAATTTTATTCCACTTTACTCGAACAAAAATATTGCTAAATAATTGGATTTAATGAATTTCACTATTAAATTAAGAATCGATTAAAAAATAATGTTATATTGATTTATTATTCTGTTTAAATTCATTTCCAACTTGTAAGTAGAAATAATATTTTGTTGTTTAAAGAATGAATGTCACATGGAATTTAAATGGGGTTAGTAGCATTTTCTGATATTGTTATTGAATAACGATTTGAAAACACAGTGGACGGTATAAATTTAATTGACATACCTATTGGGGTTCTTACAGCCGATACGATTACCACGTCGTGTTCATCCATTGTTAAAAGGAGACAACAAGTTTGATTATCAAAATAAGGCTATTACACACAGACTGCCGCCAGTAGCTTGAGTAACGGAAACTTGAGCAGTAGACACAGAGCAGCTAGTGAGACTGGTGACTTTCTAGCAGTGGGGAGACTGAAACGTAACGCCAGAGCTGTATATATTTTTCTTCGGACCCTGTTAAAAATGAACATATTAGATTTTATAAATGATACGGATGATTACTGATTAAATAATAATTGTCTTATAAGTTATAATTTTAAATTAATATTTTATTTGTTCATTCTTCATTGAAAAATTATTTTCCAAACAATTTTTAAAATATATTTGATCCACGAAATAATTTGAGTAATCATTTCAAGATTATTGATTACTAATATAACATTATAACACGAGTTCACTTGTAACAAACAATAATTAAATACTAATTCATATTAATGAGTGAGTAATTAATACTGATATGATAATTAAATTCTCATATTGTGAGTTAGTAAAATATTTGTTATTTTTGCTTAGATTTTTTTGCACAGTGGAATTCTGAATATTTCATATAAATAAACAAAAGAAAAACAAACAGTCAATGACTGTTAAAAATTGAAATAACCACTTCAAGTAAACAAAAAAATGAAACAATATTTAACAATGCAATAAACACAGGCTTATAAACACAACAACAAAAATAAAACGAGGAATAATCAGAACAAACTAATTCAATTAAAAAACAAAATGGCCATTGTTTATCATTTAAAACTAAAAGTAAGAAACAATGAATGGCCATTGTTTATCATTTAAAACTAAAAGTAAGAAACAATGAATATAACAATCAACCCAACAATTCTAACAATCAAGAAAAAGTAAACTAAAAAACGAAACGCAATTTCGCTTTTGAAAAGCCAAAACAAAATGATAAGAGAAATGAACAAAACAGTCAGCAGAACAATCAATCAATCAAACAACGAAAACACGATTGTTTGCGAATAATAAAAGAAAGAAAAAAAAAGTATGAATTTGAAAAAACAAGTGTTCAACCCCTTGGCGTTACGTCCCTGGACAACGTCAGTGCCGGGCGTTTCCTTCTACGACGTGCAGGTGTCGCATGCGGCGATGGCGGTGTTCGTTTGTTTTTACCCAGCGTGCATTGTGAACAGTGCAGAACAGTTGTGGTGACTGGTGCTAAGATGGCCGACAACAAGGAGGAGATTTTGGATTCCGCTGTTAAACGAGGTAACTTTTAAGCTGGCACCTTTTCGTCGACGCGGAAATCGCGCTTTGGACCTCGACGCGCCGCTGGTGGCCGCGTTGTCGCGCGACGCAGCGCGCCCTGGTCTCGTGACCGCTGCCATCTGTACCGCAGCGAACCTCTCTGGTGTCGAGGCCAATCGGGGCGCAAAATTTTGCGAGCTTGCCACGCGGCCAGCGAACTCTTCGATCACCGCCGCCCGCGATACACCAAACTGCGAACCCAATCGAGGCGCTGCTCATTAAGGTCACAACGCCAACGGCCTTGCGACTGACGGACCGCCTTTGGCACGATCGCGCGCACCGGCGAATTAATTTCCTATTTTGGCCGATCCACCCGCTCGCTCGCTGCTTTTCATCTCAAATGTCACTTGCGAACTCCAACAGTCAGTATTTTGTCTCAGCTGTGATAACCGAGTGTTCCAACAATTAAAACGTCCCAAGTCGTGTCCGCTGCTCTGTCGCAACCAAACGTTTTTAACAGTGCGCGAGTTTGTTTTTTGTTTTTTGTTTTTTCTATACTTTCAAAAGTCACGCATATTTTATTGCGAAGTCTGAACTCTTGGCGACTATGGACTCGATTTTCATTTTTTTTTTTTTTTTTTTTTACTTGGCAGTAAATTATTCCAATGACAATTTATCAACCGAGCGAACTCACAAGTTTTCAAGAAACTGCTTATTGACATACATTCGATTGTTGCAATTGACAATTTAAATCAATGCCAAATTCAATGTTTCGTTTTTTGTTTTGACCACAACAAACATGGTTTTTTTGTTTACCATTTGTCAAACTTGTAGTTATCGATTGAATTTAAAGGCTGGAAACATTCTAACTGGACAGAGGTACGGTTTACTTTATTTATTTTTTATTTTTTTCTTTGACATTCAATTGTTCTTGTGGTACTCGAAATACCATCTGACTCATACCAAACAAATGACAGAAAATATACAACCGTCGTGTTCAAATGATCTGTCAGCGCATTTTTATCTAAATTGAACCGAATAAATACGTTTCATGTGAGTTTTGCAGAATGTTTCATGTGGCGGAATCGATTGCAGCGTATTTGGAGGTTAGGCTGTCCGGAGTCGCGGTGCGCATGGTGACATTTGAGAATATACCCTCTGATGCTTCCAAGTTGAATCGTGTTGAAAATGTGACATGGCACAGGTGCAACGATCCCCAATCATTTTTCATTCTTGATTGGATCAAAACTATTTCAAATTGAAACGCCAAGTTAATTTGAATTTTTGTAAACTTGAATTTGGATTTTTCTGGATGAATTTTTTGTTTGATTTGATGAAACAAACTAGTTTATAAACTTGTACACAACTTTTAAACTGAATAATTCAAAAAGTAGTAGGTATAAGAAAATGATGTAAAACTAGTTATGATTTAATTAAAATCGAAGAGAAATGTTTTGAGGAGCGATCAAAGCTAATTTTGTGAAAATGAAAGGATCAATAGTATAATAGAAAAAAAAATTGTATATAGAATTGAGAATTTCTTAGATGATATTTTATAAGTTATTGATTGAATTTCAGACGAAGGTCGATGCGTTCTAGCTTATTCAGTTATCAAGCACTATTCACAAAGTGCTGTCTCGTTTGTGTGATAGTTTTTTTTGACATTCTGTGCTTAACAACGATACAAGCTCTCTCGAATAATAAACTTCGAAAAATTGGAAAGATAATTTTCACCGTTCTAAGGATGTTCTAAGATTTATTAGTTTCATGTTAGCTGTTCATAAATTTTAATTAAACAGTAAAACCGAGGTTGCATTTTTGAAAAAGATTAATTAATTAAATTATATTTCAACTTAATGTCATAAATTGTAAGGTACTACTAAGTTGGAGAGAAATTTCTGAAGCTTGTACTTTATCCATCATTGTCATAATTGCACTTTGTCAAAGTACTTTTACTCACACGTTAAATATGTTCATTAAACGAATAAAATCCGTTATGGCTCGTAATCAATTCAAACTACACGCAATACTCGAACAAACTTGTAGTTTTCAATTTTTTTTTGTTTTCATTTTCAATCAATATTGTTTCTTCATCTCACAACTCAATTTATTCAAAATAAATTGAATCGTTTTTCAAATCTGGTACGAAGAAAAATCGTTATTTCAAAAAATAATTTAAAAAATATAATCATTTAAAATTCAAACTTGTCTATAATTTAACAAAATTAAAATTCGTTTTTTTTAAACTAAAAATTAAAATTCAATTTTATTTAAAAAATTTCCAGGTCAAATAAATTGAACCTCACCATACAATTACCTGTTAAATGACATCTCAAAGCAGCCACTTAATTTGAATATCGCCTTTGAGTGTGCTTTTTGCAATTTTCAATGGCAAAGTATACTTGAAATATTTAAGTAAGAGAGGTGTTTCACGAGCTTGTTTATCTCCAAACCATAAATAACTCTCGTAGGTGAAACTTTTTTTTTCCAATCCACAATTAGCAATTGATCAGAAGAACGTTTTTTTCAGTCATAAATTTCAGCTTTACAAATTGTTAACTTGCAACTGAGTCAATAATGAATGCACAACTGCATTTTCAACGACGGATCCGTTCGGGACAAGTTTGTATGCACATTTTGTACGACTAAACAGGAAAGTGGTGTACAATGACACAGCTACAAGATTTCGTGATTGGATTTCACTTATGGGCACGGCGGACGCGCCTAGTCCAACTTATGAATAACTGATAAAGAGAATGTTATCCAGCTCGTAATCTTGCGCATATTGATGCGCTTGTAAAACCTAATCAACTTGAACATTTTTTCTCCTCTTTTTTATCGGTCATTAATTTTCGGCTGATTAATTTTCATTATCTCAGCGATAAACAAATCCTCAATTGTTTTCTTTATTTCAAATTAATCACATGTTTTTACGGGTATCATTTGGTTGCTTCTTTTTTTTTTTTTTTCGTCCAAAAAATTAATTAACAGTGGAATTGATTTAATTTCAATTGGACTAATTAGAGAGTCATCAATCAACTCAATTTTTATTCAAATTTAAAACGACAAGTTGTCGAATAAGTGACGAATTAATTTGTTTTTCAAGTTAAAAATAACGATGCATGCACCAGTCGAAGTTATCAGCTGAATAGATAGTATCTGTTGGTTGTAAAATTGTAGATCATTCATGAGACCTGCATAAAATGCTGGTTTACAACTGCATTAGAAAACATTGCGCGATTAATTTTCCCGGCGGGACTTTTGACGAATAATTTATTCTGCCAAGATTGTGACTAACTGCAGCAAGTATTTTTTCATCTCTTTGCGTTAATTTTTTCTCTTATTAATTAAATAAAATGTCAAAAAATTGTGTCGGTTTTTGAGAATAATGACAACGGCAGGAAAAGTAGTTAACATTAAATTGATTTGGCTTTTAACGTGTAGCTCTATTTAGATTGTTGGAATCCCATTACTGACAATAATTAGACCTAACTGTTTGGTACACAAAAGGGACGCGCCCTCATTTTGCGTGCGTGAAAATCCGAATCGTTCCCGGAACTCGATTTTTTTTATTAATATGTCACACAACTGTAATTAAGTCATAAAATGTTTACCGTTTATTGTTTCATCCTGGTGGATATAAAAGTTCAAATTAATTTCTTTTATTGTTTTTCTTATAAATTGTTATAACAAATTTTATATCAATTCGATTTTATTGAACCTTTTACATATTTCATAACTTTGTAACCTTTTTCAAAATTGATTATTTTATAAATGATCTTTCAAAAAGACTGAAATGAAAACCACTGCAAGTAGATCATGGGTTAAAATAACTGTTTTAATAAAACATCATTTTTTGTCGTTTTTTAAAATCATTTTTTGTAATTAACTGGAATTAAATTTTATATGTTAGAAAAAAAATGTCATGAAATACCTTGATTTTTATTTGAAATTTCAACGATAATTTGATCGGTAGGAAACATAGTACCTGACATCGAATCCAAACACGAGGTATCACTTGAATTCGCGTCAGAGAATAAGTCGGCTTCTCAGTCTATCTTTGTTGTCTCAAGTATGTCGCAAGACACAGTTAACAATGCCAGATGGTCCTAGTCGACCGGAGAGGCCGACGGCGTCTCATCAGCGGAAGTCAATTAATTCCGAATTTATATCCGTTGACGCCAAAATCATTGTTTTGTCATTTATATTATATATTTACAATAGGTACCCTTAATCGAGATTTCACACTGTACAACCATTTTTTTCTACGTGATGATGAATAGTAATGAATGCGCGATTCATCCAATGCTACAAGAATTAAAAATATTTTCCTAGAATTGTTTGCACTGAAATTATTATTCAACAAATTGTACATTTTTCTTTTTTAAAAATTGTTTCTATTTTTATATTTCAAATTACAGTTGTTGACAATTGATTTAACTTTAGTATTATGTAGTAGTATTTAGCATTTAGTAACTTTTAGTATTTGTTTGATCTTTTTATAGCAGAAACTTGTTGCACTCACGTGATTTTATTTTTGAACAAACTTTGAAACATTGAGCCACTTTTTTATTTCATCATACACTGAGAGAAATTTCATGGTTTCAAAGTTTTTTATTTTAAGATTTTAAAACATTAAATTTCATGATGGAATAGAACGTTCAAATTGAACCGATGAAACTTCAAATACAGTTTCAAAATATTTAACTTATACTGCCTTGATAGGCACAGGACGATTTCCTAAAATTGATCGTATGATTAGTTTGCTATGTGTTAAGGTTCCATTCCTTGAGGGACATAGGACTATCCTATAGCGCTGGTAGAATGAACCAAACGAATCAATTCTAGAAATATAACGTGCGATGGTAATCAATTATCGGCAACACCGCTAGCGCCAGTGTGGCATTTGCAATTTTCAGTATAGGATTCTTTGATGCAAGGAATGATTCGTTGGGCTTGAAGAAATCATTCCTTGAGTTGGCGTGAACGATTCCATCATACACATTTAACTTATTTTACTATTGACGAAATGGAATTATTAATTAATTCAATTGAAAAGAACTCAAAATGAGTTGTGATAATTTCAGCTTAATTGAATTGGAATATAAAGCTGTATTTCCTCATAAAAAAAATTACAACATTTTGAAGTTACATTTGGCGAGGATAAAGAGAGTTGAAGTTGCGAAATTGGTAATAAAAGAGAGTCTTTTTAAAGGACCGTCGTTGGTTAATTAAAAGTTGTGTAGTTTCGTTGGGAACAGAGAGTATATTTGCCGTGAGTGAAATTAGTGAATGAGCGAGAGGATTCGAAAGCTATCATGATAATGGCTGGATTGGCGGGTACCGCGTGCGTTTTCACGATTCTCACTTGGCCAAGCGGCCCACGTCGACTACGCGGCTCTCACACGAGTGGGATGCAAATGGTGGCGGTTAGTAGCTATCTGTGTCAACGAGATTATACAACAACCTCCCTGCACTAATGCGCTCGGATACTTTTTATTTGTTTTTCGTCTATTGATTTATTAATCGCAGCCTTAGCTTTTATCTCGACAAGCTGCGATTATCGCTTTTTGATTTTGCATAGATTAAGCGGTCCAGCGACTCCAATTTAATAAGCAAATCAGCCTCTTCAAAAATTGTCTGACTTGTTTATTAATAAGTAGGTTATCATCAACGTTTGCGATGTAAAAATGAAAACATACGGTTTTCCGTACCAGGGGGAAGTTTGACTGGTTTTCTATTCACACATTTTTCTATGACTTTCAAAGATGTTCATAAAATATAACGAAAATTTTAAAAGTTGCAACAACATTTTTCAAGTTACAACAATCCTGACATCGAAGATAATTGATTAAATCAAATGAATACACTTTTCGAACGACCGCGTTAAAAAAAAACAGCCTACGCAAGTGGAACTGACGGCTGAAACGTTCATTCAGTGGGTTTCGTGTTTCACGCAAGGCTTTTATATTAATTCCGTGTGCAAACGAGTTTGTTTTGAATCGATTCAACGATGTGCAAACGGACCCGCTGAGCGATACACTTTGTGTGTCATCCTCTTTTCACTCTTTGCGTGAACTCGTCGAGAGCACTGAACTTTTGGACTGTTTTGATTTCTGTTTATCATTTGTGTGATCCAAGAGATCTCTTATGTTCTTCCGACTTTGAAGTGTCCCAAGAATCGCGGAACCCTGATTGGCTCGTACAATTACACGGAACCGTTATTATTTTTTTCATTCAAATCGTCGACTATATTAATAACATAATTGTGACGCCGAGGCACCGTTCATAAATATTTAAACTGCGAGCTCTCGATTCATGAAACGAGTTCGGCATGGCGAGCTAATTATTATTAAACGCACACGATAAGACTCAAATTGTAGGTGTAATTTCATTTGAATAAAACCGACTAGACATCTTTATTTGCTTGCCATTTGGGTCAATGTATCGCAGTTACGTCAGCTGGGACGGTGTGATCTTAATTTAACTAAACGCGGTCTTTTCGAAACTTCTTTTTTTGCTTTCCTCAAATTTCCACATTTTTTTTCTAATTTCTCAATGTTCAATCATTTTTCACTTTATAATCCTCTCAATAAATATGCTTATGTAAAATAAATATTTGAAAATTAAGGACTTTTTTACATTTTCAAAAGCCTGAAAGGAGTCAAATTCATTCCTTTTATATATTGTTTGTTCCCTTGGTTTGGCTTTCTTATAATTTTTTTCAGTTCATTTCAAATTCTATGCAATAAACAAAACAGTGACGAATGCAATGTAGATTGTATCTAAATATAAATTATGAAAAATATATATTTTCACTGGAAATTGGACAAAACTGCCCCCTCCGGTTTTTGAGGTAAAACATGAAATTTTTTTTGTCATATATTGTCAACTTTCTTTCGTACACGTGTTCCGATACCAAGATATACGGGGAAAAAGTGAGTGAATTTCACTTACCGACGCATAGAAAAATCAATTAAATTTCCTTTGTAAATTGAGCGGAATCAACTTTTTATAGAACAAATTATAGGAAAAGTACTCAAACACAGGGCAAGTAAATTTACGTGAATTTTATACTTGAAAAGTGTATATTCATATATATTTTCGTCTAACAAAAAGTCAACAAAATATATAAGTAACTGTTGCTAATTTTGTGATTTAATAGATTTGAAGTTTAAAATTTGAAAAAGGATATCGATTTTCCTCTTTGACTTTCTAGTATATCTTAACATATATATATATATATATATATATATATATATATATGTTGGCATATAGATGTGTCATAAATATATATATATATTTTTTTCATGATTAGAAATATTTCAGATTACATTTTTACAAACGGTTAATCACATGCACCGCGCTGTGAAGTGCAACAGATATACTTATTACCCGCAAACCTTCCATGTAAATTGTCGAGAGAGGCTGATTCCCTCTCGATAAGGCTCTGATTTTGCGACGTTCGTATGCGCCTCCCTGTTAAATTTATTTGTATATATTCTTCGTGTTCAGTTTGTTCTCTGGTCTGATTCACTTGCGCACCGTTAACTAATCACGTACAGAGTAATTGATCGTTCTCCACAAGCTCTTCTCTTTTTCATTCATCACAAGAATTGAAAAAAATATTTCCTAAAACACAACTCAATCTCAGTTGTCGATTAATTTATTTTCATTTATCCCTGACTTATTTTTGTCGTTTGGAAATTTATCAAATCGTCGAAGGCATTTATTGCACCTAATTTACACTCCCGTATCTTCACATTTGCTAACGCGGATATCGCGGTCTTATCGCTTAATAAAACATCGACATGTCATACGCGAGATCGCGATTTGCGACCTGATAAGATTTACACGAATAAGTAGTGATGGCGTGTCGCACTGCGGTGTGTTATGGTTTTTCTCTGCTGAACAGTTACATTCTTATCGGGCACACTTTCTTGATCTTTGCATACTTCGGACGAAAGTTTTGTTGCGGTTGATTTTTGACGTCTCATGTAGACAATTGATATCGAAAGCCAAGACTTTTTTTTCTGTCATCTTATCGGCGCTCATTTTTGTAACTTACATTTTTTGGAGACGTGCGATACAGTTACTGATAAATTGTCTGACGACATTTTTCATATTTTGTTCATGTTCTCTAAAACAGTGACTTTTTAAACCATCAAGTTTTCATCCAAGATATAAACTATAAATATTCAAGTTCAACTTGAAAAGCATGACGTTTTACTATAAATTTTCAAGTAAATTGCAATTGAATTAAATTTCAAAGTTCACACTTTGTATTTGAAGGCGAGTTTGAAAATGAAATAATAAAAAAAACGAATTAAATTTGAAATGAATTTAAGTGTTGTCGAGGTAATCCAAACGAGTGGATAAGAAACAGGATTTAGATATGGTTCAAGAGGCGAGGTATATGTAGGAAGTTGAATAAGAAGACAGATGTATCTTTGAGGAAACCGTCATCTTCAGTCCGCTAGCATGATTCACAGATCATCCTACTCTTATTTCGAAGTGAGCGTACAGCGACCAACTGACGTCACCGACGCTCAGCCTTTTATGTGCAACATTGATCTCATTCGACAGGGCGATAATGCCAGTCGCATCGAAAGTTTTGCAAATCTTCCACGTGTTCACTAAAAACTTGCGTTGCAATTTTGTCCTTCCGGGCTGCATCCGATCCACTTTGTGCAAAATGATTATGATTTGAAATGAACGAGTACCAAGTATGAGCGCTTTTGTAGCATCGTGCTGTAATATTACCAGCAAAGAACCCTAATCACGAATTGCAATTTGCGGCAGTTAGCGGCAGACTGCCAGGAAAGACGGCGGCATTTCGCGGTCCCTGAAGTTGGTCATGAATTTAGGTGCGGGGGTGGGAGATGACTAACCAGGAAGAAAAGAGGAGGGGGTCGAATTATCGCCAACACACATTTCGTTGTGCGCAACCGAGACGCGCGCCTCGTGCATCGTTCATTCAAGTTACGATTTTAACACTCAAAGTTTTCCTGCATTCAAATTCGGTCCGAAATGTCAAACGGTTGGCACCAGTGGTTAATAAACTGTGAATAGTTTTGCGACTCCGAGCACACAGACTAAAGTGAAATTTTTTTAATTTTTTTTTTAATTTTTTTTTTTTCCATTTTCTGAGTTCTTGAAAATTACAATGGTTGTGGCGATGTTGGAAAGTTTCGAAGAGACTGACTTAGGTAGGAAATAGTAAAATTTTTAATGTTATAAGACATAAAATTCGGTTGGATTATAACTTTGCGTTTGAGGGCTGAATTGCAATGAATTAATGACTTCAATTTATTTCTCAAATGGCAAGGATTGTTTACATCTATGCTGTAACTAATTAATTGAGCGAAAGATAAGGTTTATTAATTGCCTAACGAGCGGAAGGCTCATACTTGCGAATACTCTTAGGCGAAACGTACGCGGTAGATTAATTTCAACGTCCATTCTATAAAAATGACCACACTGTGAAAACAGGTGTTTTAAATTAGGACTTTTTTTTACAGGTTGGTTATAAGTCGTTTCCAAAAGTCTTATCAAATAACGACACAAGGCACAGTTTTTTTGTTGTCTCTTAATGGACATTATTTACAGTGCATTAAGTCAAAACAGAGCACTTGATTTCTTAATCAATTCCTTGATTAATGTCCTCAATTTTTGCTTTTCCTTTTCAGTTTGATTGTTTCATAAAACTGATGAATTTGGCCTATGGGAATCGCGAATGTCTTCAAAAGTAGAGAACATATTTCTAAATTCAAACTGTGGATAGTTGAATCCAACAAAACCGTCAAACAGACCCGTAATTTTGGGTCTCGAGATTGATTGATTAATTGAACAATGATACGTTCGCGGTGAAATGCAAACTCGAAAATCAAGTTTCGTGATGGACCTTTCTACATTTCATCTTGCCGATTTTCGATTACGAATATACAATTTATGCAGAACTAGCAACGAAATCATTGCCCATTTTTTGTTTTCCCTTTTTTTTTTTTACTTTGTTATCCTTGGCATTTAAAATCTTGCCAAAAGATGCTGTGCATTCCCATCTCATGGATTTTCGGCCAAATGCAAATAACGCGGGCAATTTGCAACTCTGTATTATACGATTGACATCAAGTGTTGCCGCGCGCGAATGCCAGTCACTGTTTTTGCTACCTTGTTATTAAAGCAAATGTCACTGCAATTTTCAAGTTGTTTATTATAGCTTGCCATGTGGCATGAGTGTTATTTACATTTAATATATAAAATTGTTGTCATTATGAACGCAAGCTAGTGCGGGTATCATTGAAAAATACTTTGCAATTTTGCGCTCGAAAGTAATTGCTTCGAAGCTTTCTTGGTTTCTTTTTTTGTTTTGTTTAAACTTGACATTCACGGTTGAAATTTCACAGTCATGCAAATAAAATAGTGAATTTTGAATATTTAACAAATTTTGTGTTTGAATTTTTTTTATTGTAATTTCCTGTTCGGTGTGTGTTATCCCATGGCAAAAAACAGTTTCAAATACCGATCGAAATTAAAACAGGCTCGCGATCCGAAAATACCTTGAAGGACCTTGAAATTCTATTTGGGCCATCGACGTTGTCCGCGATCCTTTTTTTGTAATTCCTCATCGATAATAGGATCGACGAGACTTCGGCAGCGCCGAACAACATCATCATACTTATTTGTATTTCAATCAAAAATTTCGTTTATGAATCGCAATTGTTGAACAATATTTTTTCTTATGCACTTTCAAAATTTTTTATTCATTCGTTTTGATTCTAGCAGATTCATCGTTTTCATTACTATTTTTTTTTCATCCTGAAATTGCAATTGATATTTTTTTTTTAATTTCATTTTCTTCCATTTCTGATTATCATTAAGATGAGGTCATTCAGTTAATTGCATTATTAACGCAAATAAAAAAATTGAATTGCGCGAATAGATTAAATAGAAAATCTGAGATTTGTCCGATTAAATTGTCGAACTCTAATTTCACAAATGAACTTTGATTTTTCGCGCTCTCCTAGTGCGTTGTCCCACGCTCGCAGAGAACTAAGTAGGTAAAGCGAACGTGCGATGGTGTAGGTCAGGAATGCATTATCAAGCAACTAAAAAATTATCGATCATTTCTTCGTTTTTAATTGAATAAGAGAATTACGAATATGAACATTCTCAATGCCACAAAGTTTATTCAATTTTTCATTCGAATCTCCTTACTGACAAAATGATTAATGCTTGTTTATTTTAATTTTTGTTTTGAAAATGAGTAGTCAATTTTAATTGAAAAGTACCTGACATGAGATTAGTTGGAAACTAATCTTTAATTCAAGAACAAACTTATCTTTTTTTTTTCTTTCATGTACAAAAAACAGTTGAACAATTTTTGAAAGTTTTAATTTTCTTGCTTTTATTTTTTAAATTCCATGCAATGTTATTCTAAAGTGAAAAAGAATAAAATTTTGATTTATTGCTTAGTAACAAAAAATTACTATTTTTGGAAACTGATAATTTTTTGTCCAAATATTTTTTTACTAGAATAAAAATTGTTTAAAAAAATAATAGAAGATCGTTCAAGAAAGAGGTAATTTTTGTTTACCGGTACTTAGAAGATCAAACAATAGCGCGACATTACGCAATCTGAATTATGTAGCAATCTTCAAGAAAATTGCATTCAGAATTTTCGAAAAAAAAAAAATGTTCCTTTTACGTATCAGCTAAGATTATAAATCCTGCAATTTTAGATAATAAAAATCCGATTATTACTAATGTTCTTAATACACTTGTGTAATGAAGTTTAACGAGCATTCAAGAACTGCACTTTGAGGCGCCGCAAAGTCACGCCAAAACTGACTTTTCCGCGTATCCTAGGGTGTGACTTTGGTTATCGTTTGATGTACAACATCACTCATCGTTTTAGTATTTTACGATCCAAGCAAAACAAATTGTAGACGACAAGTCATAACAGCACAGGTTATAAAATTATATAAAAAAATAACTTATAACTTAAATATATATCTCTTATAGTAAAGATCAATAAAATAAACGTAACCTCAAAAGCCTATTCAAAGATGAAAGATAATATCCAGATAAAAGATACACAAAGTTGTTATAAAATCTATCCACTGTAATTATGCAAAAGTATTTTTTATACATTGCAATACGTCACGGAAAGTTCATTTCAACGTTGCCAAATTGCAAGCCAACAAGAAAGTCGTAACTTCGGACTTATATTTACGATAATACCAGTTAATTCGCATTAAGAATAATTTATTATTTTATATAACAATTCGGGGAAATAGTAGGTCAGTTTTATATCTTCACTGAAAGTCGTGCCCAGTTGACGCTTAAACGAATACTCAGACTTTCGTATCGTTCTCTATCGGATGATATTTCAACAATTTTGTTACAATTCGTTTATATAAAACTGTCAGCATACATTTTCTTATTCCACAAAGAAAGTTTAAACTAGTTTTTCCTTAAACCCCACAAGATGGAAATGAATTTAAAAACATTCAAGCGGACATTTCTTTTTCTTTTATTTTTTCTTAGCAGAAGAAATTTTGTTGTAATATAGACCACAGAATGAGTTGACGGTTTGGTTAAAAGTAAGGGATATCCCTTCGTGGTTCACCCTAGCATTAACTCGCCGGAAGTAGCCAAAATGTTTGCGCTGGGCTGCGTACAATGTTGCGTGGAAGAGGCATATTAACCGTGCATTGAAACTTGCAACGCGGGGCCTTGCAAAAACTGAGGCAGGCCTGACACCGGCGCAGAGCAGAACAGCTGGCTGAGCGGCGGACATTATCTGGTATTATTTTGCACGCTCGGTGTACCGACTTTTCAGTTCCGTTAGAGTCCCATTGAATTCAGTCCGTAAATAGAAATAATAGCCACCAAAGATAAACTGACTTTTCATTTAAAAATACTTGCCACAATCGATGAGTTAAATGTGTCATTCAAATTCAATTAACAAATTAAAATCGTTGGAAATAAAAAAAATAGAATAATTAAAGATTAAAATTAAATGAAAAATTAAAATGAAAAACAAAGAATTTTACGACATGATTGCAGAAGGAAAACATTGTTCAGCAAAATTGAGATGCATTTATAGAACGAAAGGTATCCTTTATTTTTAACTCTGACTAACATCAATCTAGAATATTCACACGCTAGTTAAAAAATGAAGCGGATTCTGAAAACCACTGACGGCATTATGTAAACCTGCAAATCATGAATCGCAATTACGTGGCAACTGACTCGATCCGAAGATCTAGACGCTCTCTCTTCGGCTCACCTTTGCTAGCACGGTCGGTGCTCCTCAAGGTCGAGGTGAAGGTCTTTAACGAACCATCATCCCGACATGCGGTCTGTACACTGCCGGAAAACATTTCGTATTTCTTATCGGTTATAATTCTATCACGAACTTTATTGATGAATTTTTTCTTATGTCTCTGCGATAACTTTTGTGTTACTGTACCTATAGCACTTGGAGTTTTTGTTTTTCCTTAACCAACACTGTTCGCTCGAGTTGACTTCTTTTTTTCTTACTTGATGACAGGTGCAAGCAAAATGAAGAATTTTAGTAAAGTGGTTATTAGGTGATTCGCATCGGGCGCATATATTCTTAGAGCAACGTTGCCAAACTTATGCGATGAGCGGATCCAAATATGCCATAACTATTCTGAATTTAAATTTGGATACCAAAAATCTCAGGTGTCAGCTAATGTCCCAGTTTTGTTTATTGTCAATCTGTAAACAATCGTGCAAAAAAATGGATAATTGGCTGTATAGTTTCAGATTTTTTTTTGTTTAATTGCAAATATTCCATTTGAATGAAATTGTATAAAAATATATGTTTCAAGTTGCATAACTGAATGCAAAAAGTATACATAAGAAACTAAAAGTCAACCCGCGAGACCATGAGGTTGTTAACCTGTGATTGTAAATGAAAAATTATGTCAGTAATTGACTGACATTTTCAGAACTGGCTATTACTCAGTGTGTTATCACGCAGTTAAGTTTACGGCATCGTCCAGACTAAATAACATACGATATGGTTTCGGTCGTTTCTCTCCAATAAAGCCTCTTACAAATTACGAGCAATAATCACGCCCCCCTTATGCGAAAATCCTGCACTCTTAATAAAGTAGAATAAAAATCGAGCAATGGTGACAGACCCAATTTGTTGGCGCCCAAGAGGTGTGCATGTGCGATCCGACAGATGAACGTCTTCGTTGATCCCAGAAGAGCTCTCATCAGTTCACACGTACGCCAATTACACAATTAGAACCTTGACTGGTCTTAAGTGAACAACAATTTTGTCTGCATTGAAAAAAACGATAGTGCAATTGCTGTTGCAGCGGCGTATCCACATCATTGTTTGATTCTTGTGAAAAATTGCTGAAAGATAAAACGAAAGTTTAATACTTGAAGAGCCAATGAAGGAAAATTAAATGGTTGATTCTATTGTCAAATAGACAAAACATGCAAATAAAAATAATGAACAAATTTGTGCTTTCTCGGAAAGTTAAAAAGTCGCTTTTTGCTGGATGAAATTTTGATTATCATCTGTTGTACTAAGGCAAATAATTTTGTAAGAGGGATGAATTGTGACCTCGTTGCAAATTGCTTTGTTTCACAAAAGTTTTAGTTAGTTTTTCATTTTGTAGATCGTCATCTTTGAAAACATCTTGAACTTTTGTGATAAACGTCATAGAAGAATCTAGAACAAAGTAAAATGTGAAACCGAGTATAGGTATATAAATACAGTTGCTAAGACCAGAGTGTCGTCTGAGGCTTCTTTCACGTCATCCGCACCTGCTATGAAGAAAAATTTATGATGTTCCCAAAAATTTATGTCGTCATACATTTGTGTCCACAAATATTTATAGTGTCAACGATTGACCTTTTGTAAATGTCTGAAGCCCAGAGCATAATTATAAGGCAATTTCAGACAAACTATGCGTGTTTTAGCGATTTAATCACTTTCCACAAACAAAATTGTTGTTAAGTACCTTCTAAAATTGAAGGGCCGTCTTTCAACCTGATATTTTCTCATAAAAAGCCACAATCCAACGTAATTGCTCGTCTAACAATTATAAAACAACTGAACGTCATTAATTAATAGATATAAAAAGTAAACTTCCCAGAGATCAGAGCGTAAATATAATACTTTAATGTTCAGTTTCTCATCTTGGAATGTGCAGAGAAGCTTATTTTCACATCAACCGACGTTTAACATGTTAAAAAGCGTCCATGCACGTACTTTCGTTTCCATATGACTTTGAACTTGACCTTGCTACCTTTAGCTGCACCGCCTGGTTTTGATACAAGCTCAGTTAACAATCGGCTCGTTTGAACCGTTTGCCTTAAGAAAAGGCCGACTTTTTTCCCCGCGAATGGAAGCAGTTCTTGTTTTCCTACTTTACACTGAGAAAAATCTGTTCAGTTTGAGAATAACTGAGAATAATAGTTGATTATTGTAATCAACTATTAAAATTAGTTAATATAACTGAAAACGACGGTAGTAAGATGTATTTAACTGTGAAAATCAGTTAAACATGAGTCACAACTGACATTTTCAATAATGCCACGGTTATAACTGGCATTATTCAGTTAAAATAACAGAAAAAATTGTTAACTATTGCTTGAATCAACAGATTGTCTGTTGTAAATGAAATTGATCGACAAAAATACTACATTGTTATTTCATCATAATTTAGATCAGTTGAATTAAAATAAATTCAATTCAAAAATTTATTTTGTTGTATCAAATATAGTTGATGAAGCTGTCGAAAAAAAAAAATTAAACTTAAATATTCCATTCAGTTTCAAATGTTTTTACAGTTAAATTTACTGATATTTTCAGTTTCATCTACTGACTATGTCAGTAGATGTTTTATTTAGTTCAGTGTTGAGATATAATGTTGGACATTTTTTCACAATTAAATCATCATTATCATTTTCCAAGTTCGATATTTCAGAATCAAATGGCTGGCGATCGTAAATAGCTATACTTGTGAGAAGTGAAAATTTATGGCCTAAGAAAAATGTGGGTTATCACAAGGGAAATTTGATAGGCGATAAATATTACCGTTGGTTTTATGAATTGGCACGACGTTGATTCAAAATCGACGAAGGGTCAAAGGTCACTTTGTCGCGTCGACGCCACGTAGTTGAAAGTTATGGGCTTTTAATTAACGAGACCGCACATCTGAAACAGTTCGTTGGCACTCGGAGCGCGTCAGTTACGCTTCCAGTGCTATCAAGTTTATGCGAATTGCAAGTGTCGGCGACCTTTTAATCTTCTTTGACCGGCTGGGATAATTTATAAACGATTTGAAAGATAAAAATATGGACTTTTAAAAATGGAACGTTGAAAAAAGTAAAATTCACTCAGACTGATTGAATTCAATTTTTTATGTGTCCATGTTGTTATTGATTGATGGAATGTCAAAAGTTGGACAATTTTATATCGATCAAGTGTCAAAGATCAAAACTGTAAATTTCAAATCGCGGCTGCTAATGCGGTATAGAAAACTCACATTATTTATTAATGGGAATACTTTATAATTCCAACGGTTGTTATTGGTGTATATGAACTATTATTAAATATAATACACGGCCTTAGAAGTGAAATTTGATAGCAACGACTGAACCGATCGCGAGATTTCCTTTCAGAAATTCAAAAACTTAACGCCGCGATTACTTAGTTTCAGTTTATTTATAGAATTATACATTTTATTGAATGTCGACATTGTGTTTAATATCTAAATAAAAGTTTTCAAATATTTCTCTTTTTTTTTGTTTTCTTCGATTTTTTGTTGTTACATCAAAATTATATTTAATATATCTAGAAAAAGTTTTTTTTTTTTAAATAATTTTGTTATTCATATTTTCTCAAAGCATGTGATAAGTTTTGTAAACGACATTAGAAGTACAGAAAATTAAATTTTTTCAAACAAAACACACGATATCTGGATTTATTTCCGGAGTTGCAGCGTAGATTAGCAAATTACTGTTAACCGTTTAGCGTTTAATTCCATTCCTTTTAGTAACTAGACCGTGGCCGAATATGGTCTATGCTTGGCTTAAGTGATTATCCAATTACACATCAAAATAATTAATTCCTCGTTTTTGTGATGCAATTATTTTATATAATTATGACTAAACAAGTAAATTTCATAATTAATCAACGTCACTGAAAAAAAAACAATCCCAGATGTTTATTCATCTCTCGTTAGACACAGAAATCTATCCTTCTGAAATATTTTAACTCATTAGTTTGTTTCTTTGTTTCAGGTATGTAAATCAAACACGTTCAAAGTTAAAGTCCGGAGAGACCACTGGGACATCGCGTGACTGTAGCCAACAGAAATGATCGGCTTTGGCACAGGTACGTGCAAGTGTAAACACGCGCCTTTATATTTTGCAAGTTCCGCGTGTTTCTTTCGTTGGTCACTCGTCAAGTAAGTCAGTGCTTTACATCACACCGTATATCTTTAAAAAAAATCACAAAGAAAACGAAAAAAAAACGAAAGTTCCTTAACTCGTTTTGTTCTTTCCCACTTTGAAGAGTGCCTGCAACATCGTTCCGATGACTTGACAAAATGTCCCGCTATATTTTATGCCATCCTTCATTACCATTGGATTTTTCTCTGACGGCTAATATTGACACTGGATATTCTCTCTCATTTCGTCTCCAGCTAATTTCGCTGAAGTTGTACATATGGCAAAGGTGTGCGAACGCTTTCCCTTTATCTCAACAGATGATAAAAATATGTTTAGCACTTGAATTGAATTGAATGAAACAATTTCTTGCTCGAATGATTTCCAGACGTTCCTATAAGTAATTTTAATTCTTAAACGAAATCGACTGTTTGAATTCTCAATCTTGTGCATGGTATTGTTCCAAGTCGTTTATTTGCCCGGGTGAATTATAAAAATTTAGGCAGCTGAACAATGGCTGAGCAATTAAAAGAAAAATTTTAAATTAAATAAATAATTTTTAAAATTTACTTTGGTAAAACTATACAATTCAATAAGGGAATGTATGGTAGTTGTATTCATTGAGAAATATATGTTTTTTGATTTCCGTTTGCGTGCCAAGCATTAGTAAGTAGGATTTAATCCGTTGATGGAGGTCGTGCTTGAGCGATAAAAGGTGGCTATAAATTCGAAAAGTTTGCTGGATCCGCAACATCGTTATACAATTCAGAAGTGATTTTTGTCGAGAAGTCGGATTGAGTGCTTGAGAACGTTTAAATGTTAACAAGTAGCCATTACCTCAAACAAGCCCGCTGAGATGATTGTAAATCACTCGTATGAAATTGATACATATCACGGAACACCTTTTTTTTCTCACATAACAATGAATGCGCGATGAAGGCATTCTTCCCGCGACTCGTCAAATTGCAACTAATTTGCTCGACCAAACGTCCCTCTTATTTATCTGTGCTCACATCAAAAGCGCTATGTTGACCAACTTGTCTTACCATAATTTGGCCACATTAGTACGCCGCCTTTTGTCCGACTTATCTCCGCCAGACATCTTGTAATTTTTTTGTTTACTAGGTCACGCACATTCTGAGATTCATTCAAAAACTTGACACCAGTTGATATACTTCTTCCAATTTTCGCGCATCTAGGTATGAATAAGCCGAAATTTTCAAAACGATGTCATACTTCCGGTATTTATAGATCAGATTGCTATTTTTGGTATTGTATGTCACAAACGAGGTTGCGATGCTCGCCAACTGTCTCTGTCGTTCGCGAAAGAAAAAACACGGCGAAAATTAAAATAATTGTCAGTTTGACTTAAAGTTTTCTGCAGTGTTTAGATTTTCACAGTGGAAATGCAATTGCGAGTCCTAAAAATAAAGGGCGTCAAACGTTTGGACCGTGAAGTAACATTTGGTGCACATACCAGTCGAAACCATAGAATGTGCGGCGAGGTTAAAAATAAGTAGAAATGTTGTACTAGTGTGGAATATCAAATTCATCGTAAGGATATAATTTGTTGCTCTGATTTCGGTTATCAAGATAAAGCGTTCCATCGGACAGGCGACATTCAGTAACACTCCAGATTGGTCCATGTTTAGCTTGAAACAAACTAGTATGTATATCAATCAGTAGGGTCGAAAGAAAAAAGAAGATAAATTGGAGCGTAAAAGAGATTTCTAACGATTATGGTTAACAGTTAGATTAGTTGCTGGTAGAAAAACAAAGCCGGTGTAAACGACTGGCGTGAAGTTGGCAAGTATCTGGTCTGCCGAAGCCTTACCGGCACAGTAATAAATCGTTTCATTTCTTAATCGCATTTCTCAATGCTGTTACTTATTCAATACAATTGTACACGTAAGAAACACCGAAAGACCAATGAGGAAGTGATAGGATTTCACATTTCGATAGTCAGACTTGTAATCCTATCTGATCGTCAACATCAAATCTTTGTTTTTTTTTTCTCTTCAAAAAACCGAACACTAATTTCCTCCCTACTGATGGAAATAATAAATAATGATCAAGTTATTGAAATGTGTAAGTGAAAATTCTATGAATTGTGTTCACTTCGACTAACTTAATCGTCGCTTTTGAATGAAATGCCTTAGTGAGTCGGTTAATTGTAGAAAGAGAGCCCGTTCAAACGCACGATAACGACCGGCTGATGCGTGCGGTAATCAAAACGGTGCGTTTGCCATAAACTTCTCGAGTAGAACTCATCTTCAATTCAAAGTTTGCAAACAAGATAAAATACAAGCAATTGTTTTTGCAATGTAGACACTCCCAAAAAAGGAATTTTTCATATTTTCTCATCTCTGCGGATTTGTTATATAAGCTGTTATGAGGATATGAAGAAATAATAATCTAGCTTTTATTACCCTAACATGAAAAACAATGAAGTAATTTTGAATTGAAAAGTTATTAAGTTAGATGATATTTTATTTGTATTTGAGTTTGAGTTTGACTTTGCCAAACAGTTGGGAAATCGTTGTTATATTTTTTTTTTATGCAATTGCGCCGGTCATTCATTGTCGGAGTCTTTGAAGACTCGCAACTCTCGGTGGGCGCAAGTCATGATTTAATTTTAAATTTTTCGTCGCTTTGTTCGTTTTGAACACTTGGGTCTGAAATAGTCCTAAGTGCGTTTAAACAAAAAGAAAACACTCGACATTGAGTGTTGGTGTTCGTACGTTGTCTACAAGCGAGGACAATAGAAATGTAGATTATTGACTCGTTACGGCGGATGGATGAATCATATTTTGATGTTAATTCGAACACAAAGCGGCCTTCCGGACTGTTGCTGCAGCGGTTTCTCAACCGCGGTTACGCTCGGATTTGCTTCTCTTTTCTTCTCAGGAAATCAGCATTTCTTGAACTGATTCTAAACAAACGAACATTTGAATGTTTGCAAACGTTGTCAAACCGGATGTTCAAAAAAAAAAAAAAAATTATATTCACTACTCAGTGAATGCTTCTTTCGTCTTGCAGCATCTTGTTGAAACGTTTGTCACGACCTGCAGGTGAACAAAAAACTTTTGTACAAAATTAAAAATGTGTATATAACATACTCGGGAGAATCTTTGAGATTGTTTGTGGATCAGATGAAAAGTTTTTTTAATATGCGACAAATTTATGAAGATTGATTGATCCTGTTTTCATACGAATGAAATCGAATTCAATCAATCAATCATCAAAACCTGAATTGTAATGAATTTGTGAGTTATTTTTGTGCCAATACAGTCACAGCTGCGTTAAAAGCGACGTTTTTTAAAGTCTACTGAGAATACGTCAAGCAACGCGGGTGTTCAAAATAGACATTAAGCGCAATGCAATGAACTCATATTCCGTGCTTTAGCATTTGGTGTAGGAATTCAATTGCCCTCTTTAAAGTGTAAGAAAGTCCGTTATGGAAATCTTTCTTATTTCAGTCTCAAAATGATATTTAAGTAGAAGCCGATCAAATACAAGGTAAAAAATACAAAAAAAAAAACTGAAACAAAAATTATAATTTCTTTTTAAAATTTTTTTCCTCAGGTTAATTAGTTTGATTTGTTTAATTCAAACAAATTGTGTTTTGAAATATTGTACGAAAATGTGTTGAAAGATAAGATTTTATAGGGGACTAGCTCGATAATCTATAATTTGTCTCTTTAAAAATAATAACTGTTCAGTTTTCATGAATTATCACGAAATATTAATTATATTTGATACGAGTTTTATCAAAAAACGGATAGAAATGTATAAATATCTATTGAAACTATCAAAGGAAAGATCTTAGCTTTTTAATCGAGCATCATGACTAACATTTTATTTTTTCCGTGATTACGACTTAATGTACAATGGTGTCGGGCGCGTATCGACCCAAGACTGTCACTTTACTAAGCGATACATTCTAGAAATATCTTTTCTTCCTCAATTTTATTTTGTTCGAAAACTTGCAGTAACTTTTAACTAATAAATTAAAATATTTTAAATCACTTTCATTTGTTGACCGATTGTTTAAATTAATTAAAAAAAAAACTATCAATTATATATTTGGATTTATTTTAAATTAACAAAACCAATTTTGTTGATTGGAATCAAATTCAATCTAGACTAAAATTAAACGCTAAAATAATTTAGTATGATCTAAACCACTCTGTCTAAACAGAATAAGAACACGTTATTTAATTGAAGTACATTGTAAGCAATGTTGGCAGCGTCGTGCTGCCACTGAACAAGCAATGAATTTTTTACATGCAACTATTATTACAAGATCATGTCGAATTCCCCGTTGGCCGACTGTCAGCAATTAAGTTGTGCAAATGGCTTGCGAATAAGAGCCGAGAAGTAGAAGCCCTCGAGCCATTTGCATAATCGCTTTCACAATGCAGATAGAAGAAGCGCTTAATTAGTTGACCCCTGACGGTAAGCAGAAGATCGTTCAATGCCTCAACAACAATATTCAGTCACGCGTCTTAAAATAGTCAGGAATGTTTCAAATTTGAATTCTTCCTCTTATGTTTTTCATACCTTTTGGTAGATTCGAGAATAAAAAGATGAAAAATTGAAAATAAAGAAAACTATTTAAATCAGCAACTAGTTTTATCTGCATACAAATTTACGCCACATTATACGAAAATCATGCTTGACAATAAATTAATTTTTCATATGCTAAAAGAAAGTAAACAAGCTAGAAACTATATCCAGATCGCTAAATTGCAAATTTTAAATTAAAATTGACTATAAATTATGTTTAAAACATAACTTAAAAAGAATTATCTGTAGATGATGAAATTGAAAAAAAAAAGTTTCTGATGAAACTTATTTTTTGCAATAACAATTGAAAGAAGAAACAAGAAAAGTTTCTTCTTTCTTCAAGAAAAGAAAACCGAATGTTAATTAAGGTATTGTGTTTACATTTTAGTTAATAACTTTTTGAAATTTTCCGCAGTTTGAACAAAAAAACAGAAAGCCGGAAATTAAAAAATCCGTCTAGAAAATATTATTGTTTTCAAATTTATCGTAGTTTGAATCAAAAAACCTCGCAAAAAACAAGATTATGTATTAGATATACATTTTATTAAAATTTTGTTTTACATTTTGAACATGAATGTAAACTACATAAAAAACATATATACAATTTTGACCAAAAATGTATTTCAAGATTCTGGTACATTTAGAGAAATCGTGAATGAAGGTTTGATAGGAATTACATTAATCATATCTCGTATGTCGACTAAGTAACTGCAGACTGCATCAGCATTATAATTACATCCGAGCTAATTATGCGTCATGTCATTGTCAATGAGCAATTAAGCAATAACCGCTTAGACCCAACGTTTAATAGTTTCACAATGAAAATAAAAAAGTTCTAAACCCGACGAAAGCAAACGTTTTTGTTCAATGTGAATTGTTGCAACCGGTTAGGCAATACTTTCTTTCATTGCCCCTCGTTATAGGTTTCTCGATTGTTTTTCTCTGAGGCAACGTCTTCCTGTCAACATCATCTGTCTGTCAACGGGGCTGCAATTTTTGTTCCCCCGCACTGTCGATGGTTTTATTTTCCACACAAGAAAAGAATGCAAAACACACCCTATTCTAATTTTACATAGGCATAGCAAATCGATTCTCACGATAGAGTTCGTCCGGGTTTTGTAAACGCTCGAAACATTCACTGTATCAGTGTTCCCCAGTTGTACGTCCATATAAACATTATTCGAATGCATTGCGAGTGCGCAAATATGCCGCTGCAACGCTTCGGTCGAGCACAATCAGCAAAGGACAGTGGCGCCACCGCTCAGGTGGCGCCACACACTCGTCGTGCCTTATCTTAGAAACTCGTTCTCAGAAACGGTTATAAAAGATTCCTACCTTAACGTCAGACAATAATTTATTCAATTATGAAACAACACTTCAAATCAAGAAATAATTCAATCAATTAATCATTAACTGCAACATTATTTTGTGATTCAATTTGCTTGAAATTCATTGTTTATGAATTGTCTTAACTTTTTTTGATTTGATTGTATCGTTAGTTGGTGGATTTAATTAGATTTCATTCGAATTTTCCGATGAAAATTTGTTTGCATTCAAAATGAAGTATAATATTATAATTTTATATAAAAACATTCTTTCACACTTTCTGATTTTGTTAAATTATTTTATTGGAAAAAAAAAAAGTTCCTACATTTTCTTGAATTTTCTGTTACAAAAAGTTGAGATGGAGGAATGCGTGAAATTAATTTTCATTGTCGGTCAAAAATTTATGGCCCATATATTGATTTTGCAAAGAAATTGATGCGCGTGAACAAAAAAAAACAGCACAATATAATATATAAATATACACACCAAACCCAAGCGCTTTCTAGTCGGTGATTATTGCTTAATTGCGTCTTACAAGATTAACTCCGACAATAACGCCTAACAATGCGAGCAAAAAAAGCCCGTCTGGACAAATTGTTGCGATGGCTTTGACATCGTCGACTCGTTGCACGGTGTTATTAAAGTGAAACCGACTGGAAATTAAAAGCTTCTTTCCGCGCTTGCTATCAATTACTCCGCGCATCTCAATACATAACATTTATCTAAGACAAATAACATACACGTTGAAAACTTTCTTAACCACCGTTTATTACCGCGAATTTATTCGATGCGCGCGAGATCTTTAATTGAACGAAAATCAACGTAATTGCGTACGTATATCAGACACGCTGCTGTGTTATCAAATTATAATCCAAGCTCGAATTTTATAATTGATGGAATAATTAATTGTACGACTTTTTTTGTTAATCCAATTGACTTATCTAGCCAGCGCGAGTGAACATATCATTTGCATTGCATGCACTCATAAAAATATCCTGTTGCTCAATAAAGAACACATAATAAACAAACAAACAATTTTTTTCTAAAGATGGTTATATGGATTTAATTATTTTTTGTTAATGAAAGACAAATTTTAGTGCTTAACAACACGTTTTCATGACTATCAATCTCTTAAAGTTTTTGCTATGATATCTTAAAGTTAATTTAATTTTAATAGTTCTTCTTTTATTGAGAATCTCTTTTTCAGATTCTAATTTTGCAATAAAAATAGATTAAATATTGTTGAAAATTTAGGTTAAAAATATTTTCAAATTTATTCTCTACAGCATTAAAAGTGAAAATTTACTTGTCATAAATAAAGAAAATAAATTGTTTAATAAAAATAGCTATAAAATGAAATGTTTTATAACGTTTATAATATTTTTTATTTTTTCTAAAAACAGTGGTGGAGGGTTATTTCGTGTACACTTTTACCGAGTGCACGAAGAAAAAAATTGTGAAAAAAAAAAAAAACAATTTTGCATTCAAAGCCTTTTACCTTTCACGAATTCTTACACAATTATGTACAATATTTATTAGAGATTGAGTTGATCTATGTTACTGATATTAAACCAATCTGGAATTCCACAGGTGCAATTTTTTAAAACAAATATATTTATCCATCAAGAATAAATATTACATTTACAAATAATTAAAACACGTTTCCGCAATCGTAAAATGTTGCTTTTGCACGCAAAAATCACAAAACGAACCAAAAAGAAAAAATGTCTGTAAAAAGATGGGTATTTTAATTGTATTTTCTTTTTTCGTCATCGTTGCGCGCTGAGTGTGTCTTGTGCCACAATTAAATCCGTACATGCTCGACCGACGTGGCATTTTGGAATCTCATGTAAAAAATTTTGTCACGTCGATCAATCTAAAGATAGCTTTGAATTTCATACGAAACTTTTCGGCTAGAAAAAATTCTCTCATAACAATTAAATCAATGGGTTCACATTTAATTAGTTCAAAAAACTCGCAGACTGGAAAAACTTTCTCATCATACAAATGCGACTGTGAAACCGAATATAAATTTGGTCCAATTGGTTGCTTGTGATATTTCGATCGTTGAACATTGCGCGGTTACTTGATGGTTTATTTAGTGGCTTTTTTTAATCACTCTCTCGCGGACGGCGAAAAATAGCATCCAATCAGGCAAAGATAGTTATCTCTCGAAGGCACTTTGTAGGCCGCGATTATGACGGGATCAGTTATTAAATCGCACAAAGCGCGGCCGTGTTTGGCGCTGGCGAACAAATTATCGCGGAAAAAGCAGTGACCAAAACGATAACCACGTCGATGCGATTTCACTAAAAATAAGGTCATAACGCGACGAACACGCGGAGATATAATTTCACGATTCACTTACGAAGCAGGGATTGTTCCGCGTCATAGGCGTGGTTCGTGCTCTCATATGTGGCACGTTAGTATATTTGCAACTGCGCATCGCGGATACATTCATCGCTGTTTTCAATTCGTAAATCTTTGATCAAACTTGGCTCGTACGATTTGCCAATCAGTCAATAATCATTTCATTGACACAAAACATTTCATTACATTATTTTTAAACCTATGGAATACCATTTTTATTTTCACTTCAACGCATATCTCGACGTGCTGGTTCTTTCTCTAAATACAAATTTCAGTTTAAGAATGAACTTAAACATCGTTTTTTATGCTCTAAACAAGATTGAAAACAACTCTGAAACAATAACTTTCGATTGAAGTTACAAAAAAATAGAATGGGATCCTCTATTTTTTGTCAACAAATCTTTTTCTTTTACCCCACTTTAAGCGGCTTAAATTAAGATCTGAAAGTTTCAATTTAATAACAGTTTAAAAGAGAATTAAAAACATGACATTAATTGAAATTGAAAATAAACTTGAAAACATTTTTAAAATGTGTCATAATTTGAATTATATTTGTATTTTAATTATAATAAAATACAATACGATAATGAAGTTGTATTGATTTTGATTAATTCTTGCAGTGTCAAACGAAGAGACAATTTTAGAGTTCCGCGTTATAAAACTTGGCAAAGTCGAAGTGTTTGCGATTCATATTGGTCGTCTGGGAAAAATATGCCCTGCTTTTTCAGTGCTAATGAATGGGCAGACTATGAATGGTCCTTTTGTAGTTGTTGAACGTCGTTGAATCCTAAAATCTTCCGTCTATGCAAAAGAGGTAATGGCTGTACGTGTGTTGCCACGGAGACGACACCCAAGAGGTCGATACAAGGACGTGTCGTCAATGATGTCGACGCCCCAGTGACGCATTTTCCTATGAAAAAATACTCTTCATTGTATTTAATTTGAAAAACAAATGTCACATTTTATTTTTTACCGATTAAACAAAATATCTTTGATCATGCACAAAATAATTGACATAATATTTATGATGATAGTAAATAATAGTACAAAATTAATAATCGAGCGATGGTATAAATATTTGATAAATTTGTTATAAAAGTTCTTCAGTACAAAATTAAATATTCAGATCTGACTGAAGAAGAATGATTTAAAATGTTATATCGTAAAGTATTTAGGAGATTGAGGAATTGAACGAGATATGTAATAAATAAGACACGTAACGTTATAATTATGGGAAAGTATCTTTTTTTTGGCGTGTACAAAAATGTGACGAAAATTATGACTCAAGCGCGTCAAGAGTAATGGACACGTATTATTACGTTTTAATCACATTTCTTAGTTCTTAGTTGAGCATTTCCTACCGATTCCTTGCGCCTGATCTACTTATGACCAACACTGATTTATTATACCGATAAAGAGTTATGGCTGTACTTATAATCATTTTTATAAAAAATGTTTTACATCATACTTGGGAATAAAATTAAAGACTTTAATTATTTTATATGAAACATTCTTTTTTTTGATCCAATGCTAAATGCTTTCAAAATCGTTTGCTATTTTAATTATCGAATGATTATATGCGTCGATTAAAATTTTTCTTATTACAAAACCCGGCCGAATGACAATCGAAGAAGAAAGTGCAGGCAGAGATAACGACGTTACGGATTGCGAATATACACAGGTGTAACAGGAAGTCAATTCGCAAACCTGTCGCGAGAAGTCTCTTTGTGACATAAACACTTTTTGAACGACATGTAATAAACGCTTTGTCAGTTAACTAATAACATTCGTCGTTGAAAAATGCTTGACATTCTATTGTCTACATGCAATATAATTGTTGGAAACGAAAAAAAAAAAAAAAATCTGTAAAATCCGAAGAACGGATGGCCTTTGAATTTCTATGTTTTCGATTCCCACACAATCGCAACAAAAATGATGGAAAAAATGATTTTCACGGTTGTATGAAAATTCAACCGCCGGAACTTTCTAAAAATTCGACTCTCTCGTTCACAAATTAGTGCCGCTCAATCTTCGGAATTCAAACGAAACTCGAAATTCAAAAGTATTGATTAGATTTCCTTTCGGAACCTCGCAAGAAACTTTCATTGTTATTCGGCCTTACGTGATTGTGCAACGCAGGCGAAATCGGTTTTACTTTTGTTTGCGCGAATTATCGGAAAAGTCCATAAAGGGATCTTTATGTAATCCGCTGTTTCTCCAACATGAATTTATCGCACTACCCTTTGTGTCCTCGCCAAATGCTTTCGGATGTATGTTAATGCCGAAGCAGAGCGTACACAATGAGACATTAGCATGATCGCTGCGCCGCTCTGTAATGTACCCAGTTTAATTTGTATAATAGTATGTAATTTTTTTTCGGTTCTCAAATTGGCTTATTGAGATTTTGCACACCTTCAATTTCAAATACTAACTTGGATGATCTTTTTCCTTTCTTCCTTTTTTCATTTTCTACTTTTTCTACTTGTTCACAATTTAATTTAATATTACTCATTTTTCTTCATTCCATTTTCTCGAAAAATTTAAAAAACAATCCCATTAGTGTTTAGTATTTAAAATGCGATAGATCAAAATCAATTTTATAATGAAATGAAATTTATGTACAAGATAAACATAAACAAAACGAAAGCGATTATACACGAGAGGGCAGAACAATGTGGGTCGTGAGAGGTGTTAATTTCTCATCGCCCTATCCTTTATCTTTGAAAACAAGCTCAGAACGCTCGGTTCGTCACGGGTCCCTGTGTTGTGAGCGAAGAAAGTAGCGGCATCGCATGTCTTTTGCACGCGTCGCGTGTCGTGATCTATGCAAATATCCTTGCACCGAGATCTCCACGACCTTGTCGCGTACGTGGACGAACCTGCAGCTGTGAAAACGTATGCACGAGAAATCTGCGCGACAATGTCTCAAATAAAAAAAAAAAATGTGTGCCAAGTGCCCCTACATCGCCGTTTGTTTGAATTCTTCTTCAAACTGCAGTTATAACTTATCCTGCCAATTAATTTTAACCCAAAAAGTTTGTCAACGTGTTCTTAAATTTTATTATCGTTTTTTGTTATTATTTCTCGGCCAAAAAAAAAGTACATCCGAACCCGGAAACATGTAAATTTTTTCCACCTCATCTAATTTTATTTGAGATTGCACTTCCTCAAACGTAAAAGCCAATTTCTCGGTCGTTTTTGTTGTGCAGAAATAAGTAAATCAGACACGTTGTTTTCTGTAATAGTAAAGAATTTCTGTAATTACAATGTAACCGTTTTATTGTACATGTTTAGGACTTTCTTCTGACGCTCAAGTGCTTTTAAAGCATAGACCATGCTTGTCGGAAGTAAACGTTCAATGTACCCTCGATTGTAGAAAACCGCTGTGATCGCTTTAAGTTGTAATGAGCGACGCCGAGGTGTCTGCCGAAGAAACGGATGAAAAATAAAAAAATAAAAAAAACAGAAGAAAACTTTCTCATCGCCGATGGAAAACGAGCGCCTCGCTGTCACTGACAGATATTGAAACAGATCACAAATTCCGAACTACGAAAATTGAGCAGTTAATTGCTCGCAAAAGTGAAACCGTGATTTCGATTCTTGAACCGAGAGATTAATGGCCGATGACGTCTGACTTCCACTGCAGCTTTTTTTGCAGACAATTCTTTTTTTACCCGACGAGTTCTTTAATGATCTGCTTTGTGGGGTTATGGACGATTGTTTTTAATTTGAAATAGAGAAACGAAACGAATGCGCGATTTTTTTATATGCGGGATCGTTTTAATTGGCACAGATAAGATGAAGCGGAAAATGTAGATTAGCGCATAATATGATTTATGTTTTGGAATGAATGCATGGAAATATTGAACGTAGAGATTATTGAAGTTCAATTTTTGACTCGTTTTTTTTTTTTTATGTTAATTGTGTTAGATAATTATTTGTAGAAAGCTTTGAGAAATTCTATGTTACAATTTCATTTACAATAAAATATTAATGGCGATAGTAAAATTTGGATAAATTTTCCCTTTTCCGCGGGCAAAACGTTTGGAAGCAATTAAACATATACTTAGAAATGAGCTTTTATTACCATTTTATCATTAGATTTGTTTTTTATTTTGATCGTTACAAACAATTTCATTTAATCAGAACAACACTTTTACTCTTTCTGACTATTTCTGTGAAATTCAAGGCAACAATATATACCCATGCAGTTCTCGTATTATATATTTTACATCTTCATACTGCCGAAATTGTTAGACTCATTTTAAAACTTTTCTACCTTCTTGATTTATATCTTTTTTTATATTACTTTTTCAATCATTTGTTTCCTTTATCTTTTTAAAATTATTTCGTGAGTTTCGGTGCAAAACAAGTTTCGTTTATTGGGACTGACAAAACATTGACTAAGCACTATTTAAAAAACAATTGTCCAGGCTAAACAATCCAACCGAATCTTTTTGTTTCTGCCGGTAACTCTATAAACAATCTCGACTGCTAATCTGTCAAAATTAACGTGCCTAAGCAGCGCGCACAAATCAAAACGGCCGTAATTCAAATGGATTACAATAAACACTCTCGGGCGAAATAAAGTGAATAATTCATCGCGCAATTGCGCTCGTGGCCTTATTCATGATAAGCGAACGCGTAGCCCGAGGTCCATTTTTGGGTCAACATTATTCCGGGCATGTCGAGAGAGCCCAGTCGTGCGTATGTAAAACTCGAGCCTCAGTCTGTATAACGGGTTTTCTTGCGCAGCGTCTCTTCGCTCGTGAGTCACCTGCTCCGCCTGCGATCTCATCACTTTGCCGACCGCCATTGTTCGCTCGTTACCTGCCCTCTCACAATTTTTACAAACCGAATTCGTCAATGAAAATCGTACATAAACAATCACACATCTCTCAAATATCGCCAGGTCAAACGGAGCATAAATAAAATATATCCTGCAAGGAATGTAATTCACAAGATCGACTCTTAATTAACCGCTGATTTGAAAAGAAATTACTGGTTCATTTTTGAGGTTGGTGAAATTAAGCAATAAAAGCGACGAGGCGTGTTTTCAACGAGAGAAAAAAAACGCGCCGTGTTTTTTTTTCTTGTTTAATCTGTGGTGCGTTCACGTTTAAACCGTTGCAAACGGATCTTGTAACAGTACGAACACCAAATCGATGATATACCCTCGACCTTGATGCGCGTAACAAGCCATCCGGTTTTTCATCGATTCCTCTAGTTTTGGAGCGAACTCTCGTGGTTTGCGACGAATCAGATTGAGAGGGATCGCGCATTGCCATCAATTCCTAGATCTACCGATAACCCAAGAAGTAGGCTGTGTATACCCGTCACCTCACATTTATTTGCATGAAAAATTTTAATTTCAAATTTTTGTTCTGTTTTTATTTGAAACAGTTGAGAACTGTATTTATTATTTTTTTTTTGTCTCCAAAACTAGTGAACGAATATTTCTCTAATTTTATACACCATGTTAAGTTGATATTTGTCTGTAACATAAACATGATTTAAGAAAACATTGTATGAACGACTGAATTTATATCCTAACATCATTTAAAAAAAATGTATATTTTTGTATACGTTTAGTTTACATTTTTGCATATGTTTTCGTACATAAGTTTAAGTCGAACAATTCGGGACAGAAAAACTTTCTAATGCAAGAATGCAGTTCGTCAATAGTTAAAATTTTAATGAAAAAATTTTACGGTTGAAATGGAAAAAAAAAATTTGTTGTATTGAATTGTTTATTGCAAACGAGAGAGAATGGACGCACTCGCGCTGAATTATTGGCCGGTGCAACGAACGAATAAAGCGCTGGTTTTCACATTCATCATTGCAGTAATGCCCATTGCATGTCCGATCCTCCCGCACGATTGCAAAAATATTCTAAGAAGTCGGCAATATTGCGACGAATGGTCGCGCAGTCGTTCATTGCTCGGGGGATCCCAATTGAAGTTCAACTGGCGAGCACAAAAAAAGGCAAAATTCAAGCTTAACAGTCCGTCACTGAACATCTTAACATGAAACAATAATTTTTGCAAAAACTCTTGCATAAATTCAATTCAATGTTCTTTTCTTTGGGAAATAGACATTTTTATCCCATATTCAGACGAAATTTTAATTTTTAATAATTGTATCAAAATAATTGTTATAGATTGGAATAAAAAAAAATTTATTGTAGTTTTCAATGGGTAAATATTATGTTTATCAATAAAAATGTAGAACCTCAATCAAGTGGCGAAAATTGCCTCGACACATTTTCCATTGGCGCTGCTTGACCGTGACGACTGCGCCACCTACGTTGCGTTTTGAGGTTTACGATTTTGAGGTGGTCGAGCGGTGAGAATGGTGTTTGAGAGTTTTAAAACCTATGAAAAAGGTTTTAAAAAGTGGGTTGCAACATCGGCAACGAGCGTTATCGCGGCAGAGTATGAAAAAAATGTGTGGAAATTGAGGGTTTCGTTAGGGGTATTGTTGGGACTTTAATGGCTATGGAAATTGGTCTTCGGAGGCAACAAAATATAATGGCAAATTGTGCAAGTTGAGTTTTAATTATGGAGGCAAGGGTAATGAGAAAGAAAAAGTGAGCGTGAGATTTTCATAACGTTTAAAATGAAATTTATAAGACTAATCTAAATAAGTAGAAAACAAAAATGATGTATCAGCAATGAATCAGAGTTTAATCGCGTTTTGAACGCGGATATTTGAACAATGTAAAATTAGATATCATGTTGAATTAATCATTTGCATTATGTACGAATAAATTGAATGCTGCGATCAAGTGCGATGCATCGAATTCAGCTGCTTATATAGCAAAAGCAGAAATTGCGTCTCTTTATAGACGATTATGTAAATCGCATATTTGTGAAATTGCACATGATCCATCTGACGTGACGTCACCTTAAATCTATTTTCATCTATTCATTTTGGCATTTACGCACTTCAAAGGTACTAACAACTTTTTGGACTTATTAATTTAGCTCTCCTTTGTTCATATATTATTAGATTAATATTTATAAAATTATCTCAGTTAGTTCAGATTTTCGTTAATATTCTTTTACTTATTATATTACAATTGAAATATAAATGATTGTTTGTTTATTCGTTATCTTGCACATAATGATCTTGAAATTAAAAAAAAATGAAACTGACAAAGAAACATGATTTTATTTTTGTATTTTTTTAAATACATCAAACTGATAAAAAAAGAACAATTTTATTTCCGAATTTCAATTTTTTTAGCATATCCATCTAAAAGCTGATTACAATGTTAATCTCATTAATTTAGCATATTCTCTGTTTTCCAACTTCATAAAAGTTCGACCAATGTTCTCTTGAATTCTGAATTTTTATTGTTCAATAAAAAAAAGCGAATAAAAATAAATTGTTTACTTAATGACACCAATTTTGACGACAAACTTATATGGTCAATTTGTTACTTCCTTTATTTAAATCTCCTTTGTTCACATGGACGATCAAATTGATTCGATTAATCAATCAATCAGCCAAGCGCCCGCTGTCTAAATTTTCTCAGCGTGGAACAATACTCGAAGCCATTTTACCCATCACCGGTTGACATTTCGTCGCAGAAAATATCCCGATAATGCAAACACGCAACCGCAGCCAACGTACGGCTCTCTCCGATGCTGATATCTATCAAAATTGATGACGAAATAAAATTTTATCAAACACATCTGCCTTTCCCTCTGCTGTATCTTGCCTTCTATAAATTTTATCCTTGAGATTAATAAAATCAAGATTTATTTCTAAAAAAAAAGTATAAATAACAAAAGTATTAAAACATTATTTCATTATTTAAATTTATGCGAATCCAAAAAGAAATTGAAGCATCCAAAAATGAAAAAAAAAAAAAAAAAAGAATAAATAATAAAATAAATCAAAAATCAAAAATCTTTAAATTGAACTGTGATAATAAATAACTTTATTCTAGAAGATAAAGATGTAGAATAAAATTGTTAGAAAAAAACAGCCGGAAATTGAGTTGTCAAAGTCAAAAATGGAGAGACAAAAATGAAGGAAGAAAAAAGTGTTCCGTCTGGGTAATTGAAACCCGGCGCGTTATCTTGCGCGCGCGAACTCGTGTGTGCTATTGTTGTCTCTGGCACAGTCGCTGGCGTAGTTGCGGAGATGCTCGGCGGGCGCGCGAACAGTCTCGTTTCGTCAGTCCGCGTCGAGCTTCTACGGCGCTCGCTCGACGCGCACGGTGCTGCTGTTACTTTTATCTCTCGCGGCCGGCTTCAAGTTTCCACTCGTCTTTCAAATCAAAAAAAGACCATCGATCGCGCGCTACCTTTTTCTCCGCAGTTTCAAAGGCATTTTCATCTTCAATTTTTTCCTTTATCTTTCTTTCCTTTAATTTTCGTTTTTTTTTTATTTCAACATTTTTTGTTCGCTACAAAACTGCACGCCGGTTCGTCAAGTAATTATCCTGACGGAATTTGTAACGGTTGGAGTGGATATGGATGTGGAGTTTTGTCGGCCAGTGTGACAGTTGACTTAATAGTGAGGTGTCACCGGTTTGGTCCGCCCGGTGTGATTTAAATTGGCTCATGTGTCATCGGGCTTTTTTATATCATGATTAATGCCGGAGATCGCGCCCTCAATTTGCACATTTTTGCGCGACACACGTTTCTTTGACGATAACAAATTATCGTCAAAATTTAATTACAATTTCGTACGACTTAATCGGAGCTCAACTAACTGTAAATAAATTAATCAATGCCTATAGAGAAATGCAGACCAAAGTGCATAACACGTCTCAGCCATGGTTTCCTGTCAAACTGTCTTTGTCCAAATTGTGAAAAAAAAAAAAAAGAAAGTATTCTAATTAATATTTTTATATCTTTTAATTTAAAAGGTTGTATTTTTAGTTACATTAAAAATGTTTAGTAAGTAAAAGAAAAAACAAAATTGGGGTAGGTCAAAGTTAATAATTGATAGTTGTGATTTGGCCGTATCAAATCGATTCGCGACCCATTGTTTATCCCACGTGCGCAGCTTCAATTTTGCCGTTCGTAATGTTCAATTGACGTGAGAAAGATTTAGTTTGTCTCGTTGCCGCCCTATCGTGGGGAATAATTTTCCTAGTTAACTGTACATCGCTACACTTTTGTACAAAAATACAGTAATTTCAATTATTTAGAACTGTCATCGCGCATCAAGTTTAATGCAACTAGTATGTCAATTGATTATTGTTATTAAAGATTCGCTGTCATTATAAATATTGCATTCAATTTGTTCAGGAATAAAATTGCTAGGAAAGAAAAAAAGAGATTGTAATTTATTATCAGCGGGCCAAAGACGTAGACAAGTTGATGACGATGAGTTTAATTTATCTGGTTTTAAAAGTTGGTTTATAACGTGTGATTAGGATCTTACATTCTGCAATGAAGAATAAATTTTAAATTTCAAAGTCGTCTTTTAATGTTATTTTATTGATTTTTTTTATTCTGTTCCATCTTGATTTTGATTGGTAATACATTTTTTATTGACAAAAATTGCTACCGTTTTTAGTATTAATTTCTTGGATAAAACGTATTATTCTTCATTTGGCTCGGCAAAATGTGACATTTGAATGTTAATAAAAGATATTCCAAGCTTGTTATGAGCAGTAACGAGATGAATTCTAATATTCGATAAGATTCATGCGAATAATTCATAAGAAGCTACTGTACTTGATACGTGATCGAGATTGACAATTAATGAAACGAGGATCAGATCACATTGTAGAAACAAGTTGACTGACCGAAGATGAGTCATGATATGTTGCATCGCGAGTGTGTTTCAAGTCACATGTGTCATTGCCATGCGAGGGAGGCAGCAAATTATTCAATTATTCAATGCCACTTTCGTTAAACGGGCATGAACATTTGATTAACCATCTGAACATCTGCGGTGATGAAATGTCGACTACACCAAGTTTCACATTTTCATCTTAAATATCCATCCGCGAAAGCACTATAAATATCCTTGATTAACGACTGCTAAGAGCCGACATTTTTATCACATTCTCCTAGTTTGGGTAACTGTTTTTTTTTTTATGTAACATACATGATAAATATAGTAACCCCGATTAAACTTCGGATAGATTATATAAATAAACTTGAAACAAAATTTACTGCTTCAAAAAAATTTGTTTCACTTGGTGAAAATAAAGTAATTAAAAATCAATTGAATGAATAGATTTTTTTTTATAAAAACAAATCGTTTTAAAAACAAATTTAACTTGATTGAAAATAAATAAAAAATATAAAGAAATGAAAGCGTGTAAAAGATAAGATGATCCTTCCAAGATTGATGTAAGATCAAGAAGAGAAGATGTAATGTTTTTATTATTACAAAAAATATGTAAATGTACAGCATAACAAGAGGAATTATAAACGAGACAATAATAACAAATGAAGCAGTATCTGAACGAAAGCACAAGTCGGCGAGAGAAACTCTTCACTAAATCACGCCAATAATTTGCGCGGCAATTAATATCGCCTTGCGAACAGATAAATCTGATTGTACATGTAAATGCAAGCCAAGATAAGATTTCCTCGTTTTCTAATCGTAACTCTTAATATTCAATCTAATCAATCTTACGAAAAAAAAAAAAAAAACAACAAAGAAAATTTAAAAATCCAACCAATCAATATTCGCAAATTGTAATTGCGCTCACAATGGACCGGTTTGCTAATGCCCGGTAATCAGCCTCCGTTTAACCTTTGGCACCAAAACTCATTATTAGTCTGTCCGAATGTTGAGCTTTTTTCATTTCACCATACAAGCAGTTGACAGTGAAATTTCTCTGTGAATATACGTACGGTAGGGCAAAGGCTTGAGCCTAGGGATACATTTTTCTTAAATACACTACAAATTGAAAATGACTAAAAATATAATAATAAGCAATAATATTTTAACAACGTGACCTTTGATTGTTTAATAATTTTGAATAAAACAACAGTTTTTTATTTTATATACTAAACTTTTTTTTTTTAATCAAAATCAAGTATATCAAGTATTTTGTTGTTGAAAAAATGATTCTTTAATGATATATAATTATACATAATAATCCTGTTATCGGCTTTAATGGCTGTTGGATTTCCGATGTAAAGTATAAAATAAAATAATAAAATAAGCCGCTGCAAACATTTTTCCAATCCACTCCAAGCGTAGAGAGACAAATTCAAAGCCGGGAGATTTAAAACGAGAATGTAACGCTTGTAAATTTAAAGCTGGTAACGATAGGGGTGTGATGAGACGAAGGACAAAACGCTGAGGTGCTTATGTGCGGCTGGTCAGTGCAAATTATTGTCAAGGGGAGATGTTGACGGCTCGGTCGGGGCCCCTCGGGCTCGGGATGGCGCGCAACCTTGGGCCCGCCGAGGGCAGCGATCATTTGTTTCTGCTACCAGAAAGGGCGCTCGGCATGGACAGCACCCACTTGCGACAAGACCTCGCCGGTCTCGATTTCAACCTTCACCTCAACCTACTGCACACCGCACCCCGCGGAAACGTATGGCTATGTGAGTGTCAACGCTCAAAAATTCGTTCGCTTTTGCATTTTTCAGCTACACCCACAGATCAACATTCAAATGCAGTCCTCTCGTTAAAACAAGGCTGAAACCATTTACCTTGAGGCTAACGATTCATTACATTTACCATCGGGATTGTTCCACTATAACGATTGGAATCGCGTTCTCGAGAATATACTCAGAAATGGTCGTTAAGAAGTTTTGATCCCCCTTCTTTTTTTTTGTACCTAACAAATAATTATCAAATGTTCTTTTTAATTTTTTAAGAAATAATTTTGGACATTTTTTTAGTTTATTTAAATTGCTCGAATGGTTGAATTAGTGGTAAAACACGTTTGGCGGTTTAATATTCTGAGAAGAAAATAATTTTCTCAGGGATTCACGCGGAGGGAAAGTGTCAGAAAAAAAAGGTTCAATGCAGCTTGAGAGTAAAAAATTGTTTTCAAGTTAATCAATGTTGTTTCGAATCAAGCGAAAGAGTTGTATGGCGATTTGTAATTTGCCAAGTGAAATTGAACATTTTGTGTGTAAGAAATGAAGTTAACAATATTTTTTTTCCTTTGCTTGGCGTTGGAATGTCGCAAACGACGCTAAAACATGGAAAAAGGTAATCACTGAGCTTCTGGGACAGCTGAACAGGAGCAAGTGTAAAAGCAAAACAAGAAAATGACTGAAAACATTCGAGGTGAAATATATAAGCTGGTAATGATTTGATCTCAATTGTCAGTAACATGGTTGCTAAAGAAAACAAAAGAACACTAAGACACGCCGGACGTTCACTGGCGGTGATTATGCAATCTGGGAAATATTAATTGTCGCTTAGTTGCATGTTTGCAAGTTGAAAGCAACGGTGACGAGTTGATAATGACTGTTTAGTTCTCGGATGCTGATTTATTTACTTGTTCGTTTCCAACAAATTCGATATTTATCATCCAACCGAACAGTTTCACGTGCTCCAATCAATACACGTCTGAGCAGAAAACTTTCTTTTCGTGGTTTTAATTCCTGAATTAGAACGAACAAGTTGTTTTTTCTTTCATTGAGCTGCTACTCGACTCGGCTTGATTTGAGATTTTACAACTGCAAATGACACAACTCAACGAGGAGAAATTTTCATCAGCTTGTTCTTACAATTTTTCAAACGGCTTCTCCGAGGAACAATATAATTTCGAGGCATCACAATCGTTTCCGCTACGTGAAAAAAAAAAAACGATGATTATGTTGAATATGCGCCCTGAAACGCGATCGACTTGTGTTTCAACAGTTACAAATGCGAGCTCTAAGCGCGTGGCCTCGATTGCACCGTCGAATGCAATGCCGATGGTCTTCAAGGTCTGCGCATTTTCACGATCCAGAGACTCTTTGATTTTCTTTTCCTTCGTCCTTTATCTTGCAGTTAATTTGTCTCAGTTGCAGCTATCACTCTTATCAGGAATCACTCTTAAAGGATTCTTAACAATAATTAATATTTAGTAACAATAATGATCTTAGGCCATCGGAATGCTGCAACTGAATAAATTTCATTATGCAGTGATCAAAAAATATTTTGACAAATCTTTAGAGTTATCTAATATCTTTTCATAATTGTTATATATTTGTGCATAACAGTGATTAAATAATTTCTTGGATTTCATGGTATATTTGTTAACACTCATTAAATAAAATTTTGACTGTAAGAAGCAAATTTGTAAAAATAATAATTAAAACATTTAATATTTATTGCAGCATTTGTTATTGTGCGTATGTAACCAGTAACCGAACAATTTCTTGAATAAAATAACAAAAATATCTAAAAGTAGCGCATACATGAAATGACGTATACAAGCCATCGTTAGCTCCGGGCTCTTTTTTTTATTTTGTTCTATCGTCGTTTTTGTTCGTTTTGCTATTGTTTTATCATTTTTGTTATCTTTTTTTTTTAATTTTGTTTGTTTTGTTACCGTGTTCTTATTTTGTTTGGATTTTTAATGACAGAAATATCTAAGAATGATTCAGAATCTTTAAGAGTATGGATTTTTGTGTGTTAAAAATTTTAATTTTGATTAAAAAGTTTTTAATTGATAAATATTATTGCATTGAATTGAATTTTTTTAAATCATCATTCGAAATTATTGTTCTTTTTTATTAATTCAATAACTAATATTAATTGTGTATTACAAATTGTTCTGTTTTCATTTAATAATAATTATTAAAAATTTTTTTAATGTTATAAAATTTGTATTTAACCACTATAAAATTACGTAAAGATTGTTACAATTCGGAAAATTATCAAAATTATTAGTCAAGAAATATTTCATAAAGGTAAATATACGGTTATGATTATTAAAGAAACATTTTTTAAATCTTGCGATTACATAGATTTGTAATAAAAATTATTCTTTTTTCTCAATGTGAGAATCTAAATCCGGTACAAGTAATAAGAACCTCCTGATACAATATAAAAGTTCGATAACAACGCGAGCCGAGCGTTGTACATCTTTATGTACAATTAATTGAACATAAATTTTGTTCGAAAGACGGACAACTCCGTTTCAGGAAATAATTCAAAGCCAATTTGACGAATCCAATATGGTTTCTTTCTATTTCAATTGCTTGTTTTTCATTTTTGTTATGTATCTTATGAAAATAAAAATGTTTATGCTCAAACGAAACTCTTATGGTTTTATAAGTCTTATTTTTTTGCTAAATGATATACTTTTTTTTTTAAAAAAAGTAAAATTTAATTGAAATATCAGTTTAATCATATTTTTCAAACAGGATAATCTCAATTATAAATTATAACAGTGTTCTATGAATAAGTTATTATATACAATTTATTATAAAAAATAGAGTTCCAGTGGTGGCAAAATTTGCACCTATGAAAAATTAAAATGACAGATATTTAACTCTAAACTTCCGGAGAAAATTTATTAATGAAGTATAGTTGTGAATAATAATAATTGTTTCGTGTGATTTTTTTTTATTTATCCAAGTTGATTTACAATGAAGGTAATACTGAGAATAATGGACTGCTGTTTTAATCATGCATATATTTGCGGATATAGTGCGAACGATACAGCCTGTTAATTAGAAAATTACTGTCATTTTAACAGTCTGGACTGTAAACGCAACAGTAAGTCGTGTTAGTGTAACATTTTAGACTGTTCTAATAACAAATCATACTGTTAAAACAACAGCCTAAACTGTTGGAATATATAACATTCTTGAACTGTACTTTTTTTAAAAATTGCAACAACACCAGTTCAAACATCTCTAGCAGCAATCCATTTTTCTCTATGAAGAAGGGGACGAAAATATATTTTTCTAATAAAAAGAAACAGATTTCTTCAAAAGTTAGGATCATTCGTGTTTTTGAGATGTAAACTGCTTCAACTTTTCTTACAAACTAATTTTTTTTTTTTTAATTTGAAGGAAATTGATTTTTTTATTCTTTTCCACCCTGATCTGAATTTCACTTCTGTTTGTCACTCTCTTAGCTTATCAAAACGAGAAATTTCATGGAAAAAAAAAAAAAAAAGAGAGACACCAATTAGACAGAACTTCTATTCCAGGCCGTGACTCTGATGTGAATCAAAATCTATATTCAAATCGCACCCGTATACATAAGTTTCTCGTGATTTCAGTTTCACTTCTGTCAAAAACAAAAAATGCTTTCCTTTGAGTTTGTAAACATGCCATTAATTACGTATGCGTTATCGCCGAAAGTTGGTTATTATTCAGAAATGGATAACGATGTGAAGTCGCGGCAGCCGCGTTTGGTTAATCGGTCTCGGGCCGATACGATCTGAAACTGCTAGATCTGGCACCCATTGCATCACTGAAATAGGCCGCGCGATTGTCATCAGGAAAAGTGATTTTGACTTAAACTTTAATCGTGTGTGATATGCGTCGACCGGCGCGAGAGTCGTTCTTCCACTATCCATTTTGTTTCTCTCGTTATTAGTTCCAGCCAATTGATCTCGTTGCAACGCAAGCGTAACGTCGTTGCTTGTAGACAGTCCTGAGATCCTTTCGCGTCGATAGTCCAATTAATGCGCACCCAAGCTGTGTGTCTCATCCTACTAGATTTTATTAGCACGAGATCACAGGTGTGATTATAATAAGATTCCGCGAATTCAGTCCAGAATAGAAATCAGATACCATTGATACACTCGAATCAATAACTTCATTTGCCGTCAAAGCCGGCCTGCCACTCTCGCAGCTATTTCAAACGAAATTGCCCGTGCTAATTTGATAACACCGTGACCTTGGAGAAACTGAAATACAATTAGTAGGCTTTTATTTTCATCCGACGGCGTATAATGATGGGGATAATAAAATTGAAAACTGTTCACAAACTTATAAAATGAAGTAATTTAAGGATGTTCTCTGAGTTGAGTTAACAGCTAATGTATGATTACAGTGAACAAGCTTTCAATCTTTGTTTTAATGATAATAATTATTTGTTTCGTAATTTTTACAATTAAGGATTTTAGTTAGATTTATTAATCTCATTGATTCAGTTGTCTAAATTTTGAACAACAAATAATTTCATTTTCGTTTCTAACAGCTATTTCATAATGAAATTTGTAAGAAAGACTGAGTTCACACGTTGCAACTTTCATAATTGTTTTTCATAAATTTTGATATATGTATGAATGACATTTTTGGAAATATTTGAATGGTGATATTTTGTGTTTGACAATTGAATAGTAAAAACTAATATTCTTTTTTCTATTTCTGTTTCAGGTGAGTAACACCAAGAATCAATTTCCATCAATACGTCATGTCCGTGTGAATCACTGATGAGAGGCTTGGCATTATTTTCAATCATGAGACGACTACGATAACAACACGGTGTGTTTGTTCCATAATATTGGCAATAGACTCATCCATTGTGCGTTTCCTATGTGGGATAACGTTAGATATTTGAAAAAAAAAAATAAAAAAAAAATTTTTTTTTTAATTCAACTTGATGTTGAATAAAATTTGAGGAAGTGTAAACTTTATTTTTTTTGTCAATAAAGATAATTTGTTCAATGTTTATAAACGACTAAACTATTACACAAGTACAACATGTAATTTGAATTTTGATCATTAATAATTAAAATATGACAAGTTAAATTTAGCAGGAAATGAAATTGGAAAATTTTTCAAGCAAATAGGAAAATAAATTTTACTTTTCAAACATCATATTGTTTAAAACTCCTTTCGCAGCATCGCAGAAGTTAAATTAGAACGATGAACAATAGGAGGTCGCTGCATCAAGTTAATAATTGATTTTCTGCGAGCAAAATTCCGCAATAAAAATAGTCACGAATCGAAAAAGGAAAGGATTGAAAATTCGCAATCACATCATAAAACATTTTTTCAAGTCTAATCCAATGACACAAATTATTGCATAATAATTAACTCGATTGTGTAACAGCTCTTACGGTGCGTATAAAAAAAGTCTGAATCATCATTATGATCATTTAAATTTTTTTTTTTAATATCAATAATAAAAATGCGGATTTGCTGTCCATGATGGCTCAACGTAATCGAAGTTGCGGACGCTCTATCGGGTTACAAGATACATGTTCCTTTACACCTCTGTGTTTTCTGATCCTAATTGATATTGCTATGTAATAATTGCATTTTGTTGCATTGAAATATAATGCATTGGATTATTACGTTCTATTTCAAAAAAATGAGTATCGATCATCGTCTCACATTACTGTCATTACCACGAAAACATTTCTTCCAGCTTGTCATTTGCCGGGAAGTATAGTTATTAATGTTGCACTTGACTGATTATTTACCCGAGTATTTGTATGGTTGCTTGACAAGAAAATCGGCTACACCTACGCACTTTACTGTGACTTGATCATACTACTCCACTGACTCTGTTCTAATGATAACCATAATTACAATTTTTTATATCAATTTGATGTACATTTTTTATACAAGTTTTCAATAGAATTAACTTTACAGCAACGAAAAATGAATAATAAAATTTAAATAGAAAAATGTTACTTTTGAAAATTGAATGTCACTTAACTTTGAAATTGCTTTGAAATTGAAAACTAATTTATTTAAATTCAACGTGCAATTTGTTTAGAAATCATAATTTTTTTTCACATTCATCGAGTGGAACTCATAAAATGTATAAGTTGTTGAAATTATAAACACAGCTTTCAACTCAAAATAACACCTGCCACACTTTATGCATGTAATTGAATTTCATTTCACGTATGAATTTAACTTTTGAAACTTGAAAACGTCTCTCAAAAAGATTGCAATTACGTAAATTTGAAGTTTTCATACATACAATTTTCGTATCGCAGGACTGTTTGTTTAGCTGTAAATAAAATTTAGCTCAGACAGGAGTAACTGTTCGAAAGTATATACTCGTCTCGGGAATTAGTCTTGAATTTAGTACTCCACATAATGCAACTATAATTTTATTTAGAAAGTTCTGGACAAGTGCAGTTAACCATTCAAATACATAAATTCTGGAAACCTTAATTTTTTTCTATATAAAATCATTCAAGCTCGCGGAAAGTCTAAAATTATTGTAACAAGATTTTCTAAAATTCAAAAACAATGGGGCGATATATTTTTGCAGAAGCAAACGCTTCCATTCAGCCATCGACTTTCCCTTTTTTCGATGTTTTTTTTTTTTTTTTTTTTTCGCATTTCTATTTCATAACTTGACTTTTGCTTTATCGTACCTTTTCGTCAATTCGAATGTGGACTTTCATGTCGATCGCAAAAAAACACTCAACAGCCAAATAACTCTGAAATAATCAGTCGGATAATTCAATCGTACGTACATTGCTACCATGTAATGGACTCGATACAAAGGCAATGTTAAGAATCATTCGTTTGTCTGACTGACTGTATTCTTCTTGTACATCATGCCAAACTTTCCGATGTATCCGCGATAAGAAAATACGTTCAACGATATTTAATGTTGTCTCGCGAATAATCCGCACTGAAAGGTCACTCCTTATCAGACTTGTTAGAATTTCAAGATTTCGACTTTTGATATATTCGTATTTACAAAAATATCTTTTATCATTCATTATATCTCATTCATATTTGTAACCTCTCTATTAATCAAACTGTATTTCAAAAATCAAAATTTTATAATTTTTCAAAGTGTCATGAATAAAAAATAAAATCACAAACTTAAGTATTTACTAATAATATCTATTATAAATATTTTTTCAAACGATCAGAAAATTAATTAAAAAGGTGTTTTATGAATGTTTACAGTGATGTTTTCTTATCACTTGAAAAAAAAAAAGAAAAAAAAAAAGGAAAACATAAAAATCATATATTTAAATGAACTCAAGTCTTATCAGAGAGCAAATAAACTAAATGCAAATTCTTAGGCATAAAAGAGTAACTAATTGGCGCACAGTTTCGTGGATCGCGTCAACGAAGAGAAAGTGTAAGCAGAGTTACAATTTGTCGTAAGATAACACGAGCTGTCGCGCACGTGCTCGATTATGACAGCACAAAAGAAAATTATTCATGCAACTTGCTAGCTGCAACCGGTCATAAACCACTGCTCCAGATTTCGTGTTCGAATTTCGATGTGAGTTTTCGTCCGCAAATCAGATACTTTATTGTTCAATAAAAACACGCGCGATTACCCATGAAAGCCGGCCAGCCACTCGGGCTCAAAAATGTAGGTTCATGTGCCGAACCGAAAAAAACGTCGCACTTAGAAAGTTATTCGTTAAAAAGTACAATAAATTTTGTGACGGTTAAAAAAACGTTTTTATTTTCCTTCTGCGTGGAGGTGTAATTATGAGAAACCAATAATTCTCCGAGGATACTAAGCGGTGTGAAAAGATAAAAATATTGATCATCCGGATTACCCCGACTTTTAAAAAATAAATTAATTTAATTTGATGTATTTTCATTTTGTTTGTATCGTTTTATTTTGTCTTTGCGTAACACACCGCCCGAGGTGCAATAAGTTTATTATAGTTTGCTGGCGATTATTCAGTAGGGGGAAAGCGTTGTGTGGCGGACACCTGAACCAGGTCGAATATCTATCTGAAACCCATCCACGCTCCCTATCGAGGAAACATACCGATAACTTTCCCTTCTTCGCGTTTCAATAAATCCATAAAGGTCGTCAGATGATACTCAATCCCGCTTAGATGAACATTATTCCACAATTAACCGCAGATCGTTAGGTTGAGCCTGTTATGTAATTTGATTGCAAATATTGACTTTTATGTTGAACCATTCTCGTGTCCTTTATTCCTGTCTGTCGTTTATAGTTTAACGAGTGTTGAGATTCAAATCTTGAAAAAAAAATGGAGTTCTGTGATTAGCATGAAAACTGTGTTTGAAAATATTTTGCTGCTGAAGAATTGAAAAAAGTACAAATCTAAACTCGAATTGATAAATGTGAAAATACATTCATATTTATGAGTTTTATTAATTATCTGTTTTACAAGTTTTGAATAAAATGCTCGAATTTGAATATTAGAAACGTACATATGATTAAGATGTCGCTTAAAAGCTTGATGATTAATGATGATTGCTGATGGGGAATTTTTTATGAAAAAATTGATATTTTTTAAATTGGTCACTACAAACTCGAGTTGTTCTGTTGAAATGAATAAAACATTTTTCATCGTTAATGCTAATCTGGTATTGCAGTTGAAGCTTTTGCAAGTAGGACAGGAAGCTGTGGAAGGTAGATTCAATATCGGGCGAGGAAAAATATACAACGGTATATTCCGTCGGGATCGAATTACTCTAATCTCGGAATTTACTATTAGGAAATTTTGAGCCGTGAAAAGTGATTTTTTTTCTTAAGTAGAATTACAGCAGATTTAAAGCTGCTTGTGAAGTGAAAATTGAATTTCGTTAATTAATGTTGACACTGGTTGAATAAGAGGTTCATCTTATAATCATATTTTGTCCAAGGTTGAACTTTTTTTTGGCACAAACTTAGACACAAAGCTACTCTTGGCCTTCGAATGCAGCTTCCTGCAGTGACCTGGTCGAATTAAAAGTTGACTTGATTTATAGAAGAAAAAAATTGGCTCCGAATGAAAAAGAATATTTGATATTTCCAATTGAGTAAAACAGGGTTATGCCAACGAAGACTTTTTATAATCTTAATCTTTATTGTCTTCTAGATTGCCTATTTTTGTCATTAATTAATATTTTTTTCTTTATTTCAGGTAAGTTTCCTGATGCTGATTGTTGTTATACAAATTTTGGTAAGACAATAATATAAATTATCATTTTTTCAATTTATTTTTGCTATTGATTTCATGAAATTGATATACAGTGGGTAAAACAGAGTTTCACAAAATTTACCGACTGTTGAGCTTTTATAATTTGAGAAACCATTATAAAAAATGAAATCGTATATGAATATTATTCAAACATTTGAAATGAAAATGTTATATTGAAAAAGATATTATTTTTAAAATATCATTCTGAAATTACAGTTGTCAGTTTTACCGACGTAGAGTAAAGAAAATCAATGACACGCAGGAAAAGCAATGTTACCATCTAAGGCTAACGAAGATAATCAATAATATCCGATTTTTATAAGAAAAAAAAATGTACAAATAATTTTGCGTTAATATAAAATAAAAAAAATTGATTGTGAAAATTAGTAAGATATATGTCATGATTGTATAATTGAATATGATTTGCAATCTGCAATCAAGTCTTGCGGTAATCCTCCAGCGTGAAATGAAATTCATAATTTGTTATTGTACTTACAATTTGTTAAAACAAACAATGAAATTATTTATTGCGCTTATTGTTAAATTAGCCGACTTATGTAATGTTTTGTAATTCCGGCGCTCGTAATGTAATCCAGAAAAGGTACAATCGTGTCTACTTCCAAATATGGCTGATCCTTCGCAATAACTGATGCTGTAAATAAATATACGCCAGACAGCACGAAGATGCTCAGACTAAACATTTTTCCTCTTTTTGTTTCGAGTACTTTTCACAAATACTTAAAATGAAACAAATAAAATATTAAAATTGAATCTATAAGTTTCTATAAAAAAACTAGAAATACTTAGAAAACATACATTTACATTTTTTTATACATACTTTTAATTTTTGAATTGCAACAATTTTAATATATGTTGGATTTAAACAATAATAATAACGCCATCTAGTATCAACATTATGTTGATACTACTATTAATTTTCCAATGATATATATTTTCTCTTTTAACTTTTATTTTTGGACAGATTGATGATAATGATGAGAATGTTTGTATGACATATTCGACGACGGTTAGAGTTTAATAAATAACTAACAAAACTGTATAGCATTCTGTAATAGTTTTCATACAAAAAACTTATTATAATCATATTTCTACTTTCTGTTTTTGTCTCTTGAAAAATATGATACCATCATCAATATGAACTAACATCATTATTTTTGCACTTCGTCAAGTCAACATCAGAATTGTAACTATACGAATTAGAGCACGGTAATTAATCGCAATTAGTTCGCACCTGCGAATGCGCCTTATACAAATCCAACAAGCATATCTTTTCAAATGACAAATATTTCTTTTTTTTTTCCACTTTGGTCTGAATTTGTTCGCACCTCTTGTCAATGGATCCTTTATCAGCGTTTCTACGCTTCATTCCCACGATAATATTATTCAGACAACGCAAAGAGAAGCTTTTTGAATTATTTTTCTGCTCCACAAAAACCTCAATTGAGTGTATGTAGACGTTAGAAGAAATATCGATACTTGTCATATTAAAAAAAATGTTGATTGAGAAAATATTGATCGTTATTTTTGGGATATATCTGGTGATGAAATCCAATTTTCGATTAATATTTACGGTGTGACAGATATGGCCTGGTCGAACGAATATAAGAAGGCCGATTCTTAGCGTGGGACATGATTTGACCTTCCCTGCCTACACTTTCGTTATACATTATAATTAAAAGTTACATCAAAAATTTTTAATCCCAACAAGTTGTCTGCAAACTTAAGATCAAAGGGAATTGAACAAAAATTTCACTTTATTTTTGCTTTATTTTCCCCCTTTTTTACACTGTAAATTTAATTGAAGTTGCAGTATCCAAATAAAATATAGGAAAATGAAATTCTAGAAAATTTAATGTTCTTCCAAAGCGTTATTTGAAGAGAAACATTTTTTTCGTCATGTTCGAATATTATTATTTATGTTTAAATTGGAAATCTGCAACTTGAACTTATCGAGTCGATGATTTACCGTCACACGTTTAATAAATCGCGATGTTCTCGCCCCTCGAGCGGTTATGAATAAAACAGCTGACGACTACACGAGCACAGAATCAGTTCGGACTTTTATATATTTTATAGCCCGTTTTTGTCCCTCTATATTCGGCCTCGCAACACTTTAATACTCCATTTTCGCTTCTCTTTACCGACATAACTTTTAGCTCTTTAAACGCCAACTTCTGCCCGTTTTGTGAAATCGACTGAGTTTATTTTTAATGTTGCGGTAGAGTAATTCTTTTCTTTTTTTTTCATGCTATGTGCAAGGAGTTTTAAATTGTTTGTATTCGTACGATGTGCAAATTACAATGCAACTATCAACTGCTGATTCATATGGATGCAAATTCATGATTTCATAAAGTGGCGTTTCGTGTAGTGATTTGTTTGTTTTCATTATCGATTTTTCCGCTTTGAAAAATTTTGTTCCAATTCTGACAAACAGAAATCAAAACGAGCAATTTTTTCTTTTTTATCGAATTTTATTTAACTGATTAAAAATATGATCGTTAATATAAAACCAATTATAATGTTTTTAAATTTCAAGAATATCAAGAATTTTGAAACTATTTTTTCAATCTTACAGACAACTGCAAAAAAGTTTGAACTGTTGATGAGTCTTGAACGGAATCAAATGGGACGAGATTTGAAATTGAAATTTCGCAAAGTTTTGCGATTCATTAGTATCGACTTTCAATCATCTGAAATGATGCAGGAAAATCCTCCCCGAATATATATATCGTCATTTGTCAAGCTTCGTCACTGTCGGATTAATCGACTTTCTAATTGGCAAACGTTAAGTCGTGACTCCGCCAATAAATCAAAGCAATTCTGGCAATGCTTTCGCGGAAAATATTGAATCTCGCCAAGAACGCGGACGTGCAATTTCGCGTATACTCAACTTAAACGTTCGCGTGCTGCGTTATTCGCATTTGCATACACGGCGCAAAAACCGATTCGTCTCGATCAAAAATCTAAATCCGTCGATAATAACTCTATCGACTGTTTATAACTTTTGTATTACATGATTAGTTCATACATGTAAATGTAGTAAATGTTTCATTCATTTTTCATTCATTTTATTTTATTATTAAATTAAATTAAATGATTAGCAGATGATGAAATGTATGCAAACATTATTTTAATTAAAAAAATGGTAATTTACAAAAATAAAAAAAGTATGTGAAATTAAACAAGTTTTTAATTGAAAACAATGCAATTTTCTTTAACAAAATGAAAATGTTTGATTCAGCAAATTTATACTCAAAAACAATTTAATGTTCAAACAAAAAATGAAAAGTTTTCCCGGAAATTTACTTGATTACCTTGCTCATAAAATAGCAAAAATTCGTTGAATAAAAGCGCAATTATTTGAACTTGGATTATGTATACTAAAATGACAAAAATCCAATATCAACGTTTGCACTCGATCGAGAAGGAATTAAGAAGATTTTCTCGGGGCATATAAATTTCGTTACGAGAGTACAACCAAATTGATCTCCAGCATATATAAACTCAACCAATTTCTGTTAAACTGTAATAGTTTTTTGGTTCAATAAATTTCCACTCGTACTTCCACGTCGACTTTGAAACATTCTTAATTCAACCTCAAACAAACTTTGCAATCCAGAAAATTTTTTTTTTGTCTTTCAAACTGACCAAATTTGTACTCGAAACATATGCACTTGGATGCTTTACGTGACCGGAAGAGACCCCGGTTCTGCGGCCCGGCGTGGCTGTCATTTCTACGCATACCGATTGATTCTAGATATCACGTGACACAAATGTTTTCCTTTCTGTACAAACAAAACGGCAATTACTAGCAATCACAGACTTCACGCCACTTTCTATCGTAAAGTTTTTATCTTCATCAGTACACACAGGGCAAAGGGGAAAAAGAAATTATATAGGGAAATATAAAAATAAAAGCCGTGAATGAAAAACCGTTGACTGGAGAAAGGATAAAGTTTTGGATTTATCGAACGGTGGTATAGGAAAATCCGCCAGAGAAAATAGTTACAGCGCAAATTGATGTTCGGACGGAGACTTGAATAATTGCATCTCAATTACATAAACGTCGCGGTAGTTTCATCACCGCGCGGAGTTCACGTTATGAAGTGAATCGCTGAAATACTGTTGAAAATAAAGACAGGAGTTTTTATTGAATGAGACATTGCAAGGCCGCCCGGTTCGGAGGACACGAAGCACGAGAAACGATGTCAACTGTAACGTCGAACACGTTGCGAAAGCTAACGATTTATGATTTATCGTCCTGACAAAGGTTCGAAAAAGGGGATCAAACAAAAAACTTAAATTTTCATAACAAAAACTTACGTTTAAAAAACATTTTTCATATTTCGAGATTTAGGATACCACAAAGGAGAATTGATTGACATTAGACAAAACGCCATCTGAATTTGACTGTGAAAATATTTTTAATCACGGGAATAAAACATTAATTTTCTGAATACAATCCGTCTGTCGAAAATGTTCCTGATATTTTTGTGATATATTTTTAATTGCAGAAATGTTCATTTGTTTGAACGAAGAAAAGATGATGAATCTCCATTCACAGAACAAATTGTTAGTTAAAATTTCATTCATGAAAAAAAAAAATACTTCTGGTGCGCTTATTGTTTTTTCGTAACAACGAATCACGGATGATTAAATTGTCCAGTCTATAAATGCGGGTATCTCGTTAACGTAATATCTGATGCTCGTTAGTTACAAGTGTTCCTTAAGAACATTGTAATTTAATAAATGTCTAATAATAGAATGAGGACGCCATGGTAATGAAACATGGTTCGAGTGCACTTTTGTTTATAAAGGTTCTCTCGTCTGTTGTTCCAAATGCACAAAGAGAGGAAAAGAAAAGGCTCGTAATTGATTTATTGTACAAACTATCGTATCTCGAAAGCTCGAGCGTTATTTATTCTGCTAAACATTTCGCTGTTGAATAAATTATTCAAGAAAAACACTTCACTTGTTTATGAAACACTACCAAACAAATTGATTTTTCTACAAGTTATGATTTTTTTAACTTATTCTGTAGTTTACAAAACTAAAATGAAGCAAAAAAGGAATTTATAAACAAGTTTTCATTTTAAATATTGTAAAACTATAATTGTTTGATTAAAAAGAGATTTGTTTTTTTAATCTAAAAAACACCGAGTCAGAAAAATATTAACTAAAGAACGTATAATTAACAAAAATGAGACGTACAATTAAACAAAAAATAAGAATAAAGTAGAATAATAAGTTATCAAAAAAAAAAAAAGTGAAATTAAAAAAAATTGAAATAAATTTTGTTGCATCGTGGAATTGGTTCACTATCAGAGAGTGCGGCATTAAACCGCGCCAAGAAAAACCCACGCGAACCCTTGGCATACAATTTGCGATAAAATTGCGAATCGAACGCGAAGAGCACATCTCGGCAGTTGCAAGGACAGTCAGCGTCTTGCCGATCCCCACTTGCTCCGCTCGGTTCGAACGAGAGTGCGAAACACGCTGCCAAAGGTGTAACACTCGAATCGTAGTGGAGGTACTTGCTTCCACTTCAGACAAGTCGAGTCAGTCACAAACCAAAGCACGCTCTCGCGAACTGCCGATCGCTGCCGGTGCTTCGATCCCAACATGCACCTGGACGTGCGCCCGTCAAACTCGCGTCTCACGTCACGCACAACGCCCGCGTGACGTCGTGCTCCGATTTCGGAATCAACAGTGATCTTTGTTTACTATTTCAGTGTTCTACAAACGTTCCAACGTGTACGACCATTTCAGTTGTTCGATATTTATTTTTATTCCAAACAATTGAACAATCAATTCAATCATGTTTTGTCAAACAAATTTTTCACTCAACAATTACGTTTCACTTATTTATTGAACATTTTCACTATTCAATCATTTTTTCAATTATAAAATTCTATTTTGTTCAATTTTTAATTCAAACAAATGTAAAACAACATTTTTCACCGTCAAAAATTTGAGTGAGTTTTTAAAAGTGATTCAGAGTGGCGAAAATGAATGGAGAAGGAAAAATGTTTTTAATTAAGTGATAGGAGTAAAAAGTGCAGTTATTCAGTGTTGATCGAATTGAAACTATTTCAAATGTTGCAACGAGTCGAGTTCCCTGCCAATTAGAGGCATTAATTGCAAGGCCTGCAGATCGGTCCATTCGGGCTGGGAATTAAGTTATCGCGGTTGATTGAATGTCGATAAATAACGCGCGAGGATTCGCTCTACGAGTCGCGAAGCTACAAATTTAAATGAGCGCCGGAGATGATGACGTAAAAGTGTATGTGAGAGAGTAAAACAAAAAAGAGCCAGGAGCCGGGCAATACAAAATAAAACTGGGACGAAAAGTGTGCGCGCGACCGGCAAACGCGAACGCCTGGTCTGTTCCGCATCGGGACGCTCGGCGTGTCGTTCACTCCGGTAAAAATGCGGAAACGAAAACGAGGAAATGCTACGTAATATGTCGTTAATAATAACAATTTTCGCATGATAAAAAAGAGCCGGGGCTATTTAATTGGATTTTGAATTACACATATCTCGTGCTATGACATTCTTATGTGCGGTAATAATAAAATAAACGTTTACTGAACTTGATTTTGTTTTCTATTGAAATATTGAACGATGATAAATAAGAATTGAAAACTTGTTTGAAATAATGTTTCATACATTGTTTTGAAAAATGAAATTGTTTTTAAAAAATGTCTACTACTCTTTAGTCGTTTCTTTTATTATTTTTCAATTTGTTTAGTCAGATTTCCGATTGTTCGTAATAATTTTTTTTTTAATTATTATGAACATTTTAGTTATTTTTACATCTGACATAATTTTTTGATAGCCATCATTTGAAATAAATCAAACAAGTGTTTTTGTTATATTCAAATAACTATTTTGAATTTTAAATTGTATTCCATTCGGTTGGATTATAAATTTTTTGTTCGGTCCGTGGAAGGCAAGCTTTGGCGTTTTTAAAAGGGATCTAATTTGGAATCCGATCGCGGTGTAATTGTTCGATTTCCTCTAAGAGCTCAGTTGTGGGAAATCGATCGAGCTTCACGGTACGCCGGTGAGGTAATTTAGTGCTAAAGCATCGGAGCCACATACGTAACGATCGCTCGCAAACTCGGGCTTGTGATGACTCGCGCAACCTCTTTGCTTTACAGTTCTCTTTTGCTTACGAGAAATCAGCTGATTCAATTTGTCACGCCGACGCGCGCGACTATAGTCACCTACAACTATGAATCAGCGATTGATGTTTGTGATTGAGTAATACACGTTTTTGAACGACTCTTTAAATTTGAAATGCTTTTTCAAGTTCGATTTTACTGCCGGGTAGAAATCGGTACGAGAAAGTCATGTTGTTAAACGGTTCATTGAAGATGATATCGGTTAGATTTTGTAAATATAAAGCCAACCTACTATTTCAAATAAAAAAAAAACGTTTATAACATGTTTTTTTAAGTATTATCAAAATAAATTCAAATGTTTGAAAGCTTAGATTTTTTGTTAATATTTTTTGAGTAAACAAAGTTAATCGTACTGAAATAATTTCACCCGCATGGTGGGACAACCGGTTGTTTTTATTTTTTTTTTTTCCATGAGAAAAATTGTAAACGTCACTGTTTGTTCAAGGAAAAAAAAAGAAAGGATCATAATTTAGTAAACCGATTTCACGTGTTGGTAACATTACCGATTCAGTGTCTATTACAAAATTAGAACGTACCTGATCTTTAGCGTTCCCACCTCTAATAGGCAATACCGGTATCCTTGATCGTTGCCTCGAACGCGTGTTAGATTATTTCTTCGTATGCAAATCACATCGTATAACTCACGATTCGAAACAAACGTATTCTCTTCGTTGGCTTAAGTAGATAAAAAAAGAACAAGTAGAAACGTTTTTGTTTCAAAAGACAGAGATATAAATTGTGTTCCAGTGAGTCATCCGATTTTTCAGTCCGATTTACGTAATCCTAACCGATTCAACCGAAAATCGTATTTCCCGGGTTGACGTTCGTTGCCACGCGTCCATTCATTCGAATTCTTGTCGTAAAACAAATGCCTTGGAACGCACAAAACGCGACTTTGCATTTGCGTAATCGGCCTTTCGCGTAATGCATTACACTACGCCAAGGGTCACAGATTCTTGCGACACCAGCGCGAGAAACACGCGAAAGTTTTGCAATAAACAAAACGGTTCATAACGAAAAATGAGTGACTGTCATCGATTGGAAAAAGCATAGGAACATTCCAGAAAATGAAACAGAGAAGGAAAGTAAAAAAGGGGAATCGAACTTGCTTGCAACGTTTGAATTTTTGTTGGTTAGAAGTACGGTGAACAGCGAAGGGCAATTTCGCCGGTTGTAAAAGTGTCGACGTGCCGAGAGAGGCTAAAAACGATATTCCATAAACGGCGAGGGACAAAAAAGTTATCGATCTCGCGTGACGATGAACTAACATTACGTGATGGGGAAGGACAGAATGGACAGAGAAATACCGAGCAGCACTCTCGCGACACTTAGAGGGATTCTGGTGAGCTCCTTGTCGCGAGAAAATCTCAGCCCGCAAGACCTCACGCTGCACGAACTGCAACTATCCAGAAGTCGGTACACGAGGAAAACGCGCACCAATGAAGGTACAACGGCGAGATTTATCACGGTTATTTGTAATCATTGTTTTACACAAAATGTCTACCCGAACGATTATCGATGGACAAATTTGTTAAATTATAGTGCTCGGAAAGATTTATTTTAATTTATCTGCGGCGGCAAAGATATCCATGAATAAAACTTGCTTAATAAAACTTTTTTTTTAACTCGCTTCAAATAAATCTAAAGATTATAATCGAATTGAATTGGTTATATGAATAGATTTTTTTGAGGAACGCGACAATTTGGTAATGAATATTTGACAAATTGTCATATCATATACAATTGATATGTCTATTTTTCAAAAAATATTCAAGGACAAGTGTGACATGCCGTCAAAATGTGTCACTGCATAAATCACACGTTTATTTAATTAATAACATCTTATTAAAAATATATATCATGATAGTTATTTTCATCTTTTAACAAAATGACACAATCACCCAAACTGGACCTATATGAAATACTAAATAAAAAATAAAATAGTTAATGGTATGAAAAATAAATCAATCTTGTTCTTTGATTCTATTTTTAGATTAAAAAAATTGGTACTGCGTATCGTAAGGTGTATGGACATTCATTATAAGAAGTAATTTGTACCTTGCTTGAGTTTACGTGAAAAGGAAACATTGCTCGTTAAGGAACCCAAGTTCACGCGTAACAAAATAAGGAGTCGGAATAAATCGTTTCCAACTGTTACAAACAGAGAGTAAAAATGAAAGAGAACATATTCGACTTTTTATTCGCGCGCTTGATGGGTTCTCATGCTCAACGAAGTGCAACTTTTTTCAGCATCATGCATACATTTTTGCGAATGCTCAATTTTGATCCCCAAAGAGAGACGAAGCATTCGGTAGGTGAATTTTAATTCCCGCTTGATGTTGATTGAATATATTTTAGATTGAATTTGATGTTTAATTAAACGACCGAAAATGTATATCGTCTGTGAAAAATCGCGCCGCGTCACGTTTCAATGGCTTGTGATTAGCGATCAGATAAGGCCTGATTCATGGGTTGGTAACCGGACATTTTGACACAGATAGCAAACAGAGGATGGTACTGCGCATGTCATCGCAGTTGATACAATCATAATTGACGTATGAATTAATTTACCCTCTGATTGACAATTAATGATCAGTCTGGTTATAAACCACCCTGTAAAATGATTAGATTTGCGTTCTACCCATGTTTCCAAACTTGATACACCGTTTTCCGTGCCAGATTATATTGTGTCATCCAACTGTCCTTGCCAAAATTTAAATTAACATAACAACTGTAACTTCAGAAGAAAAGAGAAATGAAAACAAAAAACACATAAGATAAAAAGATTTTTAAAAGAACTGCAAATTAGCATATAAATTTGTCCGTGGTGCATTTAATAAGAGTTTCTTTTTTGTTTGTTTCAGGTGAGTAAATTTTCTTGACAGTATCCGCAGCAAGTTGGCAAGAAGTCTACATTTTATGCTTCGCCGCGACGTGCGTTGAGCGTTCAACGTTTTTCTGCGCGGCGTTTTCTTTAACTGCGGTATCAGCGAGGGTCTGCACGGTTTCATCGCCGCTCGTGCATAATGCCGAAGATGAGTGTACCAAAGCGCCGTTTCCGTCATCCGTGTGTTCTCATTCAGACACGCGGGACTAAGTTTAATTGCGAGTTCAAGACATGCACACGAAAACCTGCTGCGCATCATTTTGTCACGAATTTATGACCGATCCTTAACGACGTGATTTCATCACAAAGTCGTTCACCCTCTTTTTTGCTCATCTAAGTGCAAAATGAAAGTGTTGACAATTTATTTTCAATTTTATTTCAAATTTTACAATGATAAAAGTGATGTTAGAACATTTTATATTTCGTAGTATAATAAAAAAGAATTTTAAATTGGATGGAGATGTAGGTCAATGTGAGGAAAAGTATTTTGATTTTATTGAAGTTTGTAGGAATGACCAGTCGTGATATCTCATGTACAATCATCCGAAGGTAATTACTTGGATTAGTAACTGGAGGAAAACTAGATTTGTAAATCGATAAAGGTGTTTCTTGTACTGACATTAATTTTTTATCCTCCAACTATAAGTGATCAAGGAAACACTTCATTTTGATTCTCAGTTTCACTTGTATTTTTTTAAGCTAGAAATTTTAGACTTTGATTGCAACGTTGAGTTTTTGATGCGAGGAAATTCGAGAAGCATCGAGGAGTGTTTTTTCATGGATCACTGATTGTTGAGCAATTAATGAACATTTTCACAAAGTTAATCTTCCACTCTTGCGAGAAATCCAACGTTTTGTTCATTACATTTTTTTCGTATATTTCATTATTTTCATTTTAAAAATGTATCCCAGTTTACTTTTATTTTATAGATTGAAAAGTTTCTGCTAGATTTTACAGCAAAACGTTTCTAAACATAGCCTTTGTCAGTCTGACGGTCTTGATTGAACAGAAGTAAATCTTCATTCACAGACGTAATTATGTCAAACGTATAATGACGTTTTGCATAATAAACATCCTCGAGCTAATTGAGAAAATAAACTGTTTTAATCACGGTTCTCTTTGAATGATGACTGGCGGGCGTGATATCTGACATTGTTCTACAGGGAAATCTTCTTTTTTTTTACATCCCGCAAAATGATTGATGAGACAAAGGAGAGACTTTTTCCCTCGGATATATCAAGTTTGACGATCGATCTTCATTTCAAATCACTTTTCGCTAAAACGTATTTTCCAGAAAAACGCATTTTCATTGGCAAAATAATCATTCGGTGCTAAAACGCTCCAATGGCCAAGTTCAATAATTGTCGTGATAACATTCTCAAACGCCGACTTAGCAAACTCGAATCCCTATAGATTCGGTGCGAAACAATCACTTCGAATATCCGCACTTAAGCCCCGCATTGTTTCGACAATAGCCTGGCCGATCAAATATAATAGAAGCCCATTCATCATTTCGTCACCCATTAAAAAACTTGGCTGGTACAAATATCATAGTCCAGATTAGGAGAACTATTAGGAAAGAATTTTTACCAGTGGTATGAACTAAAAAAAAAAAACAGAGTGAGGAATTCAGCCTTAGGCGTGTACGCCAAGTGACATGAAAATGTTTGTCCCAACATTCTTGAAACTGTTAGATGTCTATCAGCTGCTGCAGCGCTCTTATCAATTGCTAGGTTTAATTGCACTTGAAGTTTAAAAATGGCTGGATTGTTGGCGTCCTGAGTGAGACCGTTTTCAAGTTACGCGAACACGGTTAATTGAGCATCACATTTTAGATCGGCACAGAGCGATGAAAGAAAATCCTGCGCAGGTTTTGTTCAAGCGATAAATATCGGGCAGCATCTGTGTTTCGCGCTGCAACTCTCGGGTGTAACAAGATGATAAGTATTTATGGTATCGGTGCGCGGATCTGCGGCCAACTCACAGAAGAGAGGATGGTGTTTATAAAATGAGCAATCGATCATCCCAAATGAAAGCGTTATCTTAGAAGGATATAAATCATGACACCTATGTGAAATTTCGTTCGTCCTGGGGATCAACAACAAAATGCTGCGAAACAACAAAAAATGTTATTTAAGTGGGTACAATTTTGTAGAATTTTTGCAAAATGTGTCGCACTCGCAGTAAAACAAATTTGAATGTGAAAGCGGCCGGTTGTTTCGGTCGTGCTACAATATTCTCCTGAGATTGCATTTTTCTTGACTGTTGAGGATTTATTGTATGTAAAAGGTTGCAGCAAGAAAAATTAGATTGGAAATAAAGATAAATAAGAGATTCACCAATCTCAACCAACGGGTTTTCCAGAAGATGATGCTCATAAATATATTGTATAAATCATACGTTAAGTTGACAGATCGACAATCTTTATGAAAATTTGCGCATTTATATAATAACGAATTCTGTATTTTCTATTAGGTACTCTAGCCATTTGTTGGGAAAACTTTTATAGTCTCGAGATATATTTAATGGTCAGAAATGAATATAAGAAATGCACTTCTTCTTATCTTCGCAATGTCGATAAATAAACTTTATCTTTATAAACAAAGATCATAAATACGAAAGAAAAGATAATAATGTAAAAAAAAATTGAAAAATATAAAATAAAAACGTGGTTTAAAAACTGCTTTTCGTGTTAATCTAAAAAATGCAGAAAAATCTAGGAATTGCTGCGAAAAATTTGATTGAAAATTCTGCTGAATCAGCAGACATCATAAGTTTATTTAATTTGATTGTTCTTTGATGTATCTTGAAGCACTTGAAACTCAAAGTTGTTTGCACTTCGAATTGGGGCGCAGATTTTATCCGATAGTTTCGTCAATTCACGAAAACAAAAAGCACCTAGGGCTTATGGAGATGGATACAGGTTGCCAGTTGAGTAATGTCGAAAAACAGAACGGAGCCGTCTTCTTAGTTTACATTTCAAGAAGCACTCGCAGAGATTAATCCTCATTTGCCGCCAGTTTAGAGAGTTTCCATTAATTTTGGTTTATAGATACAATAAAAGTAAGCAGAATCGTCAACCAAAATGAGAGAGACAAGAAAAAAGAAAAGTAGAGTGAGAAACCTTTAAACTAAAAAAACGTCAATTTTAATTCATACACAATAATTCTTACAAAAATTATAGTAAATTGTTTGAAAATTGTAAGTGGATCAAAATGGAATTGGTTTTTCCATTTGACATTTCAGAATGTAATTAATTTAATTTGATCAGTATTCAACGTTGATTTTGCAAGGATTTTCGAAACTGTTTGAAAACTGTTCCCCTGGGCTGGGACCAGGAAGTTTTGATTGTACTCATTAGAGTGTTGTCTGGTTTCGTTTAATTAACAAGTATTTATAATGTTATTTCCATGTGTTAAAGTACAAGTTTGAACCTCAAGGAGTCGCTTAATTGCGGCTGTAATTGAGTTTTTATTATTCGATTAACTTTTGATTTCAACTAACATCAAATTAATGTTTTGACAACTCTGTTCTGTTCTCAGCTGCAGCATAGTTTTGTTTATAAAAATGCGAGGTACAATTTTTCTTAACATTTGTTTGTTCAATTGCACAAAAAAATTAAATATAAAATTTGTAGTATATTAATCAACATCCTTGTTATTTTATTCAAACAGAAACTTTATTCAAAGTTACTTATGCAATTCACTACCTCTGGTAAACCGACATTATCATCAAATTTAGTATTGTCGTTTGAGTTTATTATTCGGTTTAGAAATCAAATTTAAATTATCTTACACTCCAAACTTTGGCAAATATATCTTCTATAATTTCATTTATTCAGTTATATTTTTTTCTAATATAATAACTATAAAATCTAGGAAGTGAGACCAACTGCACGTGCTACATCAAATTCAGACCCTTCGTTTTTCTTCTCTTATGTTTTTTTTTCTCCTCCACACTATTTCAGTCTCAGATATACTTTTCTAGAAGTCAGCAAAAAGAAAACAGACTTAAGTTCTGACTATCTTTTATAAAATATTCTTCTCTGTATAAAATATTGTTTATTTATACAAATATTAATGTTTCAACACTTTTATTATTTAAACTTGAACAAAATGATTAAATACAGAAATTGAGCAAACGAAATACAAATATAAAATTTAATATGTTAATAAAAAGACAGCTACTCTATATATATATTTTAAGAGAAAAATGTATTTTTACAACAGAAAGTCTGTACTTGAAGAGTTAAATACACAATTTTTTCATATAATTTTCTCCTATAATTTACAATTTACTTTTTTGTTTAGAATTTGTTTGAAATTATTACATTATCATATTAATTAGCAAAAACTTAGATAATAGAGCTTGAATAGGTTCCACCAGAATAAAAGAGTTGAAAAAAAGTTGTCGACTGATGAAGAGCGAGTTTCGCATACCAACCCAGCAGTGGATTGAATTGGCTTTTTAAGTACGTCGCGTTCACTAAATCAGGGAGAAGACGTCTGTTTTTGAAACGATTTTGCACGTATACGTGCACACATACAGTGCCGTTTGTAAGACATCTCTCAGTTTCCGGGGTATTTATTTCGATTCGATATAACACGGAGCCGACCTACTTCCTACACCGAAAATTCCTCGTCCCTTTGGCGATTTTAAACTCGTAATCATTGCAGCGGAACTGTTTTCATTCGACAGAAAACTTTCATACCGCGCTCTCCACCTTGTCAGAATGCGTTTCATTTACTCTTTGCCCTTTCTCAATCCCATCTCGCCATTGTTGAAAGACAAATTTATCGATAGTTTTCTGCGTCCGATTCGATCAGCTTTTGTTCGTGAAAATTCATCCTATGTTTTTTACTATCCCCACACTCAGAATATTGCAGCACGTTTTAGCAACTTAATCTCACGATTTTCTGTTGATTTTAAAATGAAAAGTGGGATTTCAAGTGTTTAAATGGAAGTCCGCAAAAAAATTGTTTTTTTTTTTTTACCCCGAGGTGTAATTAAAAAGGGATTCAAACTTGACGGGTCGTTGTAAATTGGGTCACATTTACGAAACTGGGCTTGAAATTAAAATATTATTGAAGTTAAAATGTTTGAGACTCAATTTTCAAGCTCGTTTGAAAAATACAAATGCACATAATTTGATAATTGTATAATACAGTTGGGATAATGCGAAAAGTTAATTTAGCCGAAAACGAAAATCGTTTCTTGCAAACTGGTCGCAACACTCAAACCTATTCCGAGAACATAATGCGTGCCAGATTAATTCACGTAAACCAGCTGCAGTTAGTTTCATGCACGGATTGTACACAAAGAAATATATTTTGATTAGAATTAACAGCAGCCGGCGAAAGTAGAAAATATTACACTAATTCCTTATGGCAGGAAAATTATTATATTGATCCCTGAAACTTAATTAAACATTCAGATTACTTCATTTAGTGTAAAAACGGAAAATATTTTCATGCCATCATTCATTTGAATCATATTTTGAATTCATATTCACATTTGAATTCATAGGATAATCGGTGAATTTTAACCGATTCTCATGTCGACTCTCCGGATAATCCCGTGAATCTCGAGAGAATTTCATTTGATTCGTTAAAGGTTAAACAGAAGAAAAATCTTCAAAGAAAAATAGTATGCAATTTTGTTCCATGCACTTATAAGAACAAAATCAAACTCGAATATATAAATTCGAATGAGTAAAAATGTTACTATTTGCAGCAAGTCTAAGAATGGGCACAAATTAAACAGAATTTTCACTCAAAGTAAATGAACATTAACTCCAAATGAAGTACAGAGTCTTCCACTTTTTGTAAAAAAGTAAATTTTTCAATTATATAAACTTAGAAAGAAGAGATAAAATTTCTCGTACTAGTTTATGTAATCAATCCTCAAACCAATCAGCAAGAAAAAAAAAGTTTCTGCGAACTTTTATTTGTTAAGAAAAAAATTACTTTTAAAGTTCCATTTGATAGCTGCTACGTGTTTTGTGAAAAATCTTAGCCAATAAGCAGAATCAAAATGTTATATATAACGAATCGTGGTCCTTCGTCGTAATCTTTTTCTCGCGAAAACAGGCACCCCTGACTTTAAAGCAATATTTCGAACGCTTTGAATGTTCGAGTTCTATATATTGTCATCTGGTTCTTATCTTCAGTCATCTGTAAAGGAAATTGAATAAACATTTTACTTTGTGAATGTGTACATAAGGGAGTGAAAATGGGTTTGACAATGTTTAAATTGAACAAAATTATAGGTTGGAAACAAAAGATGATGAGTGATGAGTATTTATATTGAAATGAAATTTGTATTAGTCTAATCAGCTGATAACACAAGAAAGGACACAGGGGTAGGAGTGCGCATCTGATCAATGCGACGGTAGCGCCGCCAGTGCTGGGAAAGCAAAGATGGCACCCCTGCATGAAAATAATGACACCCTTGACTTGCACTTTCTACTTCCCCCCCCCCCCCATTTTAAGAGAAAGTAACAATCTATCGTTTCACGAACATCCCTGTAACAAAAATAAAAATTATTAACGTAAGAATTATGTCAGTAGATGACAACACACAATCATTTATAATTTTTTTTTCTTTTTCTTTTATTACATTTTTTTTATTTATTATGTATTTAAATGAAAGAAAAGCTTTTTTAAGGTTTTTATCAGTCAGAAAAATTTTCTGAATTTCTTCAAGAATTCTTGTATATAAATTTTTGCTTTTAAAACATTCAGCTTAAAATGTTTCAAGAAACTCTCCAAACACCTGAGAAAAGTCTTAAATTTTTCACCGTAAAAGTATACGAAAATTGATTCACTTTATTTTCTTTAAAATTTGACGCGATGGTGAACTAACTGTAACAATTTACTTCCACGTGAACTTGAATTTTTGTTATACTTTGTCCTCTTAGTCAGAGGTAATCTGATTAGGTAATCGATACAATTTAAAAAATTAGAACAGCGTAATAAATATCCCTGAACAATCAGTGCCAGAATATGAAAACAGCTGTGGCCAATCAAGTGAAGATCCGCGGTTTCAATCAGACCGCGGCGCGTTAATTCCGTCAAGTCAACTTTAACTTGGATTATTAATCATTCGAATTATTTTCTTTTTACTTTTATTACCTATTACCTATTTTTGTTTCATTCAATTTTCTTTTTATATGAACAATATGAATTTACTCAAATTCGTATTTTTTTACTAAATAAACTATTTTGTCTTTTAAAACAATTTTTTTTAGAATAAATAGACGAACAAATGAACAAAAAATATTTGTTTCAAATCGTTGTTTCATCAAATTGGTAGTTGGATATTTACAAAATATAGGATGTCGAAATTTGATGACGATTTTTTTGTGATGTAATTGTTTAGTATATTGTTGGGAGAAATGTGGTTTTGGAAAATTTGTCGAGTTGAAAATGTGTACGGCACTGAGGGGGTTGGCTCCACCATCCTCCCTTTCTCCATCTCCTTCACTCCTCCCAATTCCGGTGGCTGTTCGTCCTCCTCGGTTCAGTTCCAGTCCGGAGATCGTCGAGAACACTGACTTCTTCTCGCGTCGACGAGTCGCGTGTGTCCCTCTGGCTCTGGAATGACGACGTGCCGCGCTTTGCCAACCACCTCGGCATTACCCCGTGTTACCGGAGAAGAATAAAGCTTACGCGCTCAACACTCGAGATATCGATCCCTGAAAATTAATGAATTTCATGCTTAAAATCCGAGATATTACCGAGACGTAAAAACATTGTACCAATAATTGACATTACAAGTTGATCGATGATAAGCTCGTTTTCATGACTCTGTTGGTATTTTTAAATGTCAGGTGTCTATTCGGGTACAATTTAGTCCAGCTGATCGACTCTGAGACGTAATTCTCGTCGTGATAACCATAGTTCCGACTTACTATGGTAATTCTTGTAAATTGAATTTGAAAATAAATTTTCATGTCAAATTTATATTTTCTCTTTTCATTTGATTTTGATCGTCGCAAATTTGATACTTTCTTTTTCTATTATCACTATTTCGATTGACGATGTTTCTGAAAATGTTTCTTCGTTTATTTGAAATTACAAAATGTTATCTGAAATGACGAAATAAAATGTTTCAACTGCAATCGGTATCTCTGATCGAGTCAAGTTGTCACGTGGTTGATATGAAATTGATGTTCCATCAAAATATTCATAATCCAATGAGACGACGCAAATCCCGAGAGCTAATTCTCACCATTTTATCGGTCTAGTTAACGTACCGAAAAATAAAGAGAATACAGAGTCCAAGCAATAATGCAATTTCGCTCGAGATACTATGTCAAAGGCGACGTGTTTTGCACATATGTTATATATTGTACTTAAACTCAGCAGCTGCTAAAATGTTTTTCATTTCTCGCGTCGTTTAACCTCATTTTAAATGTTAAATTCTTCACTTTTCTGTTATTTATTATTTTTTTAGTTTTTCAAAATGTTTAATAACTCACAAGTGTTTTCACGATAAAAGAAAGCTTTGAGCGAAGTATAAAAAAGACAGAAAATCAACCGGGATTTAAAATTAGACAGCCGAGAAGAAATCGTTGACGAAAATAATGAAATATTCATAGGCTGCATAAATGTTTTCAAAATTAAAATGCATCCTCAAACTTGCTCACAAGTTTGAAATCAACTTTCAAGATTGCGTTATCAAAATCTGAGGCTATTCAATTCAACTCAACGAAACTCCGAGTTTCGAAAACATTTTAAGAATTATTTTAAATTCAAAATTTGAGCGACGACTGTGGATTTATATATAGTGAAAAAGGCAAACAAGACATTTTTTAAAATAAGAATTTAAACAACGAAAAATGTTTTCCATGTTTATCAGTACACAGACGATAAAGTACGAATATTTTCTTATACAGTAGACATTATTTCAATTTAAAGTCTTTATTTGGGGTGATATAAAGTTGTAAACAAAATAAAGTACTCTGATACATTAAATTAATTAATAAAAACGATTACCATTTTTAATCATTTACTAATTTTTGTTTTGTTCCAGTAAAAAAAATTGTTTACTGTTTATTTATACATTTTAATATATTTTTACATTTTATAATGAATAAATAATGATCTGTTGGCTATTTCAAACCTGAGAAAATAAATAATTTTGTTTGCTTTTTGCTAACGTCAATCAATAATTATTTTTTATATTATTAATGCCTAATATTGGAAATGTTCAGTTAATTAATTGATTGTCTTAACAAACATCGACATTTTTAAACATTTATTGTTACATTCTTAATTTTTATACGTTTTTATACAAAACTTTTATTTCGTGATAATCATAGTTTAAAATCTCATTACTATTTCATTTTGTTTATTCCAACAAGTATACTTGATTTTATCAAAATTAAAAAAAAACATTATATAATAGGTTTTCAAATATCGATTTATTTATTCATATTTTTTAAACTGACAATGTCTGCAGCTTTAAGTTCAAGCCTCTTTTTTCTATTTATAAATTTATTTGCAATCGGCGGCGGCTATTTTGATGCGTAGTTTCGTGGAATCGCATGAGACGAAAGTTTACGGTGCTCTCTCGGAGAGGCAGACATGTTGATTGTTAGCATAGCTTTGTTGCAAAGTAGACTGAGTTCACAAATTAGAAGCAAAGTGGTGAACTTTTTTAGAAGAGAGCGTGACACCCGTGACACTTGTATCGAGCAGATCCATGCGAACAATTGGCATCGCGCCACACGTTCTGTTGGCCAATCGTTCACACGACTTTGTTCATTAATTAATCGCATGCTTATATCTAAACCCGTGTTTTAATTCGACGCATCACGTTGCCTTTCTGCTGACATAGAACAAAATTTATTTATTTTTGTCAAAAAAAAAAAAAAAGGAAATGAAATTCAAGAAAGTACAAAATAACATTTAAACAAAAAATAATTCGATTTGAAATCAAAAAACCAAACACCATAATCATTAATATTCAAATAATAATAATTGAATTTTAATTGCAAGCATCAAATAAGAGATGAAATGCACAAAACAGTTCAATTTAAGGCATATTATTCCCAATGATGGATGGTTAATTAATTTTGCATATCGAATCCAAATTGCAGTTTCACAATAATTTATGATCCACATAAATTCGATGCAGAGATACAATAATTTTGAGACTTAATTGTGATGTTTTGATTGAAATTCTGAAAGCGTCACATGAAGTTTCTTCAGTTTGACCATTTTCGGAGTTTCATTTTTCAACTGATTTTTGTTTCTGTACACAATGACTGGAAATTTATTTTCAAACGGAATTTGTCGAAGGTGATGGAAATGAGGTTCAATTTGATAGTAAGAAGAACTTAGTGGTCGTGAAGGAAGTGCTGTCCGGCAGGTCCGGAAGGGTCATGGGGAAAGAAGCATGTTCTCCGAGCTGTGTAGGGAGACCCTGCGTAAGGCCGCTGTCTACTACAGCTCAGGTCGTGCGGGAAGTCCCTCACCATCGCCTCCATCGTCGCCACCTCCTTCGCCCGCGAAGGAACCGAAAACCCCAAACAGAACTCATGTCTCAACAACCAACCATTCCCCGACCGATGTCAAACACAATGTTGTGGAATCCTCGCGGACTCGTGACTTTAGGGAGTAAGAATTACAGATCAGAGAACGTTGTCATGTACAATCTCATGTCTTAGGAAAGTAATTATCAATCACGAGAAAATATAATGAACAAAAATTTTGATAAAGTAAAAATTTGGAGAAAAATAACTTTTCAAACATTTTATTTTAAACGTACCTCTTGTTCAAGGAGGAACAATATTTCAAAACTGTTGAATTTGGCAAAGAATATTAAATAAACTTAAATGACATCTCCGAAATGATACACAGACTATGTACATAGAGGAAAAAATATCTACGTAAAATGCAGAAACAAGAAATATGAAAGTTTTATGCGCACTTCGTGTGAGTTATCACAAGTTTTGGGATTGTTTGGACAGAACATTGGAAGAATGTGATTGAAGTAGTTAACTGTCAGTTTGTGCGGTAACTGAAGTCACCGCACAAAAATTTGCCAGAAGTTGTCCAAAGATGAAACTTACCATACATTATTGTATTAGTTGTGAAATTCGTGTAAACTATGGCACGTTTACAGGCCAGAAATTCTTATTTTAATGAAATTTGTAATGTTGTATCGCCTATTATGCAACTTGGAAAAACAAACAGAAGAATCTAAGAATTTATCATAATGTTGTGGTTCTCTAGCAGCACCAGCTCCTGCTGAGTTATTAGAAAAGTTTTTCGATAAACCAAATGTCACGATTCAACTGGGACACGTGCTTCGCATCCACTTTTCCTACCCAAAAAGCACAAATTTTGAAACTGGATTAAGTTGTACTGTATTATCTAAAATTTATGAGCCTTTAAATTTTGTATCAATCCGCAAAGTACAGAGTTGAATTCAAAAAAATCACTCACTATTTGATCATTTTATATCCTCTTTAACTGTAACTAACTTTTTATCTCAATTTTATAGAAAAATTGAATTTAATAATAAAACAAGCATGAGAGCAATTCAATTAAAGACATGAGATTGTACAGGGAAAGAAATTCTCAGCACGTAAAATATAACAGCAATTTTTTTATGAAATAAATGAAAAATGAAAAAGCATATATATATATACAAAACATATTGGTTGGTGGTTGATACGGGCCGAGTTTGTACGAATGTATAAATTGAATTGACAGAAAACGCCCGGCAATGCCCACCGACTTCAGCAAACGATCACGTGGTCGCGAGCGTCGACATAAACGGCGATACGTCTCTGCGGAGCAGTCGAGATCTCTGTCTCCGGAGATATGGCGCGACGAGCACCGAGAATCCGATATCGTTAGACATGATTATAAAAGCTATTCCTCGGAATCCGATGAATCGTCTACTTCCGACGAAGAAGGTACTATGCAATTAATCAACGCAATTGTTAAATTTCGCCATCAATCAATTTCCCTCATAAATATCCATTTGCTCCACTTCGATAATCATCTTTATTCTCATTCCAACTAAAATATTAATGATAATGAAGTTAAATTACAAATCCGAAATTGAAAATCTGAAATTAAAAAACTGAAATTAAAAATGGTTATCACAGTTTCTCTTTTTTATGAGATCATTTACATTTCAGTGTTATTACACTCAACTTTAACTCTGGGTTAAACATTTGTTATTAATTAATTAATTCAATTTTGTAGTATTTATTATTTATATATATAGTCTAATTACATATATATAGTCAATATATAGTCAAACATATATATAGTTTTAATTGAATGAAATGTAAGATATGAATATAAGATTTTACAAACCAAATAATTGTACACTCGCTACATTCACTATTTGGTGAATAAGCTAATTATAAGAAGTACAAAAGCTGGTTCATCAGTGTATTCCATAAGCGTAGTCAATATATAAACCTTAGGATTGCATCGAAATTATACGTGCTATCTGATTCAATAAAATGATCAATAAATAAGCCGATATCGGCGCTGCCAGTAGCAATAGTCCAACTATTTCCGTGAGTCAATTTATGCGCGAGACATCGTGAGTGGCGCGGTATATGTGTGTGTTGCTGCGTCTGCAAACATTTCCTCAAGCTGCACATGGGAACTCTAATCTTATCATAATTTCCAATACCAAAAGGCTACTACGATTTTTTCTTAAATACAAAAAACAGCACCTTCGTAATGAATGGGAAAGTGCACTGAAACTGCAAAATCATCAGATTCAAAATAATTTGACAACATTCAGCTATCAACTCTACTATTGATTTTCTATCAAACTATTTATTTATTTTATCAATATTTTTATTTGTATTCTATGAGAATGAGTTATCTCAATGTCGCACAGATTTCCATCTCTACAACATAGATCTTTAAATGAATACCGTGTAAAGTTGTAAAAATTTGCTCTCGACTATAAAATTTCTTGAATTGCCCCCAATATCTGGTTGATATGGTGTACGTTCTTTGCATCTCAAGGATCTTGACACAGGCGCGAATCCCTGACTCGACACAATATAATCGTCGATAGAAAGTCATACCGTAACCCGCGTCTTGACATCTTTGATAGTTTTTTCTTTCTCTCTTTCTCACTCTCTCTCTTGCTTCGTGCAAGTACGAATCGTTGACTTCGATTTGCTTTGATTGACGGCCAACACCACTTGGATGCAAATCGTTCTCTACGCCCCCGGGGCAACTCGAAACAGATTCGTCGAGCCGAGTTACATAATCTCGTTGCACCGCACATCGATTATACAGAGACACCTAACCAGACAAAAGTGCGAGAGATGATATAATCGATACATCAAAGCTGTCTGTGATTCAAATTTTTATTTCATACTCTCAATCTTTCGTGTAATCCATAGTTGAATTGAGATTGAGAGAATTGACATTCATTTCAGACTCGGAAGTATTAATTAAATTCTCCATCAAACTGGTATGAAAATGTGGTGATACCTTATGTATAGTTATAAGATCGAAATATTATATATTTTTGTTCATTTTCACGATCGCTCTTATCGTTCTTTTTATAAGCCGTTCCTTTTGAAAAGGCTGGCAACGCGAAAGCCGCTTTATTTCGACTTCACTTTGTACCCCACGTATGTCAGAGATGTCAGTATACATTACCCGGCAAAAGTTTTTCGTTTATTAACTATACGACGCGGCTTATTTATGATCCGCAAGTGTTCGATAGTATACACCCCCGGAGATGCTTTTTTTGTAAAGGATCCCACATGGAGGTGTGGGAATGAATCTGACTTGCTATTCAAATAAATTTTCGTCATGTAAATTTCATGCGGACTATTGAAATTGTTCCGGATCAATTTTTTTCTTTTTTTCCCTTCTTTGACGTTCTTAGCAACCAGGGTATTCACCAGAAACGAAGTGTAGCGGAGATTTAGAAAGTTCTAAAAAATGAACAACATTTTTGTCAGTCTCTTTCAGCGCGTCACTGCCGGGTGTGTGCATTTTTTGATGCAGATTAAACTGTGTCTATAACGAGAAGTCCCACTGCAAAAGCGTGAACTGAGATTGAGAACTCTTGGCATTTCTGATTCACTCATTTACCTCGCTTTGACCTGAGGAGTCAGTATTGCCCTCAAATGAAAAGTTAGACGAAGAAAAAAAGCAATCCGGCGACTAAAAATGAGCAGACGGTTTTGAAGGGCACCGAAGCCTCTACTATTCACACAACAAATTCACAAATTAAATTCAATCGCCTTTCAAAAGTCTTAACTGGCATGATAAAATTAAAATCAAAAAATTTGTATTAAGACCTACCAAGAGGGAATTTGAACAGACAAAATGTGTCTTAAATGTGTATAGATTTGAGACACTTGAGGTATTATTCAATAAATCTTTATAAATTAATTAAAGTCTACAAAAAATATCACAATTTAAGCCACTTATTTTTACAGTATTACAGTCTGCTGATATTTTGAAAATTAAGATGAACTATAAATAACACCTATTCCCTTAATTAAATTCTATAGTTTATTTTTGCAGAACTCAGATAAATTACGAAATATTTTTTTATTTATTAAATTTTTCATTTAATTGAACAACAATTTATATTTCTAATCAAATAATAAAGTTTCGTCTTCAAAAATGGTCAAATCTGGAGTGTCGCAATATTGCATATCCGGTGCTCTGAAGCGATGCGAGATGACCGCACTCTGGGATGCATAAGCCTCAATTCTCGTATCGGTTATCTGCCAGGCTTTGGAAATCTCATTTCAAATAGCAACTTGGTCTTGCGTATCGCCGTTCATTCATATTGCGATTACTGTTTGCTGGAACGCAAAAAAAAAAAATAATATCTATCTAACGCCATACTGGTTTCTCGTTTTTGAGATAATCAAATTAAAATGCAATTTCCGACTGGACTAAAGTGGCTGACATTCAATGGCGGATCTTGAAACGTTGTTTCAACATTTTCTCGATTTGTTTTTCTTTTTTTTTTCTTTTTTACTTTTCATTTTCACTCATTTTTTCACATTTTTTAACGAATTACAAGTACACTTCACGACTGCAGAAAGCGAAGACAAATTTGTCTTACATTCTGAGGTATCAGACGCTGATAAAAGAAGACAACAAATTTAATCAAACTGATCGATTTTATTGGATTTGAATGGTGTAGTTGAAAAAGCCCTCGACGCTCAAGACGTGGATTTCCCACGCCACGAAATATCCGCACGGCCCTCTCTTTAAGAACCACGCGAATTCATAATTCTACTCTCGTTTTAATTGCTCTCGGTTGTTCCGTAAAAGCAACTTTATGCTGTATGAAAAAAATTTTTTTTCAAGCTTTCTTTTCGTCTTTGAAATATTCTCACGTTGCCTATTAGCGCGAGTATAAAACTAAGTGACAAAATATTTCACTATATCTGGTCATTATGCAGATATTCATTCCCACAGCCTTGGCTGTATTTTTGTTTAATTTCCTCATGTACATTTTTCTTTTCATTTTTGTTTATTTTTGTCAAAATGAAAAAATTTCTACTTTGAGTGAAAATGATTGTAACGATTGTCTAATCAGATCAAATATATTTAGTTCAATTTCAAAATAATTCTTTAATGGAAAACAGTGATCATAACACAATTTTTTATCTGTTTTAGCTGGAAGCGCTCCTGAAGAAAATAGCCAAAGGTCGAGCTCTGCACATCGTTATTCTCTCACGAAAGGTAAGCCTGTTCGATAATTTTCATTCAATTGAATCAAATTGACACTAAAACTAAAAACGTCAAATTCACTAAAAAAATGTTTCATCCAGTTATACTTTCTACTCGGGATTTTCTTTCTGGTTTTTAAATTCTTTGTTCCTTGAATACGAAAATTGATGAAAAATTAAAATTAAAATGCTTTTAAATCAATTTTTGTATCTCACTAGTTGATCCTGAGAGATCATCTTTTGTTACTGAAATGTTTTACGTCCCTCTTTCATTTTCCTATACAAACGTTATTGTATACAAGTTTACAATTTCTGGACAAGACATTTGTCATAATGAAAAGATTCGTACACACTCTTGCCACAACTATTTCTAGTGTGTTGTGTTCCGCACGAACAGAAACGCCGATAATCCAAATATCTATCACTGTCGATGGGTTGTCCACGATCGGCTTTGTACCACTTTCTTTACGCGCGGCTGAGCATCATAAAGAAGATCCGTTCATTCGTTTAAGTGAAATCCTCTCGCTCAAATAATTGTTTTCATTTTGAGGCGGCTTTTATCAGATGTCGGTCAACGTTGCTTATCCACGTGCAATTGCTCATCAAACACACCAAAATTTTACAACCCTTCGCACAGATAATAGTTACAAACATTGGCTCGTTTCTGCTGATTAGATAGAATTGTACTCCAGATCAATATTATCTCCTCAAACTTTGCCGCTCTATTTATCACCAACAGTTTTTAAATTCAATCCACAACCCAGGATTCAGTCAAAAATATGTCAGTTGAGTTTGAAGATTTTGCAACAATAATTTTGACAGCTTCATCGATAACTATTCAAATAGCCCAACGATCAATCTCAGGGTCGCTGTCTTAATTGAAACATTAACATTATCTCGAATATGCTCAACAGACAGCAACTTGGAATGATTATTTTTCCAGCGCGCGCACAATATTGGACGCTTAATTGTACAGATTATCTTTAGGTCTTCATTAAGATTACCATCGTAAACAAGCAGACAGTTTAATCATAGGAAATGCCAGTTATGCATTGCCTGTCTAATTTGCTTGCCCTCGAATGCCAGGCCCGCTCTTAACAGCCTCCTGGCAGCCATTAAGGCCGCGACCTGCCACCATGAAAATGAGCTGTCCGAAATTCGACGCTGCCTCTCGAAAGTAATTAAACGTCTGCGAGAGAAGAGGCAACTAATGGCTGCGAAGGCGGATACGATTTTTGGTATGCTTCCGTGCGTACACTTTTCTTTGCAATTATCTCTCCTGCTAATTTCCACTAATCAATATCTATGGTTTAATTGATTGAGTTCCCATCTGTACGACGATTGCTGATAAGGGGCGTGATGTTCACAATGGCGAAGGCACACGCGACATTGATAAAGGATGCGGCGCAAAAGGGCCCCGCCATTGTTGTCGACCCACTTTGCAAAGCTGTTAAATTAACGAACACCGCCTCTCTGAATCAACATTTTTTTTCAACGTTTGAATATTTTCCAGTCGTTTGTTTTCTTCGATGAATGAACAATTCCTCGATTTTGAATGTTAGGGTTCGATGATGGAATGAAATGATGAATGAAAAAAGTTGAAAAGTGAATGAATCCAATGTAATTCAAATAAGCTGAAAAGTTCAAAAATGTTAGAAAATGTGTCCTTTTGTGCAAGTTTGTCCAGAGAAAAAAAAAACTCGAGATTAAGTAATTAGTGGCTGACACTGTAGGAGGCTGTTTTCACTTTCCAGTCGGAAACATCGTGCCAATCAATTGACGTGAAAGAAAAGCACCCAACACGCAAGACCATTTATTCTTTATTTTTATTATTTTTTTTTTTTTTTCAAATACACTTTTGAATGCACTGTTGAGTCGTGTCTCCTGCGGCAATGCCTATTCTGCATCTACCAAGTTGGTAAACAAAAATTCGACACCTCCGCAAACGTCGCATCCCTGACCTTTCTTATACTTCCGAGACAGAATTTCTGTTGTAATTTCACACGACAGGATGAATTGTTTTGTTGGAAAATGAACACTCGACGCGCTCGTGTCTTTCAGCAAGTTTCATCATTACACTCACAATTTAACGGTTTTCATCTAAAGTGAAATGTAAATTTTTTTCTCGTCTACTTTTATATTGTACTGATAATAAAAAAAACTGAATAAATTGCCATTCGTATACAGAATTTACATAACTTTAATCTATCAAAGGGGTATAAACTGATCGGTTTGATTGAATTTGTTTCATCATTGACTTCAGATCAAACAATGCATTGGTTTGCGCACGTCGGTGGCAACGAGCCCTCGTTTCAATTTCCAGGTAAAATTTATATTTCAATCGCGCATTGGCTGCTGCGAATAAAAAAAAAATAAAGTGTTGCTCGACGATTCAATGCACTTAAATTACCGCAACCTCATTGTTTGAATTTTGCATTTTGGCCCTGCCGTAAATCTCTAAACCAGTATGGCAAACTATTGTCATGCCGATTGCAGTGTTAATAACAAAAGCCATCAATACAAACGTTATAACCAAAACCTGTACGATTGTAATCAAAAATCGATCCAAATTCGACTGACGAAAAAAAAAGAATACTTAGTTTGAGAGTTATGTCACAACGTTTGGTTTCCATCTCGCCTGTACTAACACCGTGCCGCTATAGTTCAATTCGAACTCTACGATTCCTCTCATAATTCACGTGTAGGCGTGACGATTCTTTGTTTGTTGTTTGTGTTACATGAATGCAGTTTTTTATCTCTTTCTTCTTCCATCTCTCTAATTATTAACATAATTATCTATTTGCGCATTCAGTTTGGCTCGATTACAATCATTTATGCGAATGCCAGTATGTAAATATTAATAATTCATTTATCGCACTCTGATTGGTCGACTTGCTGAATACAAAAGTGTTACATGAATCTTGTCCTTTTCTCTGTTTTTTTTTTAATGAGAATGTTACAAAGCATGACAGCCTGACGAGTTGACATAAATTATAAGTACCAAAATTATTGACTGAAAATTGACACACAGACAATTCTTTTCATCTTTCACCAGATCAGAAACGACGTAGCGGCTCATTCGACGAAGACTCACTCGATGGCGACCGTCCGGATGAACGTCAAGGTAGATGATTGAACATGGCTTGTTCGAAAGTTTGCGTAATTTGATTTTGCATTAAAAATTGTTATAGGCTAAATTAAATTTAGACGCAAATTTAATTTTATTTAGTTTCGATTGTCGAACCGGCGTGTTGTTGACGGGACCATAATAGAAGTGTTTCGTTTTATTTTCACCGCACAGCAAAGACTTCATAAAACTCAAATAGATAGGAATAATTGTAAAGTGTAATTTGAATTTGTGATGGTTTTATCACTTGGAAGTCAATTCAAAAAATAATTTCAAGGCTCTGTTTGTTTTATTTTAATTCGATTTGATTTATTAGTAGAATTTTTAAGCTCTTTTTTTTTGACAATTCTAAAAATTTTACATTTCAATTGAATGTTAGATCCAAACATTGTTATCATCCATCAAAATTAAATTGCATCTTAAAAACTTTGTTTTAATCGTCTTTAGCGAAAAGTTTTAGTTAATAGTGTAAGGGCTGTTCCTGTCTTCTTTGATACACAATGAAAAGTATTTGTCGTCTTTGCGAAAATGTGTTAATAGCGAACAACTTGGGCTTGTTTCAGGACGAGAATCGTCAGCGAGTGCTAAAGATGTGGACAGAGCGAAGCTCGTTCGTGAGAGGCAGAACGAAGAGCGACAGCGAAAGCTGGATGAGATGAGACAGCAGGCACTCGCCGCTCAGCGATTCCGGGAGCAGCGAGAGGAAGAACGACGTAGACGTATAGAAGAACTTAGGTCACGAGATAATGACAGGTAACTGTTTAACTATCGATCATCCTTTTTTTTGCATCTCTCTATTGCAATCTAAGAGAACTGCTTGAATCACAAATTGATGCAATTGTAATGGATAGTTTACATTTTAAACTCGAAATTATACCTTGAGGAAGAATCCGAACAATTTGTGAACTGTTAGCAAAACTATAAGAACGAAAGTTGAAAGAAATGAGAAAGAAAAATTTGTTGTATTTTATTTTAATTGAAAGAATGGTTTTGTTGTAAAAAAATGTAAAAAAATGTAACAGGTAGTATTTAATTCACAGCAATTAAACACGAATCCGTGGCTTTTAATCAATCCAATTATGTTTTGTATAGCCGTTGGATGAATGAAAAATGAAATGTTAAGACAAAAATACATTTTGGAGTCTTATATTTAAACCTGGCAACTAATCTGACATTTAATTTCAGGCGAAACCAAGTTGAAGAACGAAAGCGACTAATTTACGAAGCTGAGAGAGAGAGGCGTGAAGCGATCTTAAGGAAGAATCAGGAGAGAGAAGCGAGAATCGAGGCGAGAAGAAAGAATGAGAGATCGCACATAGTTTTTGCCTTCGGCAGCTCAACTCCCAGGATGCTGGAGCCCGCTGACACCGGTGGAGCAACATACTGGGGTGCACGGCGAGCTACCTCAACTACTAATGTAATGATGTTCTCCGCAGCGCAACCCCTCACCAGGAGGTCCTCAGAACGGGAGCTGGAGGGCAGTAAAAAACGAGCGACATCCGCAGGAGGCCTAGATCGTAAACCTGGCGAAGGTTAGTCACAAATCAAAACAAACCCCTGAATCATGCTGCAGATGGTCCTCACCATTTTAGTGAATCCGAGAGAGACAAATTTATACCCTTTTGGCCAAGTATAAATTTTTCTTTACTTACTGAAATACAACCTAGTTGTAGATGAACAGTAGGAAATGTGGCACAGAATTTTTTAATTCAATGTCCGCAAAGTTAATACTCGAGGCTTGAATTTAATTTTGGTACAAGGATTACTGAGGATGGTTATTCATTAGTAAAGGAAATTTTTTTAATCTTCTGTTAAAAAAAACTTCTAACATAAGTCTTTTCACATTGTGGCCAAGTAAAAGTTGATTAAATAGCAGGGTGGATTATGTCTAATTATTTTAAAAGTCGTAGTGCTAATTATACATTTCTTGACTCTCATTTAACAAGGAGTAAATAACCTTCCCCCCTTCGTAATTAACATAACGAGACCAAATTGATCCTTAAATTACATTATTAATTTATTTGATTGTAGTTTGAATACACGCTAAACGCGTCTTACTTCATCCAGAATTACCATTCAACGTTGAAATTATTCTCACCGTTTTGTGTAATGCATACAAAATCTTTAATTAAAATCGTGATATTCTCTTTTAGATTTAAACATTTATGCTCGGTCATACAAAAGAGCCTTTATTTGCATTTTCAAACACAGAGAGAACTGTGACATGAAGAAAAAAAACACGTTTTTGAATAAAGTGAAAAATATCATGCCCGTGTTTAATCCATTTAAATATGATTTGAATGGAATTTTATTTTCGGGTAGAAGACAAATCTTCTGAACACAATGTGCTCTGCAACGTGCAAATCCTATCATACCAATCTCAACTACATACATCAAAAACATCCAAATAGATTTTCGTTATTTGCAGAAGATTATTATTTATTTTTCGTTTACATTCATTGTTCTGTTTTGAATCTTTAGTTGCGCTTCCTTTAGTCGCACATATGCTTACGACACGTATGGCACTATTCACATCACTTCCAAATGATTCACTTTCATGTCTAGATACAAAATCGAATGCAACTTTGTCGTGCATATAAATCCAGCACTCAATTTAAAATGTTAGCACACAAGTGTTATTGTATTATGATTGCTGAATAGAAACATGAGTAGAAATCAATAGAACGTCTCTTCGTTGGTAAGAGCTCATCTTTGTGAGAAAGTTCAATCTAGGGATTAATAAAGCATTAATTTCAAATATCATTTTTGCTGTATAGTTGCCAGAGATGGGTCGTAAAGCATAATTTTCAGGGCAAATGGTATACCATTCACGATTGACTATCTTGAAATAATTTCATAGCAGAATAACATTGGAAAAAGTACGCTACAATAAATCAGACAATTTCTGCCGTAAAAACGTACCCATCTTTCATTAGATGGAGATCCCAGATAATTTCAACATTTTCAATGCTAGACCGATATTCAATAGCTGAATCATAAAAAAAAGATAAATTAGACGAATTGAAGCTACTTGAATTAGCATAAAGAACAATTTATACTCTAATTTCTTCTTATTGAATGCAATGTATGAATTCCGTGATAAGGAAAAGAAATATTGTTCCATTGAATTAGTAGTCAATTATTTGAATAAATCGGTTCACAGATATAATTCATCAACTGTGAGATGAAGTGATGTTCAACATTTTGTGTCAATTAGTCACATCATATTTCTCGCACAGATTAAATTTTTTGATACAAATGAAAAATGACATTTGAAAAATGAAAACTACACACACATTACAAATTCGCGGGTGATTTTTTTACAGATATGAGAATGTCCTCGTCAATGTATGAGGTGTTCAGTTGGAATGTCAGTTCTGATCCCCCTTTAACTCCTGCAAAAAGCAAGAGAGCCAGTCTCTCTCTGCCTCCTACTTCTACTGACATCTTTGCTATTGACGATAAGCCAGATAGTGACACTAGACGTTCAATGATCCATCGGGGGGCCTGTGGTGAGTCCAGAAATCAGAGTCTGCACTGGGGGAAAAAAAAACTTTCGTCTCAGAATGAACCTTCTGTCTTCAATTTTTTTTTCTGCACTTGGTCGGAATTTACATTTCTAATTTCTCAACACAAATTTATAAATCAAATTAATGTACAAATTAATACATCAGTCACAGTGAAGATGTTTGTTTATTAGTTTTTATAGTCAGAAAGGAATAAAGTTGCAAAGAAACCCTGCTCTGTGTTGATAAATTAAAAATGTTGACAAATAGTTTGATTGGAAAGTTTCCGAAATTAAAAGTATCTGGACCACTGCAACAGTGAAAAGAAAAAGTACCAAATGGCATCACAAAATTTGGTATACAAACATTCAAACATCATCAATCCGGTTACTTTTTATTTCGACTTCTGTCGCATTTGTACACATTTCAATTAACAGAACTTTTCCGTTTTTTTTTAATTCCATTTCTTTTTTCATTCCAAGCAGTTACAATCAAAGCATGTTTCTTTTTTTTCTATTACTGTCTCTGTCATGTGGCCACTTAAATTGCATTACAGCTTTTTGCACTTGCACACATTAAAATCACGCCGAATCAAGTTTTATTACATTGCATTTAGTAACAAGTTTGTCTTTTTCGTTGTATTAAATCAATCAGCTGAAAGGAAAATCTTAATTATTTCCATATCCTTGAAATCATTTTCTTGCAGCGTATCGCACAGCTCGAATCTTGTATCGATTATTTTGTCATTTGAATCGTTCATATTTCATTTGAAAATAGAAAGCAAAAATATTTCCAATTGCAAATGCAACTCACATAAAATTCGTTACACAACATCAATGTGTTGAATTGAATTCAAACATTTACACTGAAAATTCAAAACGTTACCCGTTTACAAACTGAGCACAATAGAGTTACCTAAAATGTTACGCAGATGAAAGAAAATAGATATACGTTGCTTTGATTTCCATTTCTGTCAAACTGACATTTCGTTTCGTTGGCACAAGTTTTATTGCATTGATAAAATATTTGCGAAAAACACGGCACTAATTAATTTTATCGTTGCAGGCTGGCCCTTTTTTATTTTATTAATCGTCTACAGTTTTTGCATGCAAGCATGTTACGTTTAATTATTATTTGTCCAACAACAATTCCCCTGTTTCACACCCCACCCTCTCAGTTCGTTCCTGTTTCTTAGTCCCTCCTCTATTCCAGTTTCGTTGGGTTGTATTTGTCTTGTTTGCATGTACACCAATTTTTAACATCAAACATGTTGGTTACAAACACTCCAAACCAATGGTAAATTCATTAAATTTGGACAATGAAACTTTTTAGTTAATGTTTATAATAAAACTGTGGTATACTTTTGTGTTTACGAACTATTTTAAATGTCGACACAAGTGGCAATGTCAAATCAGTGATTTTGCACCATTGACCTACATCCGATAAAAATTTTTCCAGGATCGAGGCCAAAATAGTGATGTGTTACAATCTTTGATCGTCGTATTACTTTAACCCTTGACAAAAAATCTAGGTCTGACAGACTCACAATGTTTTTTTAATTAGTATTATGTTTTCAGGATCGGTGGATAAAATAGAACTATTATCCAAAAAAGTTTAGAATCTCTAAACTATGGAAAAATTATGTTTGTTACGATAAAATTTTTTGGCATTTTGTTTATCTAAATGTGTGTCTTAATGCTTACAAAGCATTATAACCAATAATTTTCTGATAATTCTAATTGAAAGTACTAATTTTGCAAAAAGATAATAGTGTTCACAAATTGTTTCAAATTGTTGTAAATAACTTTTAATCATCTAAATTAATTGATTTGTCTTGGCGAAAATCGTACTTCTCAAACTCTTCTAACTTTCAATTTCATTATTTAATTTTCATTTTTCTCGTCGAATGTTTATTTTAAAAACCTTAAAGTGGTTCTAGCGAAATGATCAAAATAGCATTTTTCTTCTAACGATTAGTTAAAAAACGCGTAAATTTTGCGTGACATTAATTAATAATCGTCTAAATGATCATCTAGAAGAATTTGTAGAATTATTTGGTGCACATTTTTTTGCACGTAGAAGTATTCATTCATCAGAAATGTCAGAATGTGTGATCAGTTATATTTTCAGTTTCGATAAGCACTTTGGCAACATTTTAAGACGTTTCATCATTTATAATTTCGAGATATTTCATTTTAAATTTGCAATAAATTACATGATTGTATCTAGATCTATGTATTATGCCATTATTGAGAATGAATAACTACAAAATCAATTGTTTCATAATTTCATGTAATTTTGAGACTTATCGCTTAATCACCTAGAACCACCTTTAAAGACGTTCTGAGTTTGTCAGACCCATTTAGTGGGTTCCGGTAAATTTCAAGAAGATCGTCTGTTAAGGGTTTATCATTTTCAGTTGTACAAAAATGTAAATGAATCAAAATCGTCTACTAAATTGTCCAAATTTGAAGAACCGAAAAAGTAAGACAAAGTGCAGGGATTGGGCTAGATTAGAGAACGCTTCTAAGCGTAAAAATTTCCAGGTGACGATAGCGACGGAACTCCTGGAACGAACACGATGTATTTGCGGGTGAACAGACGTCGTACAGATCTGGTTCCGACCATACCATCACCGAGGGATGGGCCGCCGTCGTCGCGCAGCTCGAGCTCGAAGGCGTTCACGCGCTCACCAGGTAGGACCTATTCGATGTCCAGGCTGGACCAGCTGGCGCAGCCTCGGAAGCCCAAGCTCGCCGAGCTTAGCACTTTGACGGAACGGCAGGCTCAGCCTTTGGCCGCTTCTAGCATGAGTCGCAGCATGTCCCACCTGGCTGCATCCGCGGCTAAAAATCCTCTAAAACGTTCGGATAATTCGCGTAGCATGGGTACTTTGCCTGGCTCGGCCCCGATGCCGAGGCCCACGCGCGCCGAAAGACTCCGCCGCAAGGCGCGCGAGTACCAGCAGCAACAAGGTGAGCACGTCCCTGTGCACTCAACTCTAATCTTCACTCTACAATCATCATATTCAAGCGATTCTCTTTTTCTTATCTTTTCTACTTAAAACAAGAGCTTCGTGTACTTATCGATTCGGCCATTGTCATATTCTCTTCATAATCATCAAACCTCTTGGCTTTTAGCTATATCAAACTTTCTATCCACCGTTTAAACCCAAATTTTAACATTTTAACAAGTTTTAACGTTTTCATCAATTCTAATATTTTTAAAAAGTTTCAACACTTTAAGATCTCTTGAATCGTTTTTTCTCACGATGATTAATGCGTATGGTCAACGAAAGGTATTCTGCTTCGGATGTTTTGCTCATTGTTTGATATTCCACTTGAATGAAAATTGAATCCAATCTTCCATAAATGTTCCTGAACAAGTAATGTCCTTGACATGACTAATGGAAATTTCAGACCCCCTCAATTTCGCCATGTTATTTCAGTCGGCTGAAATACATAAGCTTATTTGCAGACCAAAACATTTTGAAATATAAATGTGCTCCTAAATCTTGACCTATATTTTCTCATTAACATCTTTCTAATTTTTCAACTCGGTGCTTGGCTACCAGTTCTAACAATTTCCTACAGTTTTTTTTATTCTTAATTTTCCTCTAATATTCTTCTGTTCTTTGATATACGAAACTCGCAAACAGGAATTTTAATATTTAACAAAGTGATAATACTTGAATTCCAAAAAAAGAAATGAAGAAATAAATTTAGTTTCTATAATAAAGTTACTTCTGTTCAGACTTTACGATCAATCGAATCCAGTTGTTCTACTTTATTCCACTCGTAGTGGAACAACGAACCGTAACATTTTTCCCAAACTTCAGGCATAAATCATAAAGAGGGAAAAAAAACTTTGGTACACGAAAGCTCATTGTTGGGGTCATAAAAAGGACTCGATTACAATCGTCACTTCTCTTTCTTGAAATAACCCCGAACATCTATACATTTTTAAACCTCAGAAAAAAGAAAAAAAAAGTTAACGTCAAGGGAAATTATCATTGACATTGCGATAACTCGCTTCTCAAATTGTAAATAAGTTTCTATAAGAATCAATAACATAGATGCTTGAAGTGAGTTGGGAGCACATACGTATTTGCATGAACTTCAGACCAAAAGGGAGCGACTGTGAAATCAATGATAAGTAACACTTTCTGCTTTGTCAAGTACACGGATAAGCTCGTATATCAGCGTCGATGAAAAATCGAAACCAAACAGATCGCACGTTACTTTTGATTGGTAAAACAGTAAGCTCCCTGCAACCACTAGCTATCTAGCTTTTGATGACGGTGAAGGTTGCCACGGGATCTGGTAAAGTACAAACGTTTTTTACAATAATGTGTATGCGTTTATTTTCTTCACTGCTTGTTTGAAATGTGCAATGACGTGTGATTCCAGCTTGGTGATTAGTCGTTTGTGCAATCGACATTTGTGCAGGATCATCCATTGAATAATTGTCATATCACGAGTTCGCCTACAGTTATTCGTTTGTATTTAATGTACAATTTTGAGCCTTGGTTTGTTCGTTTTTTTTTTCACTTTTTGCGCCATCATTTTGTTGATTTAATTAATTTTGATTTGTCACTGTATGCAATTCTCACCACTTGCCCATCGGTGAGCCTGCAACTAGCGATAATCCAAATAATATAACTTGGCCTCATTAATCCAGCCCTGTTATGTGCAAATTAACCGTGACTTTACGTTCACATGCAAGGATGCTTATTGATATTTTCAATGCGCGTGACAACTAACGCGCTTTAACAAACTGCCAAAAATAAAACAAGAAAAAAAAACTCAAAAAAAATGTAATACATTTTCTTATGAAAAAGAATGTTCATTGCAATTGTAGCTGTTAATGAATTGAAAATAGTTTCTTTTTGAGAATGACATTTTGCACATGAGTTTGCTCAAAATAATTGTATGAAACATGATTAAAAAATGTTTTCTTTTTTCCAATTTGAACAAAAATTAGACCAATTTTATTGAAGAATGAAAACTTTTTCATGAGACAATAGATGTCAGAAATGTAATAATGAATGGAAAGAACAAAAATTGAGATTGATAAAACGGTGGATGGACGTATGTAGGTATCCGGAGCGGTGAAGCAACACCGAACAGCCCATCGCGACCACCCAGCTCCATGAGTCAACAAAGTGGCAGCAGCGTGGGCAGCAGTAACGTCATTCTGCGCCCTCGCACGGCAACTACCCCTCGTCGACCGCGACCCGCTTCTATTGCTGGAACTGGCGTTACTGTCACAGAACGACACAGTGAGCATGGCTTTCAACTTTACGATTATCAATTCCACGGCTGTTGTACCGTTGCCTCAAAGTCTGCCATTAAATGCTTTTCCAACCTCTTCTCCGTACCTGCTGTTCAGTCGATAATTCTAACCAGTTTCATTCCACGCGAATCTGGTGTAATATGGATTGATACATGTTATGCAATTGCAAGTAAATGTGTCTCAAAAAACAATTACAAATTCATTTGCGCGAAGTGAATTTAGTTGATTCAAGTTTTTTAATCATTTTTTTATTGATCGTTATAAATAAAAAAAAGCAGCTGTGGAATTTTGTGTAAAAGAATATTTTTTGCAAATCAGTCTCTTGCAAGATTGATTCAAAAAATTATTAAATTTGTTTGATTTTCATTTTTTTTTTGATTATCCATTATTTGTTGTTTTTTTAAATAATTATTTTTGTTTATGATTACTTTATTCTTATTTCAATTTTTTTTGATGGAATTGTAAATTGAAATACTGAATACTATTGGCTGAAGAAATTAATGGACTGATAAAAAAATTTTAATTTGAATTTACTATTAATAATTTATCAAAAATGTGATTAATTTTGCAGATTCGACTAGCGATATAAAATCCACGAAAGATTCAAAGCCACCACTGCCCAAAGTCCAAAGCACTCCAAAGAAATTGTCAACATCCAAAGCGTTGGACAGCGTGAGAAAATCGTCCGAGAAGCTTGTCAAGAATGTACGAGCATCGCCGCGTGCCACGCCGAGGGCAACACCTCTGCAAAGTCCAGGCGTTGAAAACGTATCGTTCATGCGTGATAACCAAGCGGAGATAATCAAGAGCGAGAAAAAAGCTGAAACCGCGGATAAACACGAGGAAAAGAAGGATCAAGGTTCCGAGAAGAAGGAGGTATGTTACACGCAATTTGGTATTGGTTTTTGCTTCAACTTTCCTCTCTTATTTTTACAAATTTATCATTTTTTTTTAATTCTATAGTAGCATAAGGTTTATTATAATTATATATAGAATAGATTAATGTTTACACCGTATTTGTACATTTGATAACAAATACGGTAAATAATTTTGAAAACAAATAGTGTAGATTCATGTTCGTGGTTGTAACGAGAATTGATAGTTCCTGTTATACGACATGTTATCATTTAGTTATGTTATAAATTTCTCTTCCGTTTACAGAATGGCAAAGAAACTGTAACGACTGAGCCTGCTGTTCAAGAATTGAAAAAACCGTCGCCACCAAATCAGGAGGCATCGGCTACTGTGAAACCGGCTGCAGAAGACGAACAACCAACTCAACCTAACTCAGTTACATCTGCTGAGAAGAAGGGTGAAAATAAAGGTGACAAGAAAAGTCCAGAGGCTGAAGCAAAATCAGAACAGCCGGACTTGGATGAAGAGTGCGACATGAGTGGTTGGTGTCAAACATTTGTGTACAATAAAAAAATAATGAAATCAATTAAATATCGCCAATTGATTAATATATTTCATTTCATTTTTTGTCAGCTTCAATGATTGCTAAAGTCAGAATCACCACTGAGGAAGAAGCGAAGGCAGCACTGGCTGAACGTAGACGTCTCGCTCGAGAACAAGCCGAACGAGAAGCAGAGCTGGAACGTCAACGTCAAGTGAGTTTAATAACAATCGCACACATAAGAAATAATTTTGTAACAAAAGATTGTAATTTAATTGTGGTGGAAAGAGTATACAATTATTATTCACACGCAAGGTGGTATTAAATAAATACTTTTCATATAAAAGGAGGAACAGGCTCGTTTGGAGGCCGAGAGACTTCGGGCTGAAGAAGAGGAACAACGTCGCTTGGAAGAAGAAACAATACGCTTGGCAAATGAAGCCCGCGAAGCAGAAGAACAAAGGCTCCGACAAGCAATAGAAGAAGCGGAACGCCGAGAGGTGGAAGACAAACTGAAGAGAGAGGAGGAAGCCCGTCAGAAGCAAGAAAAAGAAGAAGCCGAACGAAAGGCTAGAGAAGAGGCAGAAAGGTTTGAACATTTTATGAAAGCTTAATTTATGTTTTTCAAACTAAACTGTGGATTAGGTGTAACGTTGTTAATGCGGCTATTCATACTTGTTTTATTACCATTTCAGGCAACGAATTCAGAACGAAGCGCGCCTTAGAAGAGAGGAAGAAGAGCGAATCGAGAGACGTAAACGTGTTGAGGCTATCATGCTCCGAACGCGTGGTAGAGGTCAATCAAATTCAACTGCAAAGGTACATCATGTTTTTTTATATTCGTCCAGGGAATAAAATTTAAAGTAAAACGAGTAGTGTATCGAATTGTAAATGTAAATGAATTTGTCGAACAGGAGGAAACTGATGAGAAATCTAAAGAAGACCATAGCCCTGATTATAGTGAAAAGTCATCCCCTGAGAACAAAATCGACGATGTCATGACAGCTAGTCTCATATCAGAGGCTACCCAGCAGTTTATAACAAGCGAACAAACCACCCTGCGAACGGAGAATAATAGTAGTCCCGACATCGTGCATAACGGTACCCACGCGAATGGCCTTAACGATAGCAAAACTATCCTTGATAACAAAAATGATAATAGCGACAACAAGGAATTGAACGGTCACCATGTGAATATTGAGAGTGATATCAACAGTCAAACAATTCCATTGGATAATGCCTCTGTGTAAGTAGCCAAAGAAACACATTTTAGTCACGAATTTTGTGATATTCATTACGTTGACTGACGAAAGATGAATGAAACGTCATCGTGAATTCGATTGATGGTCACAATATGAGTGCTGGTAATTCAAAAATTCACATCAACACAATTACTGTCATAATGACGCGATCGATTCATTTTTTAATGATGTCTGTTATATGATTTCAATTTTTGTATTATTTAATTATATTAATGTAGTTCATTTCTGTGCAATCATTTGAATTATTTTTTGTAATTATTTTTTTTAATAAACTATTTATCTAGTACATACCAGTTTATTCATTTAGTTTGTCGTTTTTACGAGTTGATAACAATTGTTTTCGTATTTAAAAGAAACCACGATGTCGTTTACTACGGCTGCCATTTTTCATTGTCTGGTATTTTTTAGATTTATATACTATTATGATATTCTAGAAGATATTGTCGGTTGACTTACTTAAAAATTGACTTGAAAATTAACTATAATATTATTATAATTAATTTATAATATGGCAGCTGATATGTATATATGATAATTATTCAAAGCAATTTATTGCCATCATACAGCTCAGCTATGATTACTTCATTTGAATTATTCTTCGAAAAGCAATACCTAAACTCAATACAGCCAGTTAGTTTGACAGTTTTTAGCAATCGCAGTTTATATTTCGAGTAATCGAAATGTACACTTACAAATTATTTTCAGCTTTTTCAAGAATAATAATTGTTAATTTACGTGACTAATGTGCGGCAGTTTCCTATCGTTATGAACGCTTAAGAGAAAAGTTGTCGATGTTCAGAAAAAGAAAAAAAATGCTTTGACAAGTGTTGTACATTGCAAAAGTAGTCATTACCGTTAACGTTATTGGCATTATGATGATATTGTTAATATCCATTGAACGAATTGTTACAAATGAAGCAAAAAAGAAATGATTGTGTCCACAATCGTGTAAAAAATTATGTTAGTTACCACTATTGTATATTGCAATTATTAACACCTTGCAAATATTTCAAATATCAAAATAGTTGTATGAAATTAGCAGGAAAGATGACTGTAGCACAACAAATCAAATGTCCTTTCATACACAGAGTGGTATTAAGGTTTTTGGTAACGGCCCTTACAGTAAGATCAGCCGGATTTCGGATACAATTACATATTTTATTCATTATTATTTTACATTTAAAACTCCAGATACCTTCGTTGCTTTTCGATAACTGAAATTTAATTTTCTTTTTAAAGGAGAGTAACAAATTCATGTTTTTCATTCGAATAAGGTCTAATTGTAATTTAAAAAGTTGGATTAATTAAAATGCTAAAGTCAATGTGTTTCACGAGTAAAAGTTGTTGATAATTTCCTCTAAAATTACTATACAGTAAGTAGTTAATGAAGCTTATAGATTAAAACAAGTTATAATTCAATTAAATAATTTATTGTTGAACTTGAGCTTGAACTATTTGATTTCCAAACAACGATTGGCTTATCCGAAGTCAGGTAATGATTACCCAAGTTTGATCAGTGGTGTAATCGTGTGTTTCAATATAAAATGCGTTTTGAATGGAATATCTTATCATCGTCGGTCACGTTCGACATGTGTTAAGATGAGGTGCAAGAATAAAATGATAATAATGTGCGTTTTATAATTCATCGACTGTAAATTAGTTAGACAAAATTAATTTATATGAATACCATATATAGTGAAATTATATTATAATGTTACATTTTCTTCAAACAATAATGCATAATAAATAATCACTTTGGAATTCCTGTACGACTCACTATTTTTATGGTATATGAAAAAAAACTTAAAAATTGGTTAATAAATATTTGACTTCAAAATCATTTCATCTAATTTATTCATTCAGTCTTACTCATTGGAACGTGCAAATCGTGTTACTCTATCTGTGTTAAAAATAATACTATTTTTAGATGTTGCAACCTTGACTTTTCGTTTTTGTCGAATGCGTGAAAATGTACTGTTCAAACACAAATGTCTTATAGTATACGTCTTAGTCTGTTTGTTTTAAACTAATGAAAAAATTGGTCCTTCCAAACATATTTTTTTATTAACAATTTTAAAGACTACCAATTGATTTTTTGTTAAGATTTTTTGTTTATTTTCATTCCACCAAAATTCGACATTCTTGTTATAGGTCGTGACTTGACAATTTGCTTAATCAAAGCTGATAACAAATTTGAACTTTTTATACTTTGCATTTAGGACAAAAAATAGAATACCAAAAAAGAAATGCTTAATAGCTTATTTTTATAACGTGCTTGTGCATGCTTTGTCATTCAATTGTTTTTAATCTATTTGCTTGTATTAATATATTTCTTTATTTTTCTATATTTCTTTTCAACCATTATTCATATGTATTTATTGTGGTTTTGTATGCTTTAAACAAGATCATATAGTATTTATATGCAATTGATTTGCAGTGTACGTTTTCGAAACAAGTTGAATTTGCCAACTCCCTGCAAAAGTGGACCTTTGATATTTTTATTTTTAAGTTTTAATGATAGACCTGCGATAGTTCAAGCGATTCGTGTACAAGTCAACAGATCTACTTTTGCTTTGTACATAGTTTATCACAGTTTTAAATGCAGGCTCAATTTGGAGATGAATAAAAAATATATTATGTACAGTTTGTTGCTTGAAATCTGAAATAATTATTCACCAAGCACAAATTGTTCTTGAAAAGGGTACTGCGTTAATAAATAGGAAGCGTTTTTGTTTACACCTTCTCTGAGTAATTTTTCATTTATTTTTGTATGCATTTTGTGCTTCACATTAGTCACAGCATTTAATCGATAGTGCTTAGTATGTTGCCTATTATGTAGTATCTCTATATTATTTCTTTGGCTGATTTTGTAGCAAACAAAACAACGTGACGAACCTGTTAGACCTGGAGTTTGATACTCTGTGTAATAGCAGTAATCGGCCCATCCTTGGGCTAACACCTAATCTGGCAAACGAAGATTCCTTAAACTCCAACCTAAACCCAGCGGCTGTACCTTTCACTCCTATGGCCAACCCTTTCGTGCCTGCAGCAACAAATATCAACACTAACCCGTTCCAGGATGCTTTTACCAACAACAAACCCCAGGATAACCAAGTACCAGGTTGGTTTCTTCAACAAATCTTTAATACTCTAACTCATTCATTTTTGTTATAAAACTTTTATTTTTGTTTCAGATCTACTGTCATAAAAAGAGAAAAATTTAGAAGATTTGTTCGAAAGTGAAAGGAGCAAACGAAGGCGAAGTTAATTTGATTTTCAAATGGCAAATTAAGACAGCAGAGATAATGTTTATTGATAATGTAAATAAAACGTTATTATTTTGTAGCTATAGAATTGAGAAATCCAAATAGAATGGATACTTTTGCGTGGGTGAAAAATGGTCTTTTCACAATATCTTATGTGTTATGAATTACAGCATAACTTAGAATGAAAAGAAGACAAACGCAGGGAAAACAGAAATAATAATGCGATAAGAGGAAAAGGAATGCAAATAATAATTCATATATATGCAATGTAAAATAATATATAATAATAATTATAATATTATCCAATGACGAAAGGAATAGATGTTCAATTCACTCTAGTAAACTTACCATTCAAAACTAACTTTTTTTAGATAAAAAAAAGAAGGGAAAAAGAATTTATAAAAATGATTATCATATAATGCCTATCTAGTAATTCACCATGTCGAATATGTATAATTATATGAAACGTCGTATTATTATTCGCAATTATAATTATCCATGATATGTTTGTGAATTGATCAAATATGGTAAAGGATCAGTTCTTTCAAAAGAAAAGTATTGTAAAATTAAATGATTACTTTATTAAATGGCATAATTTGGAAGGGGGGGGGGAAGAATAAAAATGTGCTATATGAAGAATTCAATCAATTTATTTGAAAGTATTAAAATAATATTAATTTTTTTCAGTGACCTAGATTTTTTTCCGATTATTACGACACAATTCATCCATATATAAAAAGCGAAACTAACTTATTCACAAACAATTTTTTGTATTTTGTGACTCTGAAAAATTTTTAACTGTTATTGGGAAAGAATTTTGAAAAAAAAATTGAGTGAAGTTAGTCTCAATGGCACACGTTAAATGTTTGTTTTACTTTTATTGTCATGTAGGGTCTAATGAAGACTCTCGTTCTATCAATGACAGTTTGTGAATGCGAACAGCTTCTCTTCCATAAGAATACGTGTGGAGGCATGCGCTCACTAGTCAAGCAATTTGTAAACCGATTTTGTCGCATTTTGTTCAGAGAGGTTGTACGAATGAGAGAACTATGGGATTAACAGAGCGAACGAAACAGAACGAGAGTGAAAGATAAAGTTGATGTTATCACCACATTTTTTAAACATATTTTTTACAATAATTAATTATTATTTTTTTCAAATGAATTTTTTTACCAAAATTTGTATAACGTTGTATCAAAGTTTCATTTTTGTTCACCACTTTCAAGTTCTGTTTTTGTCGTATTACTATGGGTATCAAATAAATTGTGCGTCTTATTTTTAAATTGTGAATATGAATAAAATTACTCGGTGCAATAATTTTGTATTGATTCAAGTACACAGACGTTTGAAATATTAGAGGATAATATTGCGATTTCATTGTAAACACATTGAGCAATAAATTTCTATTCACCTATGTGAATATGAAATTGTAACATTTTTGTTTGTTCTACAATACAATAGTTGCGCATTTAAAATAAAACTTGCTGTGGAAAAGATTTTTTTTAGATTTCAACACGTTGCGTGACATTTTTGTATACAACGCGAAAAAAGTCAGTGTCCTAAAACATATATACAAATCTTCGCTAGTTTATCTTTGATGCATTTCAAAGTGTGTATTTTGAAAAGAAAATATTTTCGGGAAATGCACCGAGGATTTTAGTGCTCTATAATATTGCATGTGCGTATGTGCTTTAGTGTGTACTAAGTGTATGGCATAGCAATAAATAAGTTTTTGAAATTGATTATTTATTCTCATTTAATTGTAATGATAATTTAATTTAATTCAAAATGCCAGATACGAAGTCGTCTATTTTACAATTTTTTTTTCAAACAAAAAGTAATGTTTTATCTGTGAAGAATTTAAATTGCTGTTTATTTGTGATACAAAAATGATACAATTGATTTTGTATGAAAACAACATACTTCGACTAACGTAAATTTCTCTCATAGTTACTATTTTGAGATACAAATAGTATTGCTATTATGATGAGAAGTATATACAGCTACACAATATTTCATACAAAGTCCTCAATCAGTTTTTGTTCATCAAAAGAATCCGCATTTCAATTTTTCAAATACTTCGTATTTCGAGCGAATTTCTCCCCTGTTGAAAAATATCATAGACAAATGCCTGTTAAATGTTGAATTCTTGTTAAATTGAACATCACTTTGAGATATAAAAATCCTTATTCTCGTTGTGTGTAAAACAGATATATGAAATTATTATAACTTATATATTTCACTACTTGTTGATATGTGTGACAACAACACAAACTTACATTAAATAATAGTCATTCATAAAATGTTTATTTCAAATGATGTTAATAAATATTTAAGTGGGGTACACATTTTTCAACAGGGCTGATTATATAAGATGAATAACTAGAATTTTGTTATATAACTAAACTAAATCTTGTTGATTCATTGCTTTGTATCATAACATTTTCAAAGTTATTGCTCGACTGCAATCGACGATGTAATTGAACAGGAAACAGAGTTGCCAGATTGAAAGACCAAGCGTCACGATAATAGAATTCAATTTATGCTAACTTGCTCGTAATACATATAATGTATAATTAATAAACTTGTGCGCTTCGGAAATCTGGCAACTTTCATATGGTCTTTTAATTTAATTCATAATAACGAATGATGTATTGTGAACTACAGCGCAAAGGTAACGTGAATAAACGAATCTGATTTTCGACGATAGAAACTGTTATAATACTAAAAAATCATTTCTTTGCTTTTAACCATTCATCAATTCCAAACTCTTGACTTCCTTTTTAAACATTCGAGACATTTTTTTTATTTCTACTCAATATAGACTTTTAATCTGCTATAATTAATGGTTTCATGGCACAATTTGCTCACAAATACCCAGTCTCTTTTGTTCGGATGACAGATTGCTAACATACTTTTTCATAATTGTAAAAATAGTATATGAATAAATATGCAGCTCCAGATTATTTCAACTGAATTAAACCATCCAATTTCGTTCGACTAATTTCCTTGAATTTAAATTTGTTCTCAATTTTCTGTTTCATTTAATTCTCATTATTATATTATTAATTCTTAATATTTATTTATACAATCTCTAATTTATTATTATTTGCTTGCAATTTAATATCCTAATTTTTTGTTCCTTTTTCACGAGCTTTTTTAGAAAAATCACTATTATTTTCATATTTTAATTTGTTTTTACCGCATTTGATGCAGAAAGAATTTTTTTAATCAACATTTTTAGGTGAGTATTCAATACTTTATACAAAAGTTTTAAAAATAAAATTCGAACTTGTTTTCTTCTCATATATGAATACTTGAATGTAGTTAAAACTACAAGTCTCGTGATCGTGAAGTTTCTAGATAAATTATAATTTTATCATTACACCGATAAAATGAATTCAATACGTATAAGTGGATGGCATTTCGATTGCACATATTTTTTATCGTACAAAAAAAGTAAGCCAAAAATAAACTAGTGAAACTGGTCAGTGATGTAAGATATCATCTTTAAATGATAAAAAATTAATTAATTAAAAATTATTTGCATTATAAAAGTGATATGCCTGATATAGTACTTTTAATTTTTTATTAAATGTTTTCCCGGATAAAAGAAGAGCAAAAACACACATTTCAATGTTCAATATACCAAGACAACCAATGTCATTATAATTACAAACATTTAATTTAATTTTCTTGATAATTGATAATAAATGGATAAGGGCAGTAACAAAATAAGACTGTTGTATCTTTTCATTATCATTTTTAATGATATTCTCCATTTCATACAAATTAAGTGAGGAGTTATAATACAAACTTAAAATATATACATCGATACATAATGAATTTTTAACTAAGCAACTCATCCGCTATACCAATAATCTATAGATCTTCGTCGAATCTTTCTCTCATACTGTGCAATGAACTTGACAAGTTGTCTGAATAAATATTATTTTTTCACTCGCGCAATAATCCTTGATCGCTTCATTGGTAATCGCAATCCGGATTATTTGGTTCGTGGTTCGGGAAGAGCAATCGAGTTCAGGCTCCTCGTACATCTTTAACTCTTCGACCCTTTTGCAAATTACTTTTCTTTCATTTGTTTTTCGTTTTTTTCTATCTTTCTTTTTTCAATTACACCGCATTTGATTATATTCAAATCAGCGATGATAACGCGTTTCCATAACATAACAAACACATCGAAAACACGATTATGATTCATATTAACATATCTTATAATATACATGTGTATGAAAGTACCGGTACGTATATGTACATAAATCTCTCTCCTTTCATTTCATGTCAACGTCATGACACGACAAAAAAGTGTTTCTTTTTTGTCTCTTTTATTTACACCCGAGAGAAAAGCCTAAATCATCGTGATCAATAAATATACATACACGTAATATTATTTTATCAACATCAAGAAATAATGGCAGTGTCGAAAACGACGTTGTCTCTCGATTTGGAGCAACGAGGTTCGAAAAGGCTTTGAAAACAATGCGAAAACGTGTGTTCGTTTTCAATTATTGCCCAATTCCTGGGACGGAAACACGTATAAACATTTGACGAAGGCTTGACATTATCAGCTCGATAGACTCTACCCAAAGCACGCACTTTGATCCCGCCTGTCGTTAAAAAATTTGTTCCACCTTTTTCCATTTTTGTTTTTTTATTTATCAATTTTTTTTATCCATTATACGTTTATACACAACCAATGTATGTAATGATACTTCGTAATAATTATAATTGTATAAAATACATTTTTTATACATGATCTGACACTCGTACGCTGAACCTTTCGCAACGCAAATGCGTTTCATCTCACGCATTCATGCACTCGTCTGCTTCGTTTTATCTGCATTTATATATTTATTTGTATACATAGATTTTTTTATATATTTGTTTTTTGACACATTTTCTCCACGTACAGTTCCTTCGATTTTCTTATATATCCTTACGGTATCTCAGAAGATGCAAGATTGTGAAGAAAGTGATTACAATCGAGAACCGAGACCAAAAACACAGCTTGACAGACCGATTTGCAAACGAGATTTATTGTCTTTTGATTTCTGTCCAAGCGATTGATTTCCAGAATTTGCTACCTTTTTTTTTGTCCTCCTACCATCTCAAACCTTTGGTTATCGCGACGTCTCTGGTACAACAAGCGTCTCTTCGATAACATTAGAACTACACGGCCAACGTAATGACTAGTCAACGAAGTAAAACACAAAACGTCCGAAGTGCTGTAGTAGTTCTAACGTCAATCACTCGAAATAACAACTTATAATAATAATAATAAAAAGATGGCATAAAACATTTGAGAATTAATTATCCGTTTAACGATTATACGTGAAAAAATTAACGATACTTGTAAATCATGATCAACGTTGTTGCGTCTGTGTCAACTCATTGTACAAGACGTGTTTTTTTTTCATCACGCCAAAGCAAAGATTTGTGCGTTTTCCTCCTCGTCTCGATGGTAACTGTTTCGTGGAAAATCATTCGAACCGACGAGATCAAGACCAACAGACAGTTTACTTCGATTCAATAAATTAATTCAATTACATTGCAACTTGATTCACCGTCCAACTGTTCGTTCAACGTAAGATACATGGATAATAACAGCTAGTATAGCCTTTTTCCTTACTTCGATATAAACGTCGAGATTTCATTTACAAAAACAAAGTCAACTAAAAGAAACATGATATAATTGTTGATAATCAAACAATCCACCTTCCCTCCTCCTTGATATCGTGATTCTTGACGTTTTTCATCTTAAGGCTCAAATATTTAATCGCCCAGTTAAAAATGCAATTTTATAATATGCATGTGCAGCATAAGCGTATAGTACACATTTTGAAACGCTGTTTTATCCGTTGAAAATTTGCTCAGTCCGCAGTTAAATAATTATCACAACACAGGAGTCGAACGAAGACTTGACACTTTGACAATCCGAGCTGCTCAAAATGCTTTCTCAGTCGACTCGGGGAACCAAGGAAGAAACTGACTTAACGTACGCAAAAGTAAACAATCTGATCGGTATTCAGAAAAGGGTTTTGATCAGTTGGTGTCCGCGCAGGGAGCTTACACGGATATCAAATTGTCCTTACAGTTCCAAACAGTTTGCGCATTCGTGTTGACAATGATCGACGAAATTGCTACAGACTTTTCGTTTTAATTGGAATCGAGCCTGGAACACCTTGCCAAAGATGCGTGTGACGACGAGTCAAAGTAAAAAGAGAGCTAATTTTGCTCTTCAGCATTTATATATGATTTGTGAATCCGTATCACAATCAATGTTAGGAAAATCATCGATTCGCAATCGTATCTCGCGCGCGAGGGTGCAAGAAAAATGCATTCTGTTGTTGAACATAAATGTACATTTATGTATCATTACGAATCATTACGTATAATAACATCACAGTCAAAATCGTAGTTTTACAACAACGAATATGCGTATTTCGACTTTTTATCATTTTCTTTCATTTTAGGCTTGACACGATTTCGATTAAAGCAGTCACAAGTTTCGGATCAAGGAATTACAGAGATTTTAAAGTTAAACGTATAGAATCGGAAGTTCATAGGAAGAGTGAAGAAAAGCATTAATATGAATTCGTTAAAAGTCACTTGCTGCAGTGAACGGTTTTACCGTGTTCTGAATTGCACTCGTTCGTCAATTATTTAATTTTCAGAAATACTTTCAGAAAGATGAAATCAGAAATGAAATTTAACTTCAAAATCACACTCGGTGTTGTGGCAAACGAATCAATAACTTCACTTATTCAATAACGCATAATGATTAAGTTTCATTCTTTTTTATATAAGGCATTCAAAAAAAAATTTTTTTTTTCACTCGACAAGCATTTTCATTGTTGATGTATAAAATGTCTCGTAGAAAGTTATAAACAATACAAATTCGATGTGTAATCATTTTGATATCTCTCGTTAACATGAAATTCATTCCATTCAAATAGCTGCATATTCCTATAAGATATTTAGCAATAGAGAATTCACACAAATTGATTTGAATATTTCAATTGAAAATGTAATTTTGATGCAATTTTTTTTAATTTGTAAAAGTTACTTTTGATATAAGATATAAATTTGTTTTGTTCACTCTTTTTGTCTAATCATGCCGTTATAACGGATTCGCATTACCACTTTTTTTTCATTAATCACATTTGTTATACAAAAATTGTAAAATTACGTACAATTGGCACTTTATATTTTGAAGTCGATGATGACTTTTCATTTAAAACAGTCATTTGGCTAAAAAATCTTGTTGTAAAACACTCGCAATCAATTCAGTTCTGTTTGGCAAATTGATTTCTGTTCCATAAGCAATGAAGAAGTGTCGTTTCGTCTGACTGACAGCCACATTTCAATAACTGTCGACACCTGTACACGATTTTCATAAATTTTTGTTCGCTCGATTCAATTGCAGTTCAAGTTATGAATATAAAATCGCCCGAATGATAAAATTATTTACAAGTTCCATATCGTTTTTCAAACAAAACACATCTCTTTTCAACGATGACTGGCAAATTTTTAAGTATACACATGCACTTGACCAAAATTGGCTAGTAAAAATCAAAATCGATTTGTAACGCACAGTACAGTCCAACTCGAATTCACCTAATCGATCACACATCGAGTGAAAATTGCATCATCTAATAAAACAGAAGCGGATGGCACAATAAATTTCATAATCAAATGTTTTCAACTATTCAACTGCCTGTATTGGTTTCTTCTCCTTCATAAGATAAAATTTCTTTTCGTTAAATCACAATTCGTAAAATCGCATTTTTGTTCAATATTCTTGATTAAATTTCAGTTCAATTTTCACTAATACCGTTTGAAACTTATAGCTAAGAAACTCATGAGATTATTTCCTGTGATTCAAATAGAAAAAAAAGAAAAATAAAATAATGAAATAAAAATTCAACAAAGCTCAAATTGAGCGACAATTTGAGACAGTCGTTTGTAATGTTTGAGACGTTCTTTCAATAAACACGAGCTCAAACGTTTCATTGTTTAAAAACGCTCACAATACACATTTCATTTTCTTTCTTCAAAATTTGAGTTTCGTTATCTCTTCAAAATGTAGTTTAGCATTAAAATAACAAATGTTCTCTTCAGCAATTGTGCCATTCGCATCTCAAGGATTAATTCACTCTTGAATTTCGTTGACATTACACACTAAAATATTAATTGAGCGAGTATTGTGTATTACATTATGCAATCATAACAATAATGTTAATAAAATTGTAATAATATAGTATTAACAATATTTTAATGTGGAGGTACGTTGTGATACAAAGATGTTGGGTATATCATACAACGTTATCATCTCGATCACTGAATTGTAATTACTCCAAATTACACAAAGTAAAAAAAAAAGATAAAGGCAATTATGCATGTTGCGTGAATCTAATACAATAGACACATCTGTGACACTTGCGACAATGATCAGCTTTGAAAAATATAACTCTTAATCTTAAAAAATAGGCAAAAAAATAAAATACACAAAAATACCAACATATCGTAAACGATTATCATTTCTTTAGTTTTTGATTTCGCGGTGTCATTTTTGATGCATTCCATTTTTTCAATAATTCAATCATAAATAAACGTTTGATAATTGTCGCAAGGCCAAAAATTTTCTCACAAAGCAATACATTTCAACTAGATTTATAGCGTTACATTTTATATTTTGTTTTCTTAATTTTTTTCGTTTTTTTTTCATTTTTTGTTTATTTATCTATGTAATTTATCTTGTTTCCTTAGTTTTACTATGCAGTAACGTGAATTGACAGAAATAAAATTACTTCATGTTATACGATGTAGATACAATTGAGAATAATCCTACAATGAGCATTTGTTGCATGACTATGTGTAGTTATATTATATATATATATATGAAACAAAACGAGAACAAGATGCTTTTATTTCTTTCGAAATTAATTCACGATTGAGGAAACAAACGCAGAATAGTCCATCCTCTGTGGATCCCTAAGCTTCGATTCTCAAATCACATAACGCATTGAGTTGTACGCTTGTCTTGAGCACACGTATTATTTATTCAAAACAGAAATCCATTTCCTTGCACTTCAACTAAAAAATCGGATTCCACTTTTTCTGAGTACATTAAAAATGTAAATCATTAGAATCTGATTTTGATATAATGACCAATATATACAATGGATGTATTTTGTATGTATTTTTGTGGATTTTTTTTTTTTTTTCATTTTTTTTACAAATTTATACACAGTTAGTTATCTGGCAAATTGAAGATCTATATTAAAATTGGAATTCGCAATACAAATGAAATAGTAATAAAACGATTTGCATTCTTTTTAGACGCTACTATTTATATAATAAATAAATTTGTAGTTTAGTTAAAAATGGCAGAAATATTTGAAATTTTTACAAGTTGACGTAGAAAAGTGAGTGAGATAGATAAATTTGAAAATTGCTATACTAATTTTGTTGAAAAATTATAAATGATTCATATAATTTTATTCTTTTAGAACAAATTAATTTTTCTTCAATACATCGTATGTACAACTAACTTAAGAAAATTAATTTATTAAAGATATGCAAAAACGTCATAATATTTTATAAAAAATAAAATTTCTGGAATATTTTTTGTCAAGAATGCAATTATTTTTTATAATGCTAAAAAATAAGAACCTTTACACTCGATTTTCATTTTTTGAATAATTCATGTTAAAAATGCAAGTGATACTCACTCTTTGATAATGTGATATCAGACTCATTCAGGTTATCACCAACGATTGCACTATTCACTGAAGTACTATATCTTCCGCAAAAATGGAACTCTGTTAATTTTTACCGAGAATACATTGAATGCACGTCTAATATACATATTTTTAATTATTCTCTTTCGTTTATATAGATTTCCGTTTCAATCACTTTTCTTAATGTTTCTTTTTTCATCATCAATAAATATTACTATATTAAAAAGTCAGAAAGAATATTTGTATTGAAAGACAAGTCGTCGAAAATATGTTCAGACTACTCCGGCAGAATTTATAATCAAAATGATAAAAATGAATGTAATAAGAATTTAAACTTGGTAATTTTTTGGACTTATTTGTACATTTTGGCACCAACAAAAATCATTCGACGACAGTTGCACATTTAAAACTCAATGTTAAATAGTGAATGCATTTCATCATCATATCAAAAAGAAATACGCAACGATTCGAGAGTGATTTGTTCGCAAAATTAACTGGGTAGTTGAGAACAATTTCATATTTTTAATAAATCAAATCTATGATTTTAAATTAAAGTAAAATTGGCAATCGAATTTTTATCTAACAAGAATTGTTTGAAAAGAATCGTTAAACGAATTTCTTTCTGTAGATCACAATTCTCCATATAATTTTACATCGCTGACAAATTTTCGCGATTTGAAGTTTTTTCACATTTGCTAACCATTTTTTAAATTCGTTACAAAATGGATCTATCAGTTCTTAATTCATTTATTATATTAAGAATAGAATAAGAATATATTTTATTTATATTATTTCCTACCATTAAAACTTTATGATTTTTTTTCATATTTTTTCATTTTTCATTATAGTACACACAATTTCTGGACACTGTCGAAAACATTTGTTTCATACCTCTCGTAATTTCAGATGCTAACTAGTTCATTATCTATCAGTCCTGAAAGTTTTTTTTTCCTTTTTCTATATTGTTTTTGCTCTTTTAATTTAATATTAATCTATTATACTCGCTTCTTAAACTATTCGTGGACAATCGATCTATTTTGTTACAATTCGAACAATTTCGTTCACTGTTGCGAGAAACAGAATGACTAAATTATTAACATCAAATAACTCAATATTATTAAACAATATTGCATGTTTGAATTTCAAACGTAACGTTATTCATTTATTAAAATAAAACTAAGTAAAATTTTCTCCAATTCATTACTAACTCGAATATCATTTAATTTTTTATTTCAAAGATCTCATAAATAACGTTAACATTTTTTTGAACAATGCAAGTGAAAGTTGTTCAAAACAAACAGCGAACGTGCAATAGAGTGTATAAAATGTACGTATGCAAGATAATTATACATACTATACAGAATAAATAATGATAAAAAAAGTGTCAATTATAGGAAGAACAAGTTTTCAGTTGTTTCTCGCAACATTAATTTGTTGAATGATGAACAACAAGAACAGATTCGAAAATATCATCATATATATACTAACAAAGAAGACATCTTCCGTATTTCTATATAGAATTTGTTTCCCTCTTCACATTTTCACCTTTTTTTGGTAATACTAATCGAATAAACAACTATTTCAATATCTCCTCAATAAAGTCTCAATAAATAACAAAAACGCACCTAAGAAACGTCAAAGGAAGCGAATATATGCGCAATGATCATGTACACCAATCATAATATCAAAAAATTCAACCGTGAAGAAATTTTTTTTATGATTGCAAAATTCGTAAGCTTTTTGTTTTGGACGATATCCAGTTTATCTCGATTATCTTGGACCATCTTGGGATGGATAAGACCACGTTCTTGAGATATCTCTCTTCAATTGATTAAAGTTCCTCTTCTTCTGATAGTGATTGACGACATGCTCCTTGTCCATTGGTATGGAAATTGTGTTTTATGTTGTACTTAGTGTAGCAAACAACGCGAGGCGTTTAAGATTGTTGAAAAAAAACTAGTGACCGCAAATTGAGCATTAACTCTTCTTTCGACTTGAATGAGTGCTGACGGTGTCACAGGAACGTTGCGACGAGACGCAAAGTATTAAGTTCACAAGGCCTGCCGTTGAAGTGCAAGCAGCGTCGCAGTAACGAAGCCACGAATTTAATCAAATTGTGGACGACGGAACTTTGGCATTTCAGCTTGTGTCAGTTGATGTTTCTCACGTCAACTTGTGAAGTACCATGAAACGTTTTATCGTAATCCTCTGTGAGCTTGCGTATGTAATCCATTTTTTCGCTCACAGTCCCCATATAATTTTTCAAGTATGTAAAACGATTGTCCTTGTTTATACAGCTGTGGTAGATATTCAGAATCGTCAAATGCATAGCCTGCGCAAAAAAATACAATAATAATTAAATTTGACTTTGTATTTACATTAAATTGTTGTTTAAAGAATCATTTGATTGAAAAAAAAAGCAAACTTACATTTGAGTTTTTGTTTTGTTTCTGTAATTCTTTGCATTCGTGTATAGACTCTCGCAAGAAGGCGTTAACCTCTTGACAATATTTGGAAAGACATTTATACGTTTTGCAAAGATCAATGAACATATCCTTATACCTCCTCCTTTCCTCTTTACTAGTGATTGCCCTCAATTCACTGTAACAATTAAAAAAAAATAAAATTAACACATTTCATTATTCGTAAGCGATACAAAAGAAAGGTCACGCATATAAAGTGGAAAAGTACAATGTTACTTACGATTTGTAATTACTATGATCCGGAAGACTCGAGCTCAGCCAAGGTTTCCCAGAATGAGCATCTGGGAATAGAAATTTGATGCAATCGGTGAAAAGCTGGATGATCTCTTCAACTTTGTTTTTGTATCGGCCGAATTTCTCACTGACCAATTGTTCGCTAAGCCTCTTGAGTTCATGTCGCACATCCTCCGTATCTTCGACTGTGCATTGCATTTTACGCAACGTATTAGGAATCGGACTGGCATTGTCACTTTTCGACGATTTCAGAGGAGCGTAAGTTCCCCAACTCGCGCCACTTGGCGGCGGCGGTGACGACGACGGTGTGTACACCGGCGACACCGAACTGCGGGACAAACTTTTGTCACGCCTTGTGTCACGATAACTCGGCAGCTGCGATTTCGACACACAAGCTGCACTGTTAACCATCACATTATTAGCACTTGTTGCACTTTCGCTTGCACTTGCACTCCTACTACCGTCAACGATATTGAGACTGTTGGTGAAATAGTTACTGCCGAACGATGAACTTGTGTTGGACGGTGTTGTCCTGACGTTCGCAGTCGTCGCCGGTTTCGGACAATGCGATATTCGTAACTTTTTCGTAGGTAAACCGCAATTGTCCTCGTAGAAACCCGGTCGTTTGTTCACATTGCTGCCGTTGTTCGCGTTGTTGTTCAACAGTCGGGCCGGTGGCGGAGCTATCGCCGGAGGTGAACCGGGATGCGTTGAATTCGGCGAATGCCCACTACCTACAAAATGAACGACACAAAAATTCAAATGAATATAGCGTTAAAATTGATCGCACTTGGGAGTTTCAGACATCAATTGAAATTTATAACATTTAAGTGGAACATAAACGAATTGTTCAGCGCAGCATCTTATAATTACGTAACAGATTAAATTGTTTTCAATGTTTTATTAAACGCAAAGATAATTAATCAAACGGTTGTGTGAGGCAGCGGTGGAAAATCAGTGGTACACGTGATGTTTAACCGTTCCATTAGCTTTTGTGCTGTTAATTAAAGCAACACGGAACGTTATTGATTAATTTATATTTGAATTTATGTAAATTCCCAGTACAATGCGCACTTGGAATATCGCCGATGAAAATAATAAATTTGTGCGACAATGAGCAAGAGAGAGGGCACATTTAACAATATCGTTATTAAAGCTTTTATATAATTTTCAATAATCTACTTAATACGCGTCTATAAATAGGAATGTTTTCTGTGATGTAACGTTATAAATGATGCTGCGCTGAGACTTATTCTCGTGTCAACAACAATTTTTGCATCCAGTCATATTTTTTGCTTTTCTTTTTTTTTTCTCTCCATCCATTTTCAGTTGTTTCTTACCACTCGATCCACCGTCGCTGGATCCAGGAGGAGTTAAATTTTGAGGTTTCCGCCTCCTAAGCATGGCTTTTTCTTGCTCCGTATAAAAAGGCCACTCTTCTTGCACATCGTTCCAGACATGCCTTTGCAAATGGTATGTGTTGTCCCTCATGAACGCAATTTGTTTCAAAATCGTCGAAATGGCGCTGCGTTCACGTTCCTTCAGTCCTTCTGTAAACGCGAATAAAATATTGATTATTAGTAAACAATTTATTATAATGAACTTAGATGCATCAAGCATGCTAATTTCATGCAAAACAAGATATCGCAATAATAATCATAATAACCTCCTTTCAAACGATCATAAAGTTCAGGCTTCTTGAATGGCCTCAAGGCTAGGATATGTATAAGACGTTCCCTGTTAAAACAATGAGAAATTGTTATAACATGTTTTTAATATTACCTTAATTTTAACTTAACATAAATTCAATTAAATTTAATTTTCAATCAACACACAAAATCGCAAGCTTTTGTTATTATTATTTCTTTTTTTATTGACCTGTCCCACAACCTTCAACTCTGTCAGAACTTTTTTGTTTCTTATATATCATTTAGATTAACGAATCAGTAAAAAAAGCGCTTGCATTAAAGTGTGTATCCGTGGTCAGCAGATATTTCAGCTAAAAAAAAGAACATATCTCTCGAAACACTGTTGGCTTTGGTGCGTGCGACAAGTTTGATATCCTTGAAATCATTGACAATTTAAATATGTTTCAAGCCGATCTCATTATCATTTTTTTTACTGTCTTGTTTATACACAATTTTTTGTTGTCATTCCATTACAAATAAGGCACGCTCTTGTTGAATCACCAAAATCCAACGTGAATTTGCAAAAGTTTCACTTTTGCGAATAAGTGTTGACAACAGAAATGGTCCAAGAAGCAAATCTTTTGATGACAATTTTGATAAACTCATCTGGCTCATTAGAATGTTTGCGTCAAGTCACCCGACTGGTAACAAAAAACTGGATCTTACTTTAATGGCCTGCGAGCTACATCGGCATTCTTCTTTTCCGGCTGCGTTCGGCTATTTACAGTATTTGAGTTATTGGACCTAGAATTCGTCGGGAGCGACAACGACGGTGCTGTCGAAGACAATGACGCATAGGGCCTTTGTTGTTGTACTTGGCTAGTAGTCGGTGCAGCGGCTGGCGCAACGGAATGCGTGCTGACTTGCGTGGCCGATGGCGCGTCCCGGTGCCTCGAAATATTATTTACGGGGGGCGGTATTATCCTGCCCGTGCCTTTCACTTTCACTTTTCGGCCTATGTCCGATCCGTTGACTTTAATGACTCGCGGGCTGTAAAAGAAAAAAGAATCATATTAAATTAATGAGCCTGTACATTGTAAATTATCGTCAAACCATTTTCAAGATTCCCTTTCGAGATTCCACCTCGAGTTTGATATTTTGGCCACCGACCATTTTGTCACATTTATGTTACCAGATTAAATTTAGACATTGCAATTTCACGCTCGAAATTGTTTCATCAGCGTTGACTAATCTTTTTGAATTTAACAAGAGAATTTAGTAATAATTCCCATAAGATTTTCGTTTCTTTTTTTCATTTTTAAATATGTTTCTTTTTCTCTAATTGTTTGTTTTTTGGTAAACGAATAAGATAAAAATTAAAACAAGTGTTTCAATTGGAAAGTGGAGGTGACCTATCTGATGTTAATGTTTTATAATTAAAATCTGCTTATTGTCCGGTGAGGATAGAAATTGATCGGAGGCCGACATGCGAGACGAGGCTAAAAATATGGTGACTATGGCTAAGCGGTTGTGCAATAATCCTCAGATTGTGTCATAACAATGCCTGTGCGCGTCTCATCTCGAACGGTTGAGAGGAAACCGGCCGAGAGCACTTGCGAGGTGTTCCTAGCCTTGGCAGTGACGCAGACGCACAAATTAACCGGCGCCCGAGTTGATGTTGCAATTTCAATTGATACTCAATTGATGAGCTCGAGAGAGTATTTCAAATTGCAACCCGTCTCATTTATCCATTGCCTTAAAAATGTCGTCTCCCATTTCTGCGACTTAAACTATTCAACCATTTGTTTTACGATAAAAATTTTTCTTCTTTTCTGTTCTTCTTATTGTGATTGACCCCCATGAAAGAAGGAATATGAAATTTGTTATATGAAATTAATATCTAGACACAGTGCGAGTTCACATTTTGCAATCGGTTGTGGTCTTATGCAACGAGGAATTCTGGCGAATGAAAGATCTTGTTATAAATTTGAAAGTTAATACACGCAGTGTAAAATTATTCAATCGGCGACAAAAATCGTCTCGAATTAATGATATCGGTAACGATAAAGAAGTTTATATTGGATTTTTATTTTTTTCACTCCCAACATCTTATTCAACTTTTTATTATCAATACATTTCTTGAATATAACGATTTTTTAAGAATTCTTTTTACCATTAGAGAATTTCTGCATTTATGCAAAATCCAAAATTGTCCTATGTCACATTATTATTTATTTCTTTCAATTTTTGTACCTTTACTTGTTCTTCAAAACACAATAATTTTACTTCAATCTAAACTATTAAAAAGTTATAAAGCAAATTCCAATAACTGTTATGAGATAAATGAATTGTGTTTTTAAAATAATTTGCAAACGTATTCAATTATTCAAATAAAAAAATGATTTGGAACATGCTGATTGTACATTTTCAGGTGTAAACTCGTTTACTTTCTCAATCGTGGAATAACCTTAGGTTTTTGTGGGCCCCTTATTAGACTTACCATTTGTTTTTGTTGTTCTCTTCGGCTACGGCCAAACGACGTCGGGTGGTCTCGTACACGTCATCGTTGGCCTGAATGCGCATTTTGCAAGGTAACGATCCGAGGCTTTCCAGGTTACTAAAAAATATATAAAACATTAATAATCATGGCCGAACGTCGGTTCGATAACTGCAAAATTGTTATTATGATTATATTTGTTGTCGTAAAATGAAAAACAATGCAAGAGCCCCGAGAGCGGCGATGAAAAATTGAAACGCAAACGGGTAATTGCAACCGTTGCACAATTACTTTGGCGCACCGGTCATGAATTATTAATGGCTGCATGCAAACAACTATTTTTGATATAAATAAAATCTACCCAGACTGGATAATACACAAAACCATTTTCGTCAGCTTTTTGTTCACAGAAAATCAAATATTGTACGCATATTTGAAACCCTTTTTTAAACCCATTTTTGATATTCACTTGTTAACAGAATATTTTCAAGTTTGCTTATCAATTCTCGAGATTTTTATTTTTTGAATTTTCAAGCTGCACTGAAATTTGAATTTGGATTAAAAAATTGTTTTTAATGATTTTTCGAACTCACTTTGGCCCAGTTTGTTGTATGCACTCAAATGCACCCTGTGAGCCTTCGATATCTTGATTGTTGGACAGGCTGAACGTAAAGTGAACTGATCCATGGCTGGATTGAGCGGATGGGAACGATAGGTGCTGTAACAAAAATAACGATATAAATAATAGTCACTCGTCGAGTGTTAAAAATGATTTTTGTTCTATAAGAGATTCAATCGACGTCTAACAATACATAAAATCGGTCGACCCAATTTTTGCAGCCGGGAGAAAGCTCTTGCGTCGATGAACTGAACGAATGAAAAGGAACTAAAAGTGTCGTTTCGAGTTATCCGCGCCATACGATCCCTCTGTTCAGATACTTGATACCGATCGCAGTTTAATTAACTTTCCGATGATTTTGTTCGGTTATAGAACTTTTTCCAACGATTTGTTATATGTTTCTGAAAATATTCAATCTTTTCTTGTTATCTCTATTTGATCTAATAATCCAAAGTTTGAAAATTCAATAAAATAAACAAATAATTAGAAATAAATGAAAAGGAAAATGAATGGATATCTGTAAAATTACTGGAGGTCAGAATTAAAATTGAACTTTTCATCGAACATAATTAAAAAAATGATAATTTTACAATGTTATTCGATGAATGTTTAGCAGTAAAGTGATATTTATCATTGAAAGATGAATAACCGAGAACGGAAATTAATTTTCCAGTACGATTTAAAGTAAGAATATAAATAATCTAGAAAGGAAACGGGGAAGCATTGAAAAGATAAGTTGAAAATCGAAGAACCTCAGCGTTGACATTCTGCTGCGCTCGAGGAGCACGTGGGTAATTGGTTAACGGTGCGACATTCCGGCAATGCGCGCCTTTGCGACTGCTTTTTTTCTTCCTTTTCACTCGGACGCACCGAAATAGCAAAACCTATTTTTCACAACGACCTACTTGCGTCATGTAAAAATATTTCACTCTGCATGCTCGCACCTAAAGTTTGCATCACGAAAAAAAAAAAAATTTTATTCCTTCCCCTACTTCCAGATACCAATTTTTTGAACTAAATATAAAACTAAAAAAAAAAAAAAAAAAACAAAATTAAATTATACTTCAAGTTCTAAATATAAAATGAGACAAAAAATTAATATACAAAATATCTAAATAAATATAAAAAAAACACGTGGCATCAAGGGACAAGTAGATTAGTAGCAACTTAATTTCATTTACGTAATGATATTATGTTAATGATTGGAAAGCAGTTGACCCGGCTAAATAATAGGAAATCTAAATCTTTAATATAGAAGAAAAAAAAAACAAAAAAAGTTTTTTTTTTTATCATTTAGATAAATGTCCAGTTTGTGAGCGCTGGTTTGGACGGAAACCGTGCGATTTTTGCAAGTATGAACTGGATTATGCGCTGATAAGGTCGTCTCGGAGAAGTGTGACATTAGTGTGTATCTGTTGACAAGTGAAAGCCATCAGCCGATCTGTGGCGCTTGACTCGCGTTCGATCGATCGATTTCGCGCACTTATCTCTCCCTCCCCTGACCGATTTCTGAATCGTCCTCGCGGTCGTCCTTCCGCTATGATGTCACTGTTATTATAATACACACAAGCCATGCAAATTCTCGCATTGTAATAGCCGATACTGATCGATCATTAATTACCGACCCATTTAATATTTTTCTTCTTCTCCAACTCTTACAATCCAATAAGAAAACGTTTTAATCTTACAAACGTTTAATCTTGACAAAAAGTAATTGTCTTATCGATGATCTGTTGAATTGGATAAAGTTTAATTTGAAACAAACAATTAAAAATGAAAAATTTGCACACACAAAAATCTGCCCATTTAATCAGCTGACTAGCAAAATGACAATGAGTTAGATGAATTTGTGTTGTGATGAACTGAGTTGTGATGTGAAAAGCGTAGAGAAGGATAAGAGAAGTCCCTGGATAAAGATGAAGCGGCGTTTAGCCATTTGTTACAAGGTCACGTGAATACACAGGATTGAAATCGTTCAGTGGTGTATTTTATTTGCTTACGTTTGACGAGTGCGTGAAAGTGTACCGCTCGTGAGATGCGTACGCACGCGGGACGCTAATAAGCACAACCGGAGTGCGCGCGTTGGGTTCCATCATTGGCATATGGTCGGTGCCATGAATACGCGACTTGTCGTGTTATGCGAAAACACGCAGGAAAAGTGATTCAACTGATACCGCCATTTGTAATCACAGACATGTCAACATCTTCATTACCGATTCACTATCTTATTTCCACAACAACAAAATATCTTTTGCGAATTTGATTACTCAATTTTTTCAAGAATGTTTCACATTTGGAGAAACAAATTCAACAAATTGTTCACAAGCTTAACGAATATTGTTTTTATTTGTAATTCTTTTTCTTTCTTTTTTTGTTTATTTCGCCTGTTTTTCTTTGCTTGTGTTCAATTTATTTCTGGTTTTTATATTGAAAAAGTGATGTAACTAAGTGATGTTGAATTTGATATGATTTAAAAAGATTTTTATTATAAAATGTACATGGCGAATGGAAAGACAAAACAAAACGAGGCATTAGCGCATGACTCGTCATTGAAAACTGGAACGACGACAACGACAAGATACACCGGCGGGGCACTTAGCACCGAGAAGCCTCATAAGGCCGTTTTACACGAGTCGTGGCTACAATACAAAGCGATCCTGTTCGCGTAACTAAGAGGATTTTCAGTTGTCATGACTGGAACATCAAAGATTAAGAAACCAAGGTAAACTCATTTGTGACAATCCACACAAATCACTGTCGCAATAAAAGTGGCTCATGCATTTCCGTCAAAATGATCTTTGGGAATGCGCGCAGCCGCGGCCGGACCGCTCTCGATTTGTCGACTCGCAAATTCTTCACCGAGTCATCGCTTTTTCCGTTCAATTGAACTTTCCAAACGCGTAACCTCAAATCACGGAGCTCCGCGCGTTCGTTGCAAAACTCAACGCTACGTGTTACGCCACACGACGCCGCGCCAACCTTTTCCGTTCAAGTTTCTAATCTTTTTCTTTTTTTCCTCTCTCTCTCTTTCTCATCGTAAATTAAAAACCTCCACAATATTATGTTTTGACAATTTTTGTTACACATAAAAAAAAAAAAAAGAAAAGAAGAAGGAACACAAATTTTATGTTGTTCAAACAAAAACAAACTGAATCAAACAAAGAAAAACGAAAGTTCCTTTTCTCCTTACTTTTATTGTAATAAAACATAGGTTTTAATTTGTAAAAATCATTTCTGAGTTATGGATGATTATTTGTTTTCTGAATTAACCAAAAATTTGAAAACAACAAAAATGCAAATATTTTTATTGAACATTCTCATTAAAGTGTATATAAATTTTGTTTTGTTCGTACGGTTCAGCAACATTGTTTACATACAAGATGCTTTTTGAGAGCTACTTCTCGACAAGGAAAACATGTTTGCGAAACCTGATTCGCGCAGCGTATCTTCGCGTGATAACTTTATTCATAAATCGATGTAAAATCGAGGCGATGCGATCGTCGAGTTTTCCGTTCCAAATTCGACGTCACTCAATTTTTTTATCGACGCTTTCATCATTGAGATGTTGAAAATAAAGAATTGAAATTATGACAGAGTGTGTTTGTACGAAGGTTGCCAGGAGAATCACTTTCTAATACGATCCGCCGCTGTTGGCCAATTGGTCATTGGTAATAGGTCTAGGTCTTCTCTTTTTTGTTTCAATTCCCAACCAATTTTCCCAACCTTTGTTTTATTTTTAAATATAATTTCTAATCTAAATTTCAAACTATTCATCTAAACTTAATTTGTGTTTTAATTTTGTTCAAGACTTAAAACCAAGTCTTCATTTTTTTATAAATTTATTCACTATGATACAAATTAATAACAACAAAAGTATGAACAATTTTTAATTTGTTCAACTACTAAATTTTGCAAACACTAAACATTTACGTTGAATGTTCAATGAGTAGAATTACAAAAAGAAGTATTAAAATTGTAATTTGAGGAGAGGAGTGAAGTTTATTCAACTAATGAGCGTTAAGAAGCGTAATTAAATCGTCGTTAAAAAGGTAATGGTTTGTCGTGTGGTTAGATCGATGTGGTAGCGCGAAGAAAAGTTGCGCGAAGACACGGAAGGGAAGTCGTTTGGTGCGATGATATCACGCGCGCGGTGCGGCTGGAATGCGCGCGTGAAAATTCGCAGGCCTATCGTGTTGGGCGATCGCGTGAAAATCAGCCTCGGCACATCGATGAGAAAACACCAACGCTGCCCAGATTCAGAGAAACGCGCTGCCCGAAATTGCACGACGTGCTGCTATAATTATGCACCTCCTGAGTCACCACTGATACTCCCACATAAAATTCTTCGCTCACTTCAAAAAATAGTCACCATTTGTTGTATCAATTTTTTGTTTTCACTCAACATTATCAATCAAAATAAATCATTTTTGATGACAATTCTTTTTATTGTTGAAAAATTAATGACAACATGTGCGAATGATAAAAACGGACGAAAAAGAATATATATTATTTTAAAATGTTCACATTTTTTTGATCATTTTGTTTTTTAACAGTTGTGTTATTGTCATTGAATATTGTCATTCAATCAAGTTATATTTTAATTGAATGGAAAAAAGAAAAATGTAAAGATCATGTTTTCAAAAGCCAATTGGATGGAAAGCCGATTGCAAAATTGATTGAAAATAGTTGAGCCATGGCAGTGTTAACACCAAAGTACTAATTATGACCAAACGATTTAAATACCGAACGACCAATACCGTTATTAAATGAGTACTTGTGGTGGACATGCGCGCGAAGTTAACGGGCGTCTCAAATATTCATTGAAAATCATAATAATAATTTCGCTCAAGAAGAAAAAAAGAAATATATGAAAATAGTCGAGAAAACTACCAGGTGTAATTTCAGTCTAATCTCGGCGTACTAGATATCCGTTAATTTTCAATCTAAAATGTTTACTTTTATTTTCAATCTTGAATTTAAAAAAAAACAAACATAAATAAAACTGAAAAAGATTCAAAATCATGAAAATCTTAAAAGATTAAAATGTTGGTTAAAATGTTGTTCATAAAATTTTTGATATAATTACAATGTTTAATTTATGATTTATTATTATAATTGGTATATAATTTTATTATTAAATAATAAAGATTAAACATATTTTTTCACAATATTTGAATTCTCATTGCGTACTTCATTTTACGTTTCATCATTTCGCGACTTTCCACCAATTATTTATCAAACAAAGGAATCAACAGACGCCGCATGCATTTCATAATGTCGAATCAAATAAAAAATAAATGTACTAAAACTATTAACCCAGATAATCAATGACCGACGATCTCGGAGTCGTTGAAGCGATCAACTTCGTCGTGCAATGCGCGAACGAAAAGGAAACTAAATAAAAAAAAAAAACAAACAAACAAACAAACAGCAGATCCGAAGTTGCCGATCGTTGACTTCCGTGCGGCATCTTCAAGGATCCACTGCTGTACACGATGATAGTTTAAACGGCATTAAACAAAAATCGTCGATAATTTTATGACGCAAAAAGTGTGATCATTAAGTAACCGTGACGGAATCGTCCTTTTAAATTTATTTAAGAATCATTTAGTCCGCTTTATTCACCTTGCAATTGCGATCATTGCCTATTAACAATTTTTTTTTATAAGATCCATTTTTCAAAATGTCGATTGACGTAGAAAAATTTTATTCAATTTTTAGTTGCCTTTATTCTAATGAGAACTAACTAGTTATTATTTTAATTAAACTTGTTATTTTTTTTCAAGAAATCAGTATGACAGGTACCAGTTAACAATTTAAAACATTAATAAATGTTAAAAAAGTTGATGAAAATACTGAATAAAAGTTTGTATTTACAAAAACATTTCATACTCAAATTATATTTCCAATCATTTCGTTGTTTTTAATTATTGTTTTTTTTTTATTATTATTACTGTTTTTTTTTTCAAGAAGTTGGTATGACCATACCGGTCACCAACTCGTTAATCAAGCTATTTAATTGGGAACGTGATTTAGTAGAGATAGTATGTCATCAGGTCACCGATTGCGATCGGATACGTCCAAATTTGGCGACCGATCGAGGCCGGGGCCCGGCGTCGAGTTTGCACGCCACTGCCGATTTGCGTGTCTGTGATGATCGTTATTGTTACACTTACATATCTGTTACGATCGCGTCACCTGCAAGCTATGCTGCGGCCCTTGTCAAGGAATTTTGCACATCAAACTTTGTGGGTTAGGCCGATCGTAAAATCTGCCGATCTCAGCCATGTACGTTCTACGTTCATTCGCAGATTACCTATTTATTAAATTCTTTAATCTTTTATGTTTCGTTGAGTCGCAGTTTCGTGACAATGCCAGCAATTTCGTTCATTTGCTGTCATATTACTCAACGAACTTTGACCTCGAATCGGTTGAGATCGGTATTCAATCTCTGACATAATACAAAAAAATGTAACGAAATAGAAGCAAACAATTTTTTTTTTAATTTTAACTACTTTTGAAAAACATTGAACAAAAAATAAATGTACTATTGTATGGACAAAAACCTGTTGTCTTATTTCAATATGTCGCATTTATTTGCTGATTTCAGTGCAGCGATGCGTTTGTTGATAAAGCGAAAATTAATTCAATAAATGGATACAAAGCATAGTTTTATCATCAATTATGTTTACATATAAGTGAGATGGAATGTTTCAATCGAGAAACGTTCTTGGAATGGAAGCGTACATGTATATAAGGTTTTTCCGTTCGTAACAAACAACTTGTTATTCATATAATGACGTACTCGACAATGTGATCAGAGTGACGCTCAAGAATGACCGGTTAATATTTCGTTTGTTCGGAAATAAATGCGCCAAAAAATTTTGTCCTTTTTCATTTTTTTAACAATCGTTCATTTGAAATCAAATAAAAAGGAAAGAGTTGAATAGATTTAAAAAAACGATTTCCAACGCAACGCACATTTTCTGGATAGTTTGGCCTGTCTTTACACTTTGCAATAAAGTTAACTTATGCGATCGTTTTATCTTTCTAATATTTTTTTTATCACGGGGCAAAATTTTTGTCGTGAAAGTAACGAGATGAATATAACCGGGCGGAATGGTGATTATTTGCATCATTCATTGGCTCCTGGGTTACGAGGTCGCGATGAAATGAAGGAAGCGAACTTCTCGCGGCGTGCCTCGCGAAGTTATGTGAGAGAGAAAAGAAGGCGCGGCTGAGACCGGAGGGGTACGTCCAAGAGGAAAATCCGCAGGAAAATCGGCGATAATCAAAGCACCGGCTGTCGCTCTTCTCGTGTAAAACAAGGCCACAGCGTCAAACGACCGTAATTAGCTGCGCGGTGCATCGCCAACCAGATCGGTTTCGTACGATGCCAAACCCGATCCCATTAATTCATCTTATCTCTTCATTTCATTTTATAATTTTATATTTATCAATTTCCAACTGTTCTCTTTTTCCTCGAATTTTATTTTTGTCCTGACAATTATCATTCTTCTTCCATTTAATTTTCCTTCTCTGACAATTTTATTTAACTTTTATGTAATTGTATTATTCTGTCTGATTTTATTTCATTTTTATCCTGACTGTCTCACAGTTCATTTTATTTTTAAAGTTCAAACGATGAGCAAATCAAATTTCCATTAATTCCATTCAACCAAACGCATTTTTCCTCAAGTTCGAGTTCCTTATGATCGGTATAACACTTCACGATAATCGTATCAGGATAAATAAAAGTTGATAGTTTCAATTTAAAAATGACAACACGGAAACTCTGTATTGCACGAGTCTCGGGGAATCCTCTGTGATAACTTGTTAATTTGTTTTGTTTTATTTTTGTTCATTTTTTGTTGACAATTTTTTTGCAACAAACAATAAGAAAAAAAAAAGTCCGACATTGCAACTGACCTTTTGGGGTTAAAAAGATTCTGTGCGTTAAGTTCATGATCTCAGTTTGCAATTCAATTATCTTTGTTTTTCATATTGGACACTTTTGGACTCCTACTTTTGGACATCGGTCGATAACATATTTTATTTAACTAGGAAATGAAAATATAAATAGCAAAAAGATGTACAAAATTTGTAAAGGAAAAAAAAGTTTTTATTATTGATACTGTAGAGAATTTTAATTTTATCTTTGGGGGAGGACTAAGCGGACTAAGACGCACTTTCGATTACCGATATCGTTATCTTTTGGTTAAAATGTACCGTCACGTTATCGTTGAGATTGACTTGCTGTTTAAAATTATTAATGACGAAAAAGGACAGAGAAAGAGAGCGAGCGAATGAAATAGAGAGGAAGCACAGGCCTTGATTTTATAGTACGTTCCACTTGGCTAGCTGTGAAACTCGATTTGCAAATAAGAATTCAATACTGGTTGTCAAATTTTGAACAAAATGTCAACGCTTTTTTTAACATTTCACTTATTCCACCCTCTCCTTAATTAATAAACAAAATTTCATTTTAAACTCTATTATTTTATTTCATAATAACCACTCAAATCATAAATAATCAGTAAAAATTGATCATTTTCTAATGTTAACAGAAATTCAAACATTTTTGATTCATAACACAGATTGTTTCTAAAAAAAATAAATTGAATAAAATTAGAAAATAAAAGTACATATAAAAAAAAGAGTTTTTAAGTTGAAAGAGTGTTGGGAAAGAGTGTATTGAATTTGATTTTGTCAATAATTTTAATTTATCAATTTATAAAGATCACGAGATAAAATTTCGTCCTCGGCTGTTGTATCATAGGCGTTCGAAATTCGAGCCACCGCGTTTGCCAGAAAGGGTTCAGCCCGAAATTTGTTTTAACAAAGTGCATGTGAGTAAGTTAAAAATAAAATTACCATTTTTTTTTTTTTTTCATTTAATTCATTCGAAAAATGTTGCCAGTCACAAACAAAAACCAACCTACCGACGAGAGGCAAAAACTAAAAATTAAAAAACCATCGCAAGGAAACCATTTGATCGATGATACTGTCTGTAGATGATTTTTTAATTCGATGTTTTAAAAGTCAATGTTTTTTTTTCTTGCAGGAAAATTGAAATGAGTTTTGAGAGTCGCGAGAAAGGCGACGAGGTCACGTATTCTAAATTAAACTCGTCGCGGAAGCATCCAGTTCTCGGAAGAGAAGAAGCCTCAACAATAAAAAAAACCGGGTTCGAGTGTTCGTGACTTTTTTGATTTTTAAGAAACGTCGCATTGTCAGTCTTGAAAAAAAAATTGCAAGCCCGCTGCGGAATTAATTATGAATCCTATCAAGCGTCAGATAAGACTCTTGGTATCTCATGAAACGTTCAATTATTTATCTGCCGGTAAACATGTTATCAATTTTTCTTTGAAAAACATTTGTGTTTCTTTTTTCTGCTAGCCCCCCTCCCTTGCTCCCTCGTTGAGGAAAGGAAAACCAAAAATGCAAGGGAAAATAAGGAAAAACGAGAGGAAGGCGTGGACGGAATAATGTGGATTCGAAACTCGTCCAAAGTCGACGCTTTCGCGCAAAAGGAAGAAATCGAAAACAAACTTCCGAGCTGCGGAAGTGATTACAAGCAAGAATTTCTCGCGAGACGATAATCACCTTAACAATCAATTTTTTTTTCAATTCTCATTTTTTTCTCCAAGTTTGAGTTCTTTTTTTTCGAAAATTCCGCATTATCATTTACGTCCCAATAATTTTCAACCATTTTGTAATAGCCAGTATTTGTTTGAATTCTGTTTTTTAATCTCAATTTTCGTCCAATTTAGAATGTTTGGAAATAAAACAATTAATTTTGATAATCGCAAGTATACCTTTCGCTCTACCATTTTCACCTCAACAATTTTAAACTTTTTTTTCCATTTTCAGATTGCAAAGTTATTGTGCCCGGCAGACCAGTTTCAACAACAAACACGAACAATTTTCGCGATGTGACAGACGTGACCTTTCCTTTCATCGCCGCCAGTGCGACGAAATATAATTATAATCGCATTACGGGGTAGTAATAAGTGGCCGTCGGCTGGTTGACAGTTCTCCGCAATTTTTCCCGTCGGCGTTTTGTTCGCGTATCGACAAAGTGCTCGACGAAAATCAGAGAGGCGCTGACGAGAAATACTCAATTAACCAATCAGTCGCGTTTTGTTGTTCAAATTAAATCACCTGCCACGTCAAAAGAAATTAATGCACCTCCCAAAAATATACAAATAAAAAAAAACACACACACACAAACCTCAAGGGAAAAAAAAGAAAAGATCTGAATACAAAAAAAAAAGTGAGAAAAAAATCACAACCTTCGCACACTTTTCCTACAAATTCACTTTTTCGAAAATGCAATAGAAAAAAAGGTTATTCCACTTTAAAGCCAAACCGACCTCGAACAAAGGTCAAGTTAATTGTAATAAAAATATCGTGTCTTTTCGCGCATACAAAACAACAAGCGGAAAGAAACATTAATAACGATAATAATGATAATAATCATGACGCAAACAATTTTAATGTCAGGCGGAGTATCATTTTCGTGATTACAATTAATTAAATGTTTTTTCAGAGATAAGATATCAAATCCCGCAAAGATCTGTATCTCGTCTGACGGTGAGTTTGTGATAAGAAGATGAAGAAAGAAAAAGACGCTTGCAATGTAAAAAAAAAAAAAAATAAATAAAAAAGAAACAAGATTTAAAATGTATAGCCGATACATTGATTAAACGGAAATAAACGTTGTCACCGCGGCAGCGTTGCCATGTCGCTCGCGGCTGGGAGCCTTATGAATTCGAAATTGCGAGAGCGTTCGGTGGCTGTTTGTCGATAAGACGTGTGTTATCTGTGCGAAAACACTTGTCTCGCGGACCAATGGCGCGTCTCTTTTGTCTGTTGAGGCAAACAAAAGCGAAGGTCGCGCGCGCTTGCTGAGTGAAACACACGTCCCACGTGTGATCGACGCTTGTTGATCGAAATTGGCCGCGCGAGTTGCGGGCAATGTCAAATCGCAAATACGTGTCATAATCGGTCCCCCCTTGCCACCCTCTCCGACAGCTGCGTTGCGCAAGTGGCTGCGGATTGTGCAACATCTTTTATTAGACGAGTGTATTTGGCAGATGAGTCGAGCGGGTATTTGGGGTAAACGCGAGTATATTTAGCCGTCGATCGTGTGTCTAGGTCGCGTCCAATTCTGGCCATTTTATCGGTCAGCGCACGTGCCGCGCAACCCTTTTCGTGCCTCAGGCCAACGAACCCCGAAAATTCAATTTCCCCGACCTGCCTCAACTCCATCAAACACTTTCTCCCCTCTCCTTGTCTAAATTTAACCAACCTCCCTTTTTTTCTACTAGATTCTCTCCATCTCTCCCCTTCCTCTCTACCCTCCCCCCTCTCTTTCTCATTTCTTTTACTTTTCTTCCTTTTTTATTCTTCCTTCTTTTTTGTTCTTCCTTGTTTTTGTTGGCTTCACTATTTTATGCTTCCGGTTTTCACTGCTATCATTTTCCTCTCCCCTTGAGAATGAATCCGTCCAGAGGGTCAACGTCTCAGGTGCGAGAAAGAGAGAGCGAGAATTTAAAGATGAGCCGTTGGAGCCAGTCAGAGAACGGCTGGCTTTGAGTGCAAATCGGTGCGCATATATAGGCGCCGAACTGCTGTCACGTGGGCGAGCCCCACCGCTCTGCCACTCCAAAGAGAGCGCGACGCATACGCATGCGTCATCGCGACCGCCGTTGCCTTTCGACCATCAGCGAAAACACGCGCAATCACACTTTTCGGACAGGGACGTGTGTGACTTTTGCCCTCTCGCGGTGCAAAGTTTTTTCTTTTTCTTCATTGAAATTGTTCATTCAATTTCACTTCAAGTCTTATGTATATTTTCGAAACTCTATTCATTCGGTCAATGTTTCACATTGATGAGTAAAACAATTTTCAATTTACTCAAATTGTTCTTTTTTTTTATATTTTTTTCTCATTTAATTATTATCTATTATTTTTATTTTTATTTTCAAATTTGGAATAAATATTTCGTATGATTCTTCAATGTTGATTCAATATATTGGTGGTCGAACAATCAGCTTTTGTAGCTACTTTTTCGAGAGGGATAAAAAAAACAGTAAAATAAGAGATAAGGTTGGGTTCGTAACAATCCAGGCAATTCGAAATCGCACGAGAGTTGCAAGGAAAACCGGTTCCAAGAAAGTAAAGATAAAGTCTATTTATAATATGGAACTTCCTCCGGCTCTCGGGCGGACAATTAAAAAGTCATTTTTTGTCGCGACCGTGACATCACCGCTCGAAAATCAATCTCTTTGCCGAAACCGTTCTCGCGATATACCTGAACCATAGAGCCTCACGTCCCAATCACCATCTTCACTCCTAAAATTCTCTCTGGTTTTATCGAGTCGAAGAAACTTTGACTTTTTTTTGGAATATAAATTGTGGTTTTGAAAGAAAATAGGAGAAGATACAACAAAAAGAAAGAAAAAAATTCCATCACGTTTATCGGAATTGATTGATGAATGAATTAAAATGAAATCAGCGATTTAAAGTACTGCAAAGATTTCACGGTTGTCGGTGCAATGTCCGGATAAGCAAAAATGAACGGATCTAATAATAATGAATAATATAAAAAGAAATAAAGCAGAAAATAAGTGATTGCTAAGTCCATTGGACATGGGACAGGACACGGAGACAAGGATGAACGTTGATGCCGGGCGTGCAATTTTTGTTAATTTTGTGAGCAAACGCGATGCCGAAAAACAAGAGAGCCAGAAGGTTAACGTCGAAACGAGTTTCGAAGGCAAATAAAAACAGTCACTTCTATAAATCAAGTTGCAAAGTTTCGTGAGTTCGTGCACACTCACACTACCAAAACCGAATGAATAATTAGCACATCTCATCGTTGAAATGGGGTTAATAAACTAAAAATAATCTTTCAATTGAAAATCATCATTTTTTATACAAAAAATGTCATTGTTAAAATCAAGCTTACTTCAATTAAGATGAATTGCATTTGTATATAAAATGTTTGGCTGGACATCTACATAATGAAAGGTTTGTTGAAACTTGGTAACAAACATTTGACCAATGGTTCAAATTTTGAGTTGAGTGGAGAAATATGTGCAATTTTTCTTGTACAAAAAAAAACGAAGAAAAGTCATCCTAATTCGACTTTAATGCGCGAGTTCAGACGCGTGCAAACGACAAACGAGTGATTAATGAACTGCCCGCGAGTTTCTTGCCGTGGATTAGAAGCCGCGGTGGTAAACATATTTATCGAGTTGTGCGCGACCACATTCCTGATCGTTTCGACGCTTCGAGTGTGTCTCAGAACGAAACGTATACACCGAGCGTGTAAACAAGCTGTAATGCGCAATGCACACCGGCTCTTATTTTTTTCTCATTTCACTTTTTTTTCATTTTTCCTTTTTTTTTTTTTTTTTTTTTTTTTTTTTTTTTTTTTTTTTTTTTTTTTTTTTTTTTTTTTTTTTTTTTTTTTTTATTTTTTTTTTTTTTTTTTTTTTCTTTTGCGAATTTTGAAAAATCATTCTCTTTTCACTTGAACTTACCTGAAACAGAAAACAAAAAAAAACAAGAATTAATAAAGAATAATCAGAAACAATTCAATTATTTTCTATAAAGAAATGGACTCTCACAAAATTTTTGTCTCTCAGTTTTGTTTTTCGAAATAACAAGAAATATCTGTTTGGTATATATCAAGAGCCGAATTATCGATAAATCGGGTGATTACTGGACGCATTAAAGTGCTTTAGCATGCATCGATAATACGCAGCTGAAAAAAAGTGCCTTAACGGAGCCTGCAGTTTGGACTTTGTTCGTTGGGTGTATTAACGATTAATTATTTACTGTGAGGAGGGATGGAAGCGAGTGTGCGTGCGCGTGATATGTTCCAGAAGGAGCAGCCAGTCGACGAAAAAGAGACAACGAAAAATCGTTCAATAGCAGACAAGCAGCATAAAAAGGAGACAACAACCAGCCTTCAAGATGTTTTGTTGTTTGATTGATCGTAATTCAGATTATAATTTTATCAATTTTTCTTCTTTGAAATTTCTGTTTTGAATAATACCATTAACCATCCTGAACTCTAATTTTGGTTATTTCTGTTGTTGTTTTTTTTTTTTATGTTTTATTATTTGATTTTATTTCTCAGCTTAAAAAACACATTGTATAATATTGGTTTTGATCATCATTGCGCGTACGTCATTTATATTCGTAAGGTGTCCGATTTTAGGTTCGCGTATCCATTTGACTGTTGAATTATTGATAGACTTAATGACTGATTTGCGTAACTACGGAGAATCGACTGATTAAATAAGTTTTGATGGACACACTCATAAATGCATCGTCAAATCCATCAATCAGATCCACCTTAAAAAAAACAACAATTACCAACCAAATCCATCATATTTCAAATTACACGCAATCCATTTATTTTTGTTGTTAGTTTTTTTTTTTTTCAGACAAAAATTGATACTCTCTTTTTCTATTTTTCTAACTCAAAACTTTAAATTCTAAAACATAAAAAAATATCATTCGTATAGTTATATTATCAAATAAAAATTACACACTATTAAATTTAACAATTTTTCATTAAGTCACTTTTGAATTAGAGTAACTAATGAAGGATGTTGATGGAATTTTGTTGGTTGTAGAAATGAAATGTGTGAATTTGAAGCCCGACGAAAATGGAGCAAAACTGACCATCCGCAAGCTTGCGCACGATGTTGCGCCCGAAAATGATGGTTCCCGTTGAGAATTCGGCTGCGTCGGCAATGTCGCACAGGTACGCCCGGCACGCGCACCCCGGCCGCGCAAAATTGCCACTCAACGATCGGGTGGCGCTTGCTCGCATTTCTTGCGAGTTTTTATTTTCCGCGGAGAGAACAGCCGGCATCCACCTCCGCTCTGCGACACATCGTCGTACGATAACATCCAAGATAGACATTACTATAACGCGCTTGACGTAGGTTAGGCTTTTCACGACTCTCTGCAGACTTGTTTTTATTTCAAATGCGTCCACTCAAATCAAACACCTCATTCAAATTGCTCGCTTAGCAATTTGAACATTTGTTTCATTTTGAAAAATCAAACCTGAATGAATTTAAATTGAATTGTAAGAAGGATTTTTGTAAAAGCGATTGGACGTAGAGTTTTGTGTTATATTATGGACCGCAGCGGTTGTTTGGATATAGGAAGAGAGGAAATTCGTGTATGGGAAACACGGCGCGGCGAGCGCCATTGAGTGTAAAGCCAGCTAACGGTTTCCGGGCAAGGATGTGGCACAGCCTACATACCATTGGTACACGAAGTAGCGAGCAGAGCGAGATAGAAAGAAAGAAGCCGTCGGCGATACGCGCCACGAGCATCCGACGAAAATTGATCTATTAAACTCATGTTGCGCGTCGGCTTCAGTTTTGAAAGTATATGAAAGTAGTCAAACAATCAAATTCAACCACTGACGTAACACTCTGGACATAATTGTGACTTTTCCCAATCAACTAAACAAAAAGAACGAAGTAGAAAAAAAGAACAGAAATAAGGAAATATCTGTTTTGAAAATGTGAAAAAAATGTTTGAAAAAATGTTTAAAAGAAAAGCAAAGTAAAAAAAGACGAGATAAAATTCTGATTTACTTTTAAATTGATTATGAACTGATTTTTAAATATTGAAACGAAATTGATAGGAAAAAAAGGTTAAATTATAGTGAGAGATAAAGCATCTAAATAAGCAATTAATTTATTGTATCAGTTTTACATAATCTGCGTTTATTCATTTTTCGTTTGGCCGTTACGTCAGTTAATTTTCCACGGATTGGACGGGTAAAACATTGTGCAACGATTTGTCGCTCAAATCGTTCGTGTATTTTCGTAAGTCGTTGTCTATATAAACTTGACGTTTTCGGCTTGATGAAAATTCGCACGTCAGCGCGGCCCATCACTTTCCAGTCTATATTTCGGCCGGATGCATTATTCATCGGACTCCCGGCACTTTTGCAGCCGAACGTGAAAGGTCTCGCGCCGTTTAATGGTCATCGGCTTATTCGATATAATTGCGCTCATGACTCGGGGATATTAAATTAGATCGCAGCCACTTTTTGTCAGATCAATTTGTTTCACAACAAAAAAATAAACAATCCATTTGAACTTTTATCGATAACATTTTTCGACTGTATTATTCCATCCCATAAATCATTTTCTCGACATTAAATTTACATTTCCAACATTTTTCCTATTTTGTTTTTTCTCTTTTATTAAACTTGCTTCTTTGTGAGATTAAAAAGGTTAAAATTTGAATGTTGCATTTTTCTTTTTCTTTCAAACACTTGCTTCATCAATGAATTTGAAAATTGTTGCCTGCAATTATTAGTAGAATTGAAATGTGAACAATTTGAATTGAAATATTTTGCAAAGTCCGAGGCAAAGGATGGGACTGTAAATGAAGACGTGAATTATTTTGATTTGATTGAATTAAGTGTGGATCGGAGGCAGTCAATTAAATTGGCCGATGTATCGCAGTGAGCGAGTACTTTCGCCGAGGTGCGCGCTTTTCCCCGTTGCGAATCTGGAGTGCGTGCTTATTGCGGCGCTATGGTCGTTCCAATGCTGGCGTACCCTTCTCCTTGGCGCGCGAGCTCTTTTTCGCTCCTACCACTCGGCTCTCGCGCGTCCTTCCATTTACTTGCTAAGAATCCGGATCTAGCCTCTAGGTTTACATTAAGGAGCTTGGACGCGTGCGTCACTTTTCTCCTATATTTCATTGTTTTTCGCCAAATCCCCCCGTTCATATTCACCAATCACAGTCACCGTTTACCAATCGTTCTCGTTTTCACCACATCCCAAATATTTCAACCACTGACTTTCCGGTCTGATAAGCCTCAATTGATCAAAGGTCAAAAATAAAGTAACAAAAAAACAACCTCTATTTTACGTTTTGTTAGTTAAAAGTTTTCAGATCAAATTTAATTAAAAAGTGAATCCAAATATTCTGGGGTTTGTTTTTTTCCCCCCCATTTCAAATAAATGATGGATGGAAGTTTTGTTGTTGATATTAACGTTGACGAAATGTAATGAGAAAAAAAAAGATTGATGTTAATGGTGCGGTGGATTATAACTGTTGGGAGGAAAATGTTTTCGGTGACAAAATGCAGCGAGCCAGCGGTGTGGCATCGAGGCTCCGTAAGCGGGTTAAGGTCGTTTAAGGTCGCCTTTGGAAAGTCGCGCGAACGAGCGAGCCCGAGCGACGGGAACGAGTCTATTGCTCGCGCTCACGAAACTCAAGAAAGGTCGCACACAAGCCGGCGCGATGCAATTGAAAAAGCAGGGATTTCATTAATCTTGCTGCCAAGCTAAGACAGCACCGCGGTTATGCATATTTTGATCGGTTTATGTCGTAAACAAAATTTTCACTCAAACTATCTATCAACACAAAATTCTTTCACCGCAAATTATCTATTATTGTTATTACATTTTTTTTTCTATATTTCATTTATTTGTCTGATTTCTTTTACAATTCAGTAACAAAATATTAATTAAAAAAAAAGTAAAAATTCTTTTTTTCAAACAAAAATTCGTTCACCAACAAAACAATAAAATCATTTTAGAACACAAAATTATTACTTAATTGATTAAAAAAAAAATTGAAATTTGTGCAATAAGACAATGATTGCGAGCCCGAAGTTGCACGTTGCATAAGGACACGTAACGTTAATTTCTAGTTAATTATTTCATTTGAGCCGGATAACCGAAGCGTCAAATTACGTATTCGCACGAAGTCGCGAGGGCGAAGAGAACGGCCGAAAATGATGTGTACTTTGCGCAACATAGAAGTCTGACTGTCGATTGACGTATCCCATCAAATTGCGAATTTCCCGTGTGTTCAGAGGCTTATCGCAATTCAACCGCGAGGGTCGATTAAATAGTCAGACCGAGAGGGTACGTTTATGCATGATAACGCACGACAGTTTTGAGCTTGTCATTTTCACTTTCTACGCCAAAGGCCTACGTGGGAAACGGACTTGAACGTGGAATGCGCAACGACTTTGCCAGAGCCCCACGCTGACCTCGAATTTCGGCAGCTTTTTGGCTCAAAATGCCACGTCCGCGCCAACTTTCTCCCTATCTGTCACTCTCACGCTTGTCCAACAATTTGTACACTTTTTTTGATTTCGTTTAATAACATTCCAGACACTGGTTATTTAAATTGTTTAATTAATCGCAATTTCTGAATCAACATTTTGAACCAATCTCAGTTTGTAATTATTCTTGAAATCAACCAATTTTACAACTTGACCAAATTTTAACATCTTCCTTTAATCAAAAGTCATGCATATTTTGTAATGAGAAAACATTTTGATTCTCTTACCCCATGTTCCACTTTCTCTGAAAATTAAAAAAAAAAAGAAAATCTATACGACCTCTAATGTCCTTTCATTCTTCCCATACCTGACATGACAAATTACAAAACCCATTTCGACAGGGAATTATCAGAATAAATTACTCATTGACCCTGCTGAGTGAACAATAAAAAACTATAAACGAATTTGTGTCTAAAGTGATAACAATTTAACACAAAATTTATTTTATGGCCAACAAGTGAATTTAAAGATTATAAGTGGACGAAATTTGTTTTCGTTTTTTTTTTTTTTTTTTACTTTTTTGTGATCATCACTTAAGACAGATAAGATAAACTTGTATCAGGTTGTCATCAGATTTCACTTGTGAGAGTTTTGTCAAGTGGTTTTGTAAAAATATAAAAAAAGACAATAAACAAGAATTTCGATTTGACTAATTGTTCAACAGTGAAAAATAAATAAAATCATTTGAAAAACAATTTTGTTTAATGAAAATTATTTTTTAATTACATTGAGAAAATGATTTGTTCTTAATTTTTTAAACATACTTTTGTAAGATTTAGCAGTGCATGAAATTTAAATCACAAGAACTGGCGAGCACACACACACACACACAGACACACACCTTCGCAGTTTTTATTATTATTTCCGTTCGCAGTTTGCGCTTGTTCGCTTGGGCACGTGGAAAATGACGAGTAGCCGTGTAACGACCTTAAGAAATCTGACGTATTTAAAGGCCGGCTTACAATGCGGATGAGTCAGAAAGCGTCGCGTCAAGTAGAAAAATAAAGACAAGAAAACCAAGCTCAGCGTTTTGTCTTGGTCGCTACTTTCAAGTGTGCACTTTCAATTTAAAAAACAAATCAAAGTTTGCTAAATTAAGGTCATCTCGGTTGTTTCGACATTAGGCACGATTGTCATGCAGATTACGCGACAGGGGAAACGAGGAAGACAAAAATATAATCTGGAGAAACTCGCGCAAGGTCGCTCTCCTCGCGTTCGAACATTTTAGGCCGGAAATTCCTGCGTTAATGTAACGATACGTAACGCGACGAGCGGCTTACACTCGAATCCCGAATTCATCGGCCGCGAATAACTTTCACTCGTTGGCTTATGGCCTGCACGTACACAAAGCATATCGCCGAGCTGTTTCATTCTACATAATCGTACCAAGTGTTGGCGTTACACTTGTAAGCCAAATTCATTTCAAACCAATGACTTAAAGATGACTCTTATTCAACACTTTGGATCAGTCTTCAAACTAGAATTTACATTTTTTCACTAATCTCAAAAATTTTTTATTTCATCGTGATATTGATTCATTTTCACAATCAGATATTAAAAAATAAAATAAGTTTATAAAACCTTATCATGTAAAAAAACAATTGAGACATAGCCAATTTGTATCAAAAACAATTTTTTTGAATAAAATTTTTCATCAACTGTTTTTTTAGTTTTTTGTTTTTGGAAGTTTGAAATTCATTAAAATTCTTGATAATAATACAAAATGAAGGGGGTAATTTTTTTGAATTTCACTATCGTCATTTCGACTGTCATTAAAAATCGCAGATAACAACTTTAATTGCACCGAATGAGTCAACGCTAATAAACAATGATTTTTGATCGGCCGCAGCGTATCAACAAAGATTTGTTATTCAAATTTTAGGATGCAACGGCGCGATAAAAAAATTGTCGCGATTTAATTTCAAGGATAAAAGCGCTTGCGATAAAATATGTTTTGTCTCTGAATCAACTGTTTACGCATTTGGCAGTTAATTAGCACACAAGTTTAATTAGCCCGTTAACGAATTGCTGAAAATGAGTATTCGGGCGGGTAAAAGTCGGACGATAAATCAAATCCAAATTAAAAACGCGAGGCAAAAAGCGGCGCGTATTTTTATATTAAAAGTCGCGTGCTTTATGGCCCGCAGGTCAAAAGAGCCTTTACGCATTTGCATCTCGGCAATTCTTTTTTTTTCGTCTCTTTTCAGCTGTGCATTTTTTACGTCGACTTTTGAGACCGATTCAGTGCGGCTTTTATGCTAGGTTCTCAAGTATGCACGCGCCACTCTCTGCGAGACCGATCTGTTGATTCTTCGTTACCGTTACCGCGAGCATTTTTTATTTCGCCGCCGCTCCTCGGATTTATATGACATTTATCAAACACAACTTTCTAATTCACTGCATAGATAATAATCGAACCGAAAGAAAAGAGGAGGATCGATGAAATTGGAGCGTGTTATATATAAGCGACTCTACCAGGAACAAAATAAATGAGCAAATTCGGCTGCCATTTCCAAATGTATGTTATTTTTTTTTCTTCATTTTGCAATTATTGTATTATTCCCAATTGACACTAATTTAATTTCAATCGGATCCAAATTTGTAATTGACTTCCCTTTCATATCATTAATCATGAGTTATTCAAATAAACTTTAAATCAAGTTGAAGGTTAAAATATAATTTTGATGCAATTGTAGTTGAGGGTGAAGTCTGTTATCTTTACATAATCACAAGAAACTGTAAAATGTACTGATTTCAATCTTTAACTACAATTAAAACCCAAAAATTGCAATAACTTGTAATAAACATTTTTTCGTTCAAATTATAATAATACAAATATTTCGTCATCATGCTGTATTATGAAAAGTACAAAAAAAGATTTCTTCAAACAATGTTTCCACTCGATACAATTTCTTGTTTCTCCATATTAAATCCTTTTTTTCGTCCTCAACTCATTTTTAACTGAAAATGAGTTCAAAGTATTCGCCTGTCTTGCGTCTCGTCAAAGGCCTCTCGTAGAGTCGAGCTCCTTGTCTACCTGTGCAAGCGGCTCTTCACCTGATGGTAGGTTCGCGAATTAAGTGTATATATATAAAAAAAGCTTGCTCGCGGTCAGCAAGGGAGAGAGGGCTCGCAGCGAGGGCCCTTGAGTTGAGTCTCTCCCGCACGCAAACAAAAACGCACACGTGCAGCACGCGAGCGACGCCACGCTTTTCATCAAATATACACGAACGCTCCCTCACATCCGCTGCAGAAGCATCTCCGCGAAAAGTGGATAATTGCGAGTCAATTTCGTCATGAATTTTATAACGAAACTTGCGCTTGGGTCATTCATTATTTATCATCTTGTACATCCCTTTTAATTATAAGCGAACAATTTTCCTTTAAAAAAAAAAAGAAAAATAAGGAAGAAGAATTAAAAACTGGAATGTTAAAATGTTTTCTTAAAAAAGTTTGTGTTCAAGGAAATTGTTAAAATTGTAAAATACGAGACTTATTCGGTAACATGAAAAACCCAGGCAGTTTTAATTCTCAAAGTATAGTCCAAAATGTTATAAAACGTATTGCAAAACTCGGTGTGCCCAAAGTTGAGTGTCTGAGAATTGCGAAGTCAGGCGGTTTTGTCAGGTGGCTGTCGTCGAAATTTATAAAATCGTGTACTGAATTGTATGCTTGACACAAAAAGATAGCAACGATGAGCATAAACAAATACGGGACGTATCGCGGCCTTGGCCGCGCGAAATGCGGGTGTCGATCGCGATGATTTATCAAAAAAAAAAAAAAAAATTGTTTTTCCTCGCGGCTGACTGACTGACATAACCGATGAGAAAGTTATGTGGCGACGAGTTTTTTACGACGCTTTGTTACATTCGGTTCTAAGATTATAAAAATCGAATTTTCGCGCTTCAACGATTCAACAATAGTGACTCTCGTTTCACTTTGTCGCCTAAGAGATTTCGTCTCGGTATGATATGCAAAATGTGAGCTCTTGACATTTCGCAGTCTTCAAGTTATTTTTAATGATGTAATTAATTATACATCTATTTTTTTAATTCCATTTTTTAACGGAGAATATATGATATTAAAATTAAACTTGGATGAAAAAAAAATGGGTATAAAAGGGGGATTTCACAATGAAAGTGAGGTTCAGAATTTGTAACTGTTGATATTTGTTCGATAAGAAGAGAGCGGCGAAAAAAAGGCCGAAACCTGATCTTTTATTTGATTAAAAATAATCAGGCACAAAAAATGAATGTGTAATGATTGTAAGTCGCACGTATAGCCGGGCGATGTAACCTTTACCCATTTTTACATGCAAACTAGTCTCTAAGTTATCGAGATCCGCATAATTGGCCTTCTTCAAATATCACACCATTATAGTCCTTTCTCTGGTTTCCTCTCTCTTTTTCTCATAACCTGCCACCAACAAACAATAAAACCCTGCTCCTTCGAGTTCACACTTTTTCTCATGCGATATCAAGCACGCAATCATCGCGCCGCGTTACATCCACCGTGGATTGTTCAAGACAAATGAAAAACCATTTAATGTTGCTTGTTCATTATCTTGTCTTGTAATTACATCTCAACTTGTAAACAAATTTTATTGACTGTCGATTTTGCCAAGCACATTTTCTTTAAACGATTTGTTTCATTACCGATTTTTTGTTTGATAAATTTCAAAAAGAAAAAAATATAGACTGCCGATTACAGAAAGAGAAAGAGAGAGAGAGATAAATAAATAGAGATAAATAATGGAAAGAGCGAGATCGGCAGTAATGTGCGCGCAATCGGCAGTGCGAGAATTGGCGTGTTCTTGCGTCGCAGCTTCGGGACCGAGTGAAAGGCAACAATACGAAGGCTTCCTGGCGGCGAGCACGCGCACCACATATGTGCGCCACAAAGAGCGATCGAAAATGTTGATATCGATGAAAAATCGGTTGATGGCCGTTGTGTTCCAAGCGTTGCGGCATTTTCATGCTAATGCCGTTGGGTAATGCCCAAGCTCTGATTTATTATGATTTATCGTCTGCTGTGTAGCACCGGCGCACCGATTTCAAGATCGCTAATTATTCGAACCGATTTTATGTTTTCTATCCATAGCCGATCTTTCGTTAGATCGTCACGGCAAATCAAATTAAAGATCGACAATTAATTCGATCAACGTGCGCTGTGCGCTTGTAACCATCTTTTTGATTGCATGGAGAGGATCTGTTGGGGGGCAAGTGCGCGATCGGCGCGCGCAAGCGAAATGCACAACCACACGTGCGTGAGCGGTTGAGCAAGCGCGCGGTCTACGGTGAAACGTCAGCCGCGGCAAGGACGTCTGTTGAACGAGCGAATTATACTGCGAAATAATTGCTACGCTCCTGGCGCACCAGATAAAACCCCAGCGCTCCTTTGTATCCGATCGCAATCCAAATTGTCATCTTCTTTCCTCTCCCCATGACTTTCCGCTTCTGCTTTACGAGGCAGCTCCCTGTTTTTACGATCAAAATACCAACATTGCAAACTGTCAAATAAAAATCAATCGAATTCCAACGGCGATTTCAAATTATGATAATTAGGTTGTTAACCTTTTTCATAGACAATTTATCAAGTACTAGAAAAAAAAATGGCAAGTTCAATTGTTTGTACAATGCATTGTATTATTTGCGATCTATTTATACCAATATTGATACACGATTGCATCAGATTTAAGATAACAAATAAGAGATCGAAACGATGAATTATATTTAATTTCATCATCTAAAACAATTTGTTGTCTGTGAATAGGTCATTATAACTTGAATGAGACATTATATTTTGAAAGATCTTTCTGTTTATTGTAATATCTCAATTTTGCATCAGATACTCAGTTGATTTTATATTGTTGCAAAATGTTTATATTAAATTAATCAGAAAATCTTTACCTAAACAGTTTTTGAAAGGTAACAAAAAAAACTACTTTGAAAATATTTATAATGATTTTGATTGGACTGAAAATTGATATCATTTGATAGAATTTTAGAAGCAGGACGAATGCGCCTCGTCACCCTGTCCGTCGGAGGTCAGTCAAAAGCCTGAGAGAACCAGCAGGAGCAAAAGATCGGAAAGCGTTGCAATTAAGAGCTGGCGGGGGCAAAAACGCCGAGCGCCTCTGTGGAAAGCCCAATGCACTCGAGCGCGGTATCACGTACTCCATTATGATATTTGCGAGCGTTTTTGCGTCGAGTCGATCGGTCGTCCGCCACGCCTGACTGCCGCATAAATTGATCAGGTGGCCGCCGACTCCCAGGGCGATTAAGCAAACGCGTCTCGCAGAGGTTTTCGCTGACACCATCGGCACAGATAACAACAACAGAGAGTACAATACAATTTGAATAAAATTGAAATAAAAAAAGAAAAATTGAACCAGCAAAAAAGATCCTGTGCCCAAAGATTGTTTTCAAATTTCGCGCGGAAAACAAAGAGACATATGTTTAAATTTTGGGGCGCGGGAAAATGCCGGACAACTGCTGATGATGGCAATCGACTGAATTATATCATTAATTAATTAGTCTGTTCGTTAGTTGAAGATGTAAAAAAAGTCGATCGGGCGTTAATTAAATGCGGATTAGTAGAATAATCCCGGCTTAATTGGCGTCGTAATTAATGAAAAATCGCGATGAGGAAACACGCAAACAGAAAACGCTTTCCGCGAACCCAAATCGTCGTTGGATTTTTATTCATGGGAACGCCACATTGTTCGTGCTCATCAGCCCGGTCGGATTTTTAAACCCGGATTGTCTTTCAGTCGTATTAATTAATTTGTCGCGCGCGCACTTCTCTTTTTTTTTTCTGCCTCTCTCTAATTACGATGATTGCGCAACTCACGTCGTTTCGCTTTGGTTGAAAAAGAGAGGACAAAAGGTGGATGATCGAGCAGAGGATATCTGCAAATAACGAGCCAGACTAAAAATATGTCTGCATTTTCGGCCAATCGAAGGAATCCAGGCTGCGCGCCCGATGAAAAGCTTTTTGTCACAAAATAAAAGCTCGGGTGAAAGCGTTTCGTTGTATCGCATCTCTGAATTTTCATACCTGCGAATTCAATAGCTCGCACGTCAATTAATTGAACGACGGATATATTGCATTATTATTAAGCTGATTATTTGATTACCTTTTTGCAGACTAGCCAAGTTTTTTATCATTTTTTTTCTGGTAATACTAATGAAACGAAAATTTCATAATTTTCAGACTCAAGACTTTCATTACGGTTTAAATTTGAAATTTCAATTTTTGATTGGAAGTTTAGATGGAATCTTGAATTTCAATTTGCAGTTTCATTTTAAAACGTTGATGTGAAATTTTTTTTTTGCGAAAAACAGTATTCATCTAGGATCAAATCAGATGATTTAAAACAGTTCAAACTGAGGATTGTAGGTTAGGTTTTTTTTTTTTTTCATAAGAGTCGTGTGAGATTGAGCCAAATCGAGGACACGGTAGCGCGCTCGCGTACGCGGAGACGCGTCAGGAGAATTTAAGAACGCACATACGAATGGAGAAAATGGTGTAACCTTGCGACTACGGCCTCGATCGCCTTCACCGAAGAACCTTCGTGCGTGATCTTAAACAGATCGTATCACCCTGCACTCGGTTCGCGTTCGAATGATCGAACTCCTTCCAATTTATTTATTTCGTTTCTCTTCAATCATATTTATATATATAATTATGTATCAAAAACATTTTTTCCACCGTCGACTTTCGACTTTTATCACATTCCAAAACGTTTACGATAAATCAAGTGACCAATAATAACCTTTTCACCTTTACCGATTTTGAGAGAGTCCATTTTATCTTTCTTTTTTTATGCTTTTTATCATTTTTATTTTTTTTTTATTGTAATTTTATTATTAAAAAAAATCATGAATTAAAAATGATTATACAGAAAAAAAAACTTACCCCTTCATGTCCTAGGAACTGTATAGTAGGGTTCTGGCCTAACTTATGCTGAAACAGAAAAAAGAAAGGAAATTAACATTTAATCGCAAAAGACAAAAATTCATTAGCATCAAAGTATCATAAAGCAATCGCGCAGTCAAGTATATATTCGAAGCGATAAAATCCGTGTTCCAATTTTTAGGATAGGTTTAGAAATAAATCCGCAAGTCTTGCACGCGCTAGGGAGCACACAAATTATTTAGTTATCAAGGCGGATTTCGCAACAGTTCGTATACATGCTTTTCATTGAAAAGCGACGAAAAATGGCGCGATACCAGTTTCGATGAGACAAACCTGTTCTCCGAAAGCGAGTGGCTGTTTTGCTCGCGCGCACGATTATAACGTTTGAGCGAATTATGAAAATTGCATGCCAAATGGACAACTTGTCGGCTGTTCAATTAAATATGAACTGTGAAAACTGAAACCCCGAAGTGACAACCATCGCGCAGCACACACAGCCGTTGACTAAATAAATAATTCACACCCGATTAATTGTATTCACAGCTTTTAAAAGTCACAATCATGTTTCTTAATGAAAATCAAATTTCATTTATTTCAAATTGTTGAAACAAGTCGAAAACACGGACGAACAATAAATTAAATTATAAAAAAAGTGTTGGACCCGTTCATTGTAAAATCCCTCGTCATTTCGTCCCCGAATAGATATATCTCGTTGTCGAAAAATGTGAACGAATTACGACCCGATTAATGGTCGCGCTTGTTATCGGTTGCTTTTCTTTGGCTGTTCATTTTTTTTTCTCTCTCTCTCTCACTCGGTTTTGCAGCAGTGGCGCAGATAATCCGAGGGTCCTCGGGGCTTTTCTTATTGGCGCGGAGACGAGACGGAAGTTTACCCCCTGTCGTCGGGGTTCATTCGGGCGACGCCGGCTTTGAAGCTGCCTGTGCGTGGGTGTCGCAACAATGACGCCCCCGTTTTCGACCGAACCGTTAATCATTGTCGAGCGAGCGCCCTCTAAATATAACCCCGCATAACGAGACCTTAGCTCCCCTAATTAACTCTTTTATTTCCTCCCAACCTATTGGGCGACGTAGATCAATTAATAATTCGATCCGGCTCGACAAAAATATTCTTCCACTCTTGATTAAACAAAACCAATCTTTTCTTATTTTGTTTTTTTTTTTTTTTTTTTTCATTTTAAATTAATTTTTCATCTTGATCTGTATTATTCGTTTTATTATTATTTTTTTGTTTCGTTTTCTTTTTTTTTTTTTCGTCTTTTGATGACGTAGAAATTGCGCGTACAGACCAAGGCCTTCCTGCTCTCATATTTCTCAGCGGCGCAATCGATCCTTTCTCCGACGCGAGCTTTCCTTTCGAGACTTTCATTCGTCGGCTGTCTCTGTGTTTTCCAATATTTACATATATACCTATCGTATTTCGTCATAAGAATCAAAATCATTTCCGGCATCAGCGAGCGCCGCGAGTGCAGGCGCGCTCCGAGTGCAACACAGTGCTACATAAGTGTCCTCGAAAAATGTACGAGCGTATCGACGGCCGGTGAACGTGCAGAGTAAGAGCGAAAAACTTTTGAGACAAGGAAGTTGCCACGATTGTGACGATGCCTGGACTATCGTAAAAACGATCGCCAATTATCGTTGACGTGTTCATTTGGAAATGTCCAACTTTTTATTGCCCCGGAAAATTAAAAACTTTTGCGGCTGCGTTTTTAATATACCAACCGATTCGTAAACAACTTATCAGCAGCAAAAATTTTTTTTGCATTGCAACACACACAACACAACGAACATATCAAATTTACTGACGATAACATTTTATCGTTCATGTCTCTATTTTCATCCTTACAGGTCAAGTTTTAAAATTTATTCCTGTTTGTTTTTTTTAATCAAAAAAAAAAAAAAAATATGATCATCACATAATTGCAATTATATCACAAGTTGCATAAATCAGGTGCAATTTGAACTTTGACAATTTTGTCATTTGTCAGAAAGATTTTAATTTTTTTTTCTTTATTTCATCTTGGCGTTTTCATTAATACATCGAATGTCTGAAATCAAGGATTGACTGAGCGTGTAATGATCATACTTATGGACTTGGGTTCAAGCAAACTGAGGTCGTGCCAGTGCACTCGCCTTGCGCGTATTAAACGTTTTCTCCCTTTCACGCGTTCGGCGAATTACCCTTCGATTGAAGGAGAGGGGGAGATCGTCAGATAGACAACATTTCACCATGATAATATTCGCGATATGGTTGGAAGATTAATCTGCAATACCAAGCGACACATCGCAATAGCAAAAAACATTCCAACAGGTTCGAAATTACTAATCACAGGACAAATCCTTGATCAGCTGTTATGTAAAAGCCATTGATTTATTTTTTCGTCGTGGAAAAAATACGACATATGTTTCAAAGTTTTCTGCTAAATTTGCGTTATGTTACAATCAAAATTTGCGATTCAGATAACAATTTTAAAAATCATTACATTTGCTTCATTCCTCCTTCTGAACATGTGTTTTTCAAAACGAAATTTAGGTTTTAAACATCATTTTCACTTTCTATATCTGTCCTATTAAAAAAAAACAATACTTACAAAAATAAAATTTTATTTTTCAAGTTATAATTTTAATTAACAACTTATCATAGCTAAAGTAAAAAATGATATATTTCACAGCACTAGAAAGAGAAAAAAAATGTGATTGACTAATCACCGATAAGTGTACGATACAATGTCAACGTATTAAATATGATACAATTAAGCCCCTCGAGGGTTATGAAATAAGATTAAAAACACAACATCATTCACAAGACGATTGCAATTGGCAAAGAAGAATATTTCCTTTTGTCTGTTTGAAGGAACCAGCGAACGTCCTTGAGGAAAAACCGACGCTAATTAAAATCGAAGGTAGAATTTATAATTGAAGCAAAAAAGTAGTGATCCGGTTTTGCAGTGACGCGAGAGATCATACGCGGCACAGACGAACGTCAGGATCGTCGACGGGAAAGAGACGTGATCGGACGGTGTTGCCGGATTGACGAGTCTCGGACGAATTCGGCAACGTTGCTAACTGGTTCACTTTCTCTCTGGACAGCGAACCCGCCGCGCCGTCCTGTTATTATTGGCGTGGCACCGAGCTGACGCACGTAGATCCTGGATCTATGTCGCGCGCCTGTCATAGATCCGGGATCGATTGATTGCGCGTACGTTTGCGCCAGCTTATCTCTCTCTCTTTCTCTCTCTCTGGCGGTTACACGATATCTGACACCACGCTTACACATGTTCATCTTTGCTCAGAGTTATTGATCCTCGCAACTAAACGCGTTATACCAGCATTTCACCACAGGAATTGATTTGTGTTTAATCAATTCTTTCTTTCTGTTTCTTTTTCCTTTACTCTATTCAATCACACAATTACCATCCAACCACTTGTCTTATTGTCAACTTTGCTTTTCAAAAAGTAGTTTTTTTTTCTGATAAATATTATGGCTGATGGAATTGAAACAATTTAATATAACTCCAACTATTTTGAACTTAAATTTATCCACAAGTTTTCAACATACAAACTCGTTCTTGATTTTTGACAAAAACTTGATTTATCTCACTTCTCATTTCAGCTTTTATTTAACAGAAATAAAAAGGCTGACACAAAAAGTCTTATTGCAGTTTTGAGATTATTTGATGGCATAAGGAATTAAACTAATCAAATCTGAATGAGGAGGCTTCGGAGTTCAATTCTCACTGGTTTCGTTTTCTAATATTTGTTAAAATAATAAATAACTCGCTCACTTCTAAGCTGCAGATACAATTTTTTCAAGTGTTTCTATAATTGGCAGGATTATTAACATCTAATTTAATTTAATTGAATTTTTGCAAAATTATTATCCGAAATTTTGGTAAATGGAGTAAGTAAATTTACTTGTTTTCAAAACGATAATTCATTTGACAGATTTCATGAATACATACATTTACATTATTTAAATAGAAAAATATATATATAATAGAATATGTAAAATTTCTCATTGTAAGTTAAAAATTGTGCACAAGTCTTAAAACATGCAAATTTTTTCGTTGGCAATCGATTCCATCCCGAGATGTAAAACTTTTCACTGAAAAGTATCTCAGTAATTCAATTGCAAAATTAAATCATTTTCATTTGAAAATCAGAATGAAAAATTTCGTGTCAAATTTTAAATACATTTGTGTTTGTTTTTTCAGAGAAAAAAATTTTTTTTTTGGTTTAAACAAAAAAAAAACGATATCGAGGCATGATAAAACGCGATACGACAGTGGTGTCACACTTGTCAGTTGGAATAAGATAAGCCATGCATTGTCATTGGGCGAAGACTGTGAATGAACCTTTAAGCTTGGTGCAACGCTGACAATGTTTGTAATCAGAGCGATTAAGCAGAGAGTGTCATGATACGCAAATGCCGCGGCGTCATTTTTCAGGTGTCGCGACACGGAGTCCGCAGCAACTTTGATACGCCAATTTGAATAACACAATCCCGTCCGGAAGTCTATTATGTTCCACACCCTAATCCCACTTCCCCAGCGACCCGTCTTCTTTTCTTTTCACCACGCGAAACAAAATCGCCATCTCTATTGCGGCAAATTATCGAAAAAATAATAATTAAAAAAAATGCTAACAATAAATCAATATTTAAAACTATCGGAAAACTATTCATTTTGTTATATGATTTTCTCGATTGATTTTGCGAGTTTGGCGATCGGTTTGTGTGTGCATAAGAGGTTTGCTTTATAGCGGTGGCAGACAAATTTATTTATCAATTTGCTGTAATTAGATTACAGCGTGCGGATCCTGCGAACAATCGAATCACCGCCAATATAGTTACATAAATCGCGCAGTTTCGAGCCCATACAGATATTAATCGCGTGTTTCACTTATAAGTAGAAAGTACAATGAATTTGCTCTCTCGCGATTAATATCACTATGACAAATTGTGCGAATCAACTAAAGTTTTTTCTGTCCTGATCATTTCTTTGACCAATTGCTGGTGTAGTATAAAACTCAGGAATTTATATATATAAAAAAAAAGATAAAAAGGTTTTAATATCACAGTTTCGTCTTAGTTTTTAAACGTATTAAAAACGTACTTAAATTCAAACTTTTACAATATAAATGACTTTCTTTGAATGAATAAAAAAATTATTATTATTATTACAAAGTTTATGTGTTTAATTAGACGTTTTTAATAAATAAAAGACCATTAACCGATCATCTTTTGTTTATAAAACAAAAATATGAGTTTACCTATAAGCAACAAACTGCAACGTAAAGTTCGTATCTTAATCGTTTGGCAATAATTTGGGTTTTTTTTTCAGACAATGCAATCAAACCGGTTGCTCTGTGGCGGGCATATTCTACATATTGAGTGACTCTCGAATGTCGCTACAATGTTGCCGAGAAATCATGAGACAGCATTACGAAACGGGTTATTTTAAAATCGGGTGAAAAAAGGTAGCGGTTGACAGCGATCGGCAGCGATTTTTTTTTTCTCAATTGGCGAGTACAATTTTTTGTGGGAGAAGCCGCGAGGTCAGTCCTGAATCGAACGTATTGTGCACCGCTCGCAGGTCACATGTACCTCGCTAACAGCTGCGATTATATTTGGGCGGACAAAAAGTGACGCTCAGCAAACCAGTTGATATCCTAAGCTAAGAAAAGGAGTTCCAAACCGGCTGTGTGGCCGAGACAATAAGATACACACCCGGACGAACTCTCTGACCTGACAGCGGAAATGACTGTTTTCTACCGAAAATTTTACATTCAAAATTACTCACAAGATTTTATCCGTAAGGTGAAACTCGTTTTTTTTAATTTCCTTTTTATTTTCAATTTGTTTTTTCTTTCTCTATACGTCTAAAATTATAGATAAAACTCGTACCCAATACACGGATTAAATAAACAAAAACAAAATTATCTCATTGAATTTTCTTAGATGAAATTTAGAATTTGAAAATGAAAAGATACATTTTTTATTGAATTGTATTGTATTGAATATTGTATTGAAGTTTGTTTTTCATGACAAGAAAATTGAAAAGAAAAAAATGTTGGGTGAAAAAAAAAATTGTATTGGGAACATTAACCTGAGCGGAACCAAGACACAGTTGCGAGAGCAAACTTATGTTATACGATTTCGTGTGACGATCGTTGCGCCGAACACCTGCCAGTTGAGGTGCATTATACCCGGTGCACCCGAGGCCACTCTCCCATGGGATAGCCGACTACGAATCTGAACTTTCGGACCCTTCCTTCGAGGATGATACAACATTATACCACGACCAGTTTGTTCCCCCTCGATTTTGTTCAATTCTCGTCAGTTTTAAAAACCTGTCGATAAATTGAATTATTCTCACATTTTTCCAAGTGCCGGATAACCTGTTACGTCACACTTTACACCTTCCCAATCATCGACCCATTACTCTCACAAGATCAACACCGGTAAATTAAAATAACAAAACAATCAAAGAAATCAACCATGACAATCAAATGTTAATTTTTCATTTCAGGGAAACCTTTTTCCTGAAAAAATTAATTCTTATATAAAAAATTGTATTTTACAAACCAAGTTACAAAATACAAAATCATATTTTTATTTAGGAACATAGAAATTTGGACGGTGTTGTTAATCTCAAATTTATGATTATTAAAGTGAAACTTTTCAATCCCATTAGATCGTTTATTAATTGATTGTTAATATGTATGTACTGATTTCAATTGAGTGTTATAACAAGCTTAAGCGTCGTAAAACGTACGAGCTGCCCATTGACCAGCGCGGTTTTTGTTCAAAGAAGACTGCAGGGCAAGCTTATGGTGTCGTAAAACCGATGACCTGCACAACTATATACAATGAATCACAATCATCAGGCGTGTTAAAAACTGTAACCAACAGAACCGACTGTATTCTCAAATAAAAAAACGGTACATAAATACATTTCAAAAAAAAAATATATATATATATTAAACATTGAATTTTTGTATTGATTTTTCTTTACGTTGATTCATTTTGATTTGATCTCAAATCGTTGCCATTTTATCATAATTTAATTCGTCGGATCTTGATTGCATCTCAACTAGATTAATTAAGATGACGAGAATAATAAAATCGGAAGGCAGTCACGAGATAGCTCGTCGTATCGGAAATGGACGAGTGATTATTACAGTTTTGAAACGGAGGTTTTGCGCATGAAGCCCGGGATATCCCGGCGCAGTATCGGCACAAGAACAAAGCCGGCGACGAGACGCTCGGGAGACGGCGGCGACGACCTTACGCCGCGTTATCGATTCGCAACCATGCAAGGAGAGCGCGCGCTCGCAGGCTCCCGCGAACAGACAGCGAAACTTAACTCCATTTACGACAGCCCCGAAGCAACAATACGCTGTTCCCGTTCGTAACAACGTTAAAACCAAACTTACACAATCAGCCGCGTGCCGATAACGTCACGCCTATCATTTTGTTTTTCCTTTTTGTTAACAAATTTTCTATTCAACAATAATCTAGCCTTTAAAAAAAAAAAGATCTATTTTCTTTTTCTTAAAGAAACTTTTCTTTCCATATTTGTAAAGAAAAAAGCCAAAATCTAAATCTCCAAGGTGGCAGGAAGGAATTTAAGTTTGCATGACATGAAACTAATCAAAAGTTGAGATAAACAAGGGTTTACAAAGTACTTAGTTGGAAATTAATATTCGACGAGCAGTAAATAATTGAGCCAACAAAAGTTGTGAGACCTTTTTTTGCTGTCAAAGCTAAACCATGACCAGGTGCTTTGTTTTCGGTAACCCTTGTTCCCGGGGATTTCCAAAACAGAGACGTTGTCCATATTTTGGTGCCGGCGCACGTTCGACACTCGGTTTCGCCAATTTCGGACTCTTTGTTCGACTCATGGTTTTTGGACACCTCGTGCGTGATCCGGCTTATCTCCCTTGGGCTTGACGTAATACATTTTTCCCCCTGACGCCTGTTTCTAACAAGTTTTCAAGCAAATAACTTTCCAAATAGAAAGCCGAGGAATCGAACATGGTCGTCAAATAAATTCAATGTCTCATTTCGAGTTAATTGATTTTGGAGTTTGGAAAAAGTTTTTCGACCGGCAAGGTAAAAAACATCATTGACCGCAAAATGGATGCAAATTTTCCTTTCAATTTTTCTTCCTCTGACTTCATTTTATTCTTTATCTTTTTTTTTTTTTTTTTTTTTTTTTAATTTTTCTTCTTTTTTTTCTTTCTGATGGAGTTCTCAGCGAGACTCGAGTCTTTTCAGCCAAGCTATTACGGAGTCATGTATTATTCTCTCTCGGAAAATAAAGTTGTCGCGACTATGTGTTGATACTGTCGGGTCGCGGATCGAAGTCGCCAACCACGACACTTCCGGGTATCGCCAGCCACTTATATCGCGCTCTCCAATCGAGTGCAAACATTCAATACTTCTTGTCATGTGCTAACTAAAAATTATCTCCTCTATTTCGTTCGCTTTTATTTGTTCTGAAAACAAAACTGCCCCCTTAAACGTAGATAAAAATCAAAATTCATCGTCCAAATTGAATTCAATCATACTCAGCTCTATTTTAAATCATTTTCAATTGTTCAACTTGGTTTTCGACTTTTAAAAAATTGTTTCCTACAAATTAAAGAAATAGAATGGACGAAAAAAATAAAGAAGCACCAAAATAAGAAGAGAAAGAACAAAAACCCAAGAGAGAAATAAAAATAGCCGAGCTTTATTTTTAATTTGAGAATTCAAATCAAAATAATGGACGAACGATTGGATGTATATTTTAACCAAAGAGGGAGTACTTATATGTGTTTGTCTAGCAGAGGACATTGTGTTTCTCGAGGCCGTTCATCGCGACATCTCAAGCGTTGTCTCTCGTGGGTTGCGAAACGGAATAATAGCACAGGGGTGACATTTTCATTAGTGGGCGGATCCGCGTGCTCGCCCACGTTTTTCGGCCGCGTCAACTTTTTTCTTTTTTTTTTTTTTTGCGACTCGGGTTCACGCAGTCTCCCGCTGCTTCGATCACTCAGTGCGCCAATTTTGCCATTGTTATTAAAATTGATCCGAATCTGTTATTAAATTCAGTCATCGCGTTTTTGTGAAACCGCTCGGCATTTACAGTTTGCTTATAAAAGCAAACCGTTGTTTGTCTTCAAATCCTCGTTTACCGTTTTATATCCAAATTTTTGTTATTAACGTTTATATTTTATTTATTTTACCCAGTTATTGTGACAATTTGAATGAAACGTCAACAGGAAGAAGAAACAAAAAAGGTAAAATAAAGTATCGAAATGTCAAATGACGAGAGTACATATGATATCGGTACCCATTTTTCCGGAGTTTTAAACTAAGACCGGTATATTTTTGGAACGGCCCGGACCGAGCGCTAATGCGGAATAATTTAGACGGGAGTCCCGTTAGTTGACGATTTTTTCGATCGGAGTGAATCCGGAATGCGAGATATCGGGGGCCGCGCAAAATGTGTAACCACAATTTTGTAATAACTCGCAAACGTGCGTGTTGATATAAAAGAAATAAATGAAATCTTGCCTCCCTCTATTTTGCGTTCACCGCAGATAAAATCGATACTCTCGTGGCTTTTTGAAAATAAGATTGTCTCGTGGAATTCGGGTCACGCTTCGTCACACTGTTGGAAGCATTATAAATGTTTCGTGTCTGGTTAAATACAAAAATGCACACCGACGAGAGAACGAAACGAGCAAATTTCGGAGCCCAACAAATAATACACGCCTGGTCGTTTTGAATTGGAGGGTGAATAAAAAAAGAGGACAAATAAACAAACACAAAGATCGACACAAAAAGAGCTGGAAATTAAATGAAATGAAATTGTGTTGTGCAGTGATCTATGTAAAACAGCGCCAAGGGAAATTTATCGGCAAAATGACGGATGGAAATTTGGCTTTGGAAATTGGTTTTACGTAATAATCATCGGGCAATACAATTTCCGAGGCTTTGCTTTGACGAACGAACATTTTTGACCAATCAGAATTCGTAATTGAAAAATAATTGTTCTTTTCGAATTTTAATCAAATATTCTGGATTAAATTGCATAATGAAACAAACATTCAGTTGGACAAATCATAACAAAATTATTGGACAACAAAAGTTAATGATTTTCTTTGAAGTTTTAATTGACGAGCAAGTTTCAGTAAATAAAACTACGCGATCAAAGGAAATGAACAAAAAAAAGCACAAGGAGACAAAACCAAATTAATTCAGTACATTCGTATGAGAAAAAAAAAAGTTTTCAAAAAACTTTCTCTTTTTATAGAATTACGTACAGAGCAATGAGATAAGTATAATGTTTCAGTTATTCAGTCAAATTATACTATCACGTGTAGTAACTATTATGTTAAATTTTTTAGTTGGTATTTAACCGTTATATAATTCTGATTTAAGGATAACCCTGTAACATAACCTTATTTTTTTTTATCCTGAGAGCCTGTTTTTACTTCTCTTTTTTTTCTTTCTTTCTCTCTATTTCATCATAAATTTAAACTTACGGTCTAAGGTATCGAATTCGATTAATAATTTTTTATTGCTTTTGAATAATAAAAAGTGACTTAAAAAACGCTGAATTTTAATGCTGACAATAAAATTGAACAATTTGAAATTAAAATTAATTGACAAGATTGTAATTAAAATTATAACGAAAAAAGTCTGTTTATTTTAAGCCGAAAGTCAAGATGGTCGACTGTTATGACTTGGCGTTGAAAAACAAACTGTCATAAATAAATAATTATGATAAGCAGTTTTCCCGGAGCGAACAATCGGATGTTTATACAGTCAACTGCAAAGCAACACTTGTTACATTGATTGTTATTTAACAAAGGTGCGTTTTGTGTTGGAAGGAGCAGCAGGTTTTTTTGTGTGCCGCGTCTAAGGTGCGCGGCAATGTCGTACGTTGGAAAGTGAAGGGAGCACGTGTGCACCTCAAGCACAAACGGTTTCGACCACACGGCGAGGACGCCTGGTCGCCACGGTTCGTGGCACTTCCGTTATAGTTATAATATATTCCGTCGAAAAACAACTCCTTTCGTGCAGTCATGTACCAAAATTCAATACTCCAGAGACACCCAAGCAAAGGAACGAAAAAAGAACAAGATTCTTTTATCTGTCTGTTGAAACTTCATGAGACATTCAAAGTCACAATGTTTTTTTTTTTTTTTTTTCAGACTAAAACTTGCGTAACCAACATTTTTCATTAGTTTTTTCTTTTCTTTATTTTCATATTTTTCATAAAGTTATGTTTGTTTGAATAAAATATTGGATTGAAGATTGACACGTAAATTGTAATTCTGATATAAAAAAAAATAGATGAACAAATACAATTTTAAATGTTAAAAAAATATGGAGACTGTTTAATTATATAAACAAATTGAATATAAAAATGTCGAAAAAATGGCAATAAGTAAGGTGTTTGAAGAGGAATTGAAAAAGAAAAAAGGTTGTTTGAGATTAGTCGAGCGATTACTTATAGGAGAGGTAGATTTCTCGGACAGCGGAAGGACATATGGAGTTGCGGTAATCGATATGGTGTGGCAAATATTTAGCGATTCGACTGTATGGAGACTGTATCATTAGGATTACTACATTTATGCAATTGCCGCGCGGCGCCAGCGAGCTATCACTTTCTCCTACATCGAAAGGAGTTGCCGTTCCGAAAGTCTCGCTCGCTGGAATCTCGATTGCGATTTTATTCCCGTCAAATTTCACGTGAGGTCGTGTTTTCTCGACTTGGCCTTGATATGGCCACGTTTGAAAAGAAAAATGCGACGAACTTGTTTCGATTTCAAAATAAATTCACAAGTCCCGGAATAAGATGCTAATTATCATTTGTAAAGTGTGATAAGTCATATTATTTTGGAAACAAATTAAAAATAAATAAAAAATAAATAAATGATCAATTTCGAACAAACAGAACATTGCCAAATTTTGCATCTTTCCTTTTTATGTCAAAATTTTCCAGATTTAAATTTAAGAATAACATTTCAAATTTGAATTCGTTTAAATTTATTATTGCCATCTGTGATACCAAAAAAGTATTTAAAAAAATAATGCACTTGTTGAATTTTAAATTCCAAAGCTTTGGTTTTACCTTATTAGATCTAAACATTGAGCATCGAACCGGCATTGATATTAAGGCCAATGTTAAAATCTAGTTCACAAAGCCGGATATAGAATTTTTATCGCTCTATTTGGTTACTAAATAATTTAACAATAAAGATACAAACATTGTGGCTTTTTTTACATGGGAGTAGTCATTTTTGTCAACGCAGAACAGAAAATACAGGGTCGATGCGAAAGTTTCCACTGGACCATTATTTCATTAGGACCAATTGGCTGGAATAAAACCTGTCATCTTCTCTGGCGCTTGATACACGCCGTACAAGTGACGTAACGTAATTTTGATTCGCGCGAATTGATTTTTTATCGGACGACGAAAGTCCCAACGGGCGTGAATCTCGCGCGGCCAAATCAATTTCGCGGAAAACCTTTTCAGGCGACTATTTTTTTTTAAATTTCAATCTCAAACAATTATTATCGTCATTCAGACATAAAATATATTTTTTTTAATTTTTAAAGTTTTAATGTTAATTCTTTCTTTTTCATGTTATGTAAGTTGGATTTAAAATTTGTTTCTATAAATTTTGAAACCAAAGAGGTAGAATTTAAAGGTTATTGAAAATGATAAAATGAAAAAGAAACAGGGAAAGGAGAAAAAAGAATATGAGACAAAAAAGTAGTCACAGCGAGGAGAGAAGATAACACATAAGTCGCCAATAAATGTCTATTCAGGGCGACAACAAAAGCGCGAAGACAATGTTGGTGGCGGTCGTTGGTCGCGTGATTAATTGTCGATTGACGTAATCCGTGATATTCGAGTAATGTCAGTCGATCGCGTCTGAGCAAAAAAGAAAAAGGACTCGGGCGAGCGTGCATTTTTCCGCCGACTTGCACCATCAATATTCACACCGTGTTTTGTTCCTTTCTTTCGCTCCCGTGTCGCGTGGCATCAACACCCAGATCGATACCCCCTTCGTTCCTTCTTATTATTTCCTTTTATTTTTGCTCCATCTTTTTATCCTTTTCTATTTTATTTTCCATTTTTTATTTCTCTCCGCTATTAATTATTTCACCGCTGAATAACACTTATTAGATCTCCCCTTTTTAAAAGTGCAATTAAACCTTGTTGACTATCATTCATTTTTTTTTTTTTTTTTTTTTTTTTTTTTTTTTTTTTTTTTTTTTTTTTTTTTTTTTTTTTTTTTTTTTTTTTTTTTTTTTTTTTTTTTTTTACCATTTTCTTTGCTTGAGGGCGAGACGGAGTTTTTATTTCGTTTCTGATTTTTTTTTGTCTGCCTCTTCTCTCTTTTTTTTCGCCTATCTAAAAATGTGTACTGCGGAGGACGACTTCGACCCTTGTTGCGATCAATGGCGGATACCACCAGCTGCAACGACGCTGTCCGAAGAGGGTGAAAAGAGACAAACCGATTGAATAAAGACGGACGTAAGAGGATGCGAGATCTCGTTTGAGAAGTGTCGTCGCCAAAACATCACGGCCAGCTGTTTTTCGAGACCCGCGACCACCGACTGGGGCCTCTCGCTAGGCTCAAAATCATTATTATTTATAGCTTCGTTTCCATTTGTGTTCCTTCCCCATATTTCACTTGTAATCCTCCACTTGATTTTCACAACCTTATGACAATTGAAATGGAAATTAATAACCAGAAAATATACAAAGTTTAAATATTTGAACTTTTTTTTTCTCAAGTTCATTTTATTATCATTATAAATTGATTTTTTAATTTAAGAAATTTGATCTTAAGAATAATATTGTTATTTTGTTTGTTTAATTATTTTTCAATAAACATGTGACAGGAAATAATTCAGCAAAAGAATTATTTTTCACCTGTTTGATGTACAGTTACTAATAGAGTTCAATGAATATAGTTATTCTAATTGTGATTAAATGAAATCTTCCAATTTTGTATATCAAATTGAACGGGTTGGATGTTTCCAAAGTGAATGAACTGAAAGTATTTGCAAATCGCTTACGCACACACCCCTGGACGTAACATGTGGTTTTTCAGCATCGAAACGGAAGATTCCCGAACATCTGTTCCCTGATGGCTTTTCTAAATTGTGACTCATGTGTCTCGAGTAGGTGTACCGGCGGGTTCACAGAAAATGCAGGCAATAAATTTTGTTTAACTTTGCTTTTATTACCAAGACAATTCTCTTAGATAAAACACTGGGACTTCTTATTATCTTAATCCTCAGGATCATGCTTCGCGGAGGGATTTTTCTTCCATGAACTACTTTTTGGCTAACCAGTTTTGAACCTTGATTTCCACGAACAAATTCATCTAACAAAATAGCATCAGCTGCTATTAGGAAGTTCAACGTTGAACATTAATGTTTTAATTAAAAATAAAAAGTTAAAATATAACCCAAAAAATGAACAAATGAAATATAAATAAACAAACTATACATTTAATTTAAATGAAAAATAAATGTAAAATGAAACAATACAAATTGAAAACAAAGAAAACGAGATGAAATAAGATAATACGAAAGTGGCATAAAAATAAAAAAAACAGGAAAAGTATGTAAAGAGGGGAGAAAAATTGTTCGAAAACGGGTGAAACGTTTCACATGCGAGCTAAGCAACAACCGGCGTTTGAATGGAATTTAAATTCTGATGAATAAACCTACACCTGGTTCGTAACAGGGGGTCAGGCGTATGGCGCGCCAGCACAAGTTTGAGCACAGAAAAAAAAATGTTGATAGATCATCGGGCAACACAACTATAACACTCAATTGATGACAATTAAAATGACATTTTTGTAGCATCTGATAGAACATTTAAAATGATTTCATACAAATTTGTACACAAAAACAAATTTTATATATCTTCATTTTCAGATGTTCAATTATATATTGCAAACTTGAAATGAAAAATCAGAAGGTCAATTGTTGAGCATTTCAGGTGATTCTGACATTTTTTACTTATCGCTAGAACCACCTTGAAAAAATCAATCATTATCATCAATCCAGTTTGAAAACTCACTCGCTCTCAGTTTTAAAATTAGAACTAAAAACTCGACGCAGCTTGTAATAACAAAATTACAAAAATCACCGTTCGTTATAGAGTCAAACGTGAGTGTTTCATATTTGCCATTTACGAAGTTTGCTCGTAAATTGGAATAAGAGCTCAGATCGTACATCAATTTCGCGACGCGTACCTTGGAGGGACATAATTTCTCCATGCACGTAACAGCGCTGAAAGCAAGATGAAAACAGCACGTACAAAGAACGAATCAGACCCAAAGGACGACTGAAAAGCACGAAAGCGATTTTTTTCAAAGCACTGGTCAAAGTTCGCTTCCTGTCTGTCAACAAAACTTTTAGCCCCTCTCCTTCCTCTTATTTTTTGCAAGTTGCACTCAAATAAGATGCCCACTTCACTACTGTTTCACACACATTTATGTCAGTTGAAAAAAAAAAACGGACTTTGTGTGAAAGAATATTCTACAATTCAACTGGAAAATTTTACTTTGGTTTAATCAAAACTATAAGTATTAGTTAACAATTTTATAATTATAATGTTGAATTAGTTTGAAAACTTAGATTCAATCCTCGTACATTGTTACTTTGTAATGTTATTTAGTTATTATTTTTGTTTGAACAATTTTGTTTAATGAAAATCTGAATAAAAGCTTTAATTTATAAGTGTTTTAAGTGAGTTTGGATGATTTTCATTTGAGATTGAAATATGTCTTCAAGGTGACAACGTCTCTGTTTTCTAAGGTTTCGTGCAAAGTTGGCGAGAACTTGATATAGCGTTAACACACATGTCGCCATAAACGTTGCCCCGACGACTCCGACTTAATGAACCTCGTCATACTCTATCGACAAGTCGTGGGATAATCACGAGAATTGATTCGATTACCAAACGCATGTGTCATTGTGACAAAAGAACCCACTTTTTTTGAGCCCAAGACCTTGCTTTTCCAAGAATGGCTACCTGACTTTTCGTTCTGAAAGGGAGCCCAATTTTGGAACATTTCTCAGTTCAATAGACTTTTTTTGTTTCTTTTGCATATACGAGTCATCCCAATATGCCAAACCAAATATTTGTTTATTCTTATTAAAAATAATAATGTTTAATACATAAATGTTAACTTTTACTTTTATACAGTTGTAAACAATTTTTTTATTTCGATTTCAAAAAATAAATGACAATAATGCTATTTAAATGCTTCGAGTAATTTCGTTATGTCATTATTTATAAAATGACGTGATGAGAAAAGTATTAGAGAAACCAAAATCGGTTCTACAAATGTTTAATTTTTAATAAAAACTTGTCACAACTCTGATACAACTGTTTTTTTTTTTTCCCGTTTATATTAATTAACGTATTTTTAATGGTTTTGTAAGAAAAAAATTCATACCAAGTGATATGATTCCGAAATATTGAAAGGAAATATCAAATTACAATCGCGATAAGGCGCGAAGTTTTAAATGAAATTTGATTTGGTGAAACGAAACATAAAATAACATAAACTGAAAAATAATTTTGGTCGCAATATTAATGCACAATTTCAAAGGTTAACATGACCCCAGCGAATCAGCAATAACTTTTTCAAATATTTTATTAACCAAGTGAACTTATTTATATCGACGTACTATTTTTATCTACAGGAATTGAAATCAAGCTGTAGATAGAAACGCTATTTAAGAAATAGTAGACTGTATGCTATTTATCAGTTCGTTAAAGCGTATTATTGAAAGATAATCGGACTTGAAATTTTAATTACCTCGTATACAATTGGAAAACTCAAGTCCAAAGAACTATTCATGCCAAAAATAAGAGAAACAAACATCAATATATTTTTTTCCCCACAATTTTTTTATTGTTCAAAAAATTTATTATACTTTTAAGCACTTGGAAATTTCCAACTTCTGTTACATCTCATGAAATGAAAATAATATTCTACCAACAATCTCAAAATTGTTAATGCCGATCTGTCATAATTTCTCTACCATTTCAACATATTCTTAATGTTATTCATCTTTTTTTGTTCACTTTCTCACTTTCATTTTATTTGTATGATGTCATTTGAAATATTGACATCCTAGTTTCGTACAAACATTTTAGAACCCGATTGATCTAAATCGTTTCCATCCAGCAGAAGAAAGAAATCTCTCAACGAAGAGGAAAGAAAAGTGCAGTGAGCGGGGGCATTTAACCTGAAAGTTGAGCGTTTGGAAACGATCGCAGGGACTGGTTAGGTGGGACGCTTTATTTGTCTGTGTTTTCCATCGGCGACACGCATGGCGTTTTCGTCATGCCGATATAAATTTTCTGTTTATCAGAATCGTCTGAACCCGATTATCACACTATCGCATTCCGCATCGCCGGACTTCTCGTCATCCAATGATATTCGCTCATTGCAATAAACAATCTCGTGTTATTGTTTCGTTCGGATCTGTCTGTTGGAAAGTTTCACAATCAAAAATGCCAAAGATTCCTCTTCTCCTGCCAGACAGAAAGAAAAACGCAAGCGAATCAACGAACAAACAACAAATATAAACAAACAATAGATGTAAACAAAGAATGTAAACAAACAACAAGCGCAAACAAATGAAACAAAATGTATAAGGGATGAAAGATGTAAACAAATGGTGGGGAAAAAAAGATGGCGACTCAAAATTTGGATGAAAGGAGCCGTACGAGAGATCTGTCGCGTGAAATGTTTTGAGCATGCGTTACGTAACGCGAATGTCAAAGCATACGGAACGAAATGCGGCCGGAGTGTTGGCCTCGATTTGCGTTTAAAGGTCCAGGGGAACGCGGGCTAACCTCAAAAGAGCGGGATGGGGTGAAAATTTGAGACCGTCACGTGTTCACAAGGTGGGGGGGAGACTTCTTTTTAAGGGGACTCCGTCCTTGTTGCAGACAAGAACGACGAAAAAAAAAAAAAAAAAAGAGGTTAAGTCTCAAGTTTGGTCTCACCTTGTTGCGCAGATACTCGTCGATGGCACGCTGCGAGGAGTCCGTGAGCTTGACGAAGATGAGCGACTTGCGTTCGTTGAATTTACTTTGAGACGACAATCCATACTGCGAGCCCGCCGACAGCGCCATTTCTGTCTCACAGGCGCTCCGCACTCGTACCAGCTGACGTCGGCCAAACTGAAATTTAAAAGCAACACTGGCGTTGAAATGATCCTTGGCGACTCAAATGACGGACGGAACAAAAAAAAAAGGCTGCCAATTGGTTTTGCGTTCGCACCAGACGTTTACGTGACGGGCATGTATGTGTGAGTGAACTGAGCGGCTGAGTATGCTCGTGATTGGAGAGAAAAAAAAACGAGGTCTGCGACACACTAACCGCGGCACACTCGCGTTGTTTTTTTTTCTTCTTCTCTTCTTTTCAGCCTTCTCTCTCGCGACGCTGCCGTAATCCGAATTCGCCCGGCGTGCGCGCACTGAACCACCCTCGGGATTGAGCGCCTGGACGTCACATATTAGCGCACCGACACGTTTCGTTTAAGATTTTCTCTCAATCTACAAGGAGGCGCCCGTGGCTTTCTGTCCACGGAACTAACACTACACACTTTCCAACGACTCTTCTGGCGGGCGGAGCTAAGCACGCCGACAGCCAATCGCCGTGGCCTGAGACAAGGTGGAGGGAAGGTGGGTTCGAGACGGCTCCGTGTTGTCACGTCTGCGTCCGGCTCGAAACTGCTGCATCCAGCCGCACCGACCTCTCAGCGCGATCAGCCGGCCCACCCTAACGACATCTGTACGTCGTTAGTGTAAACGCTCAGTTATCACTGCTCTTCCACACCCCTTGCCCTGCCCCGACCGCCAAAACTGTCGATAACAAACTAGAAACTTCGAATGCTTGTTTTTGTTGTTTTCTTTTTCTTTTTTCGACTTTCTTCTGTTGACATACCATTTTAACAATCAGCAATGGACGTGTATTGCGATGTGACTTTGTTGTTAATGTTCTGATGTCAACAAATTTTGTTTTGTTTTTTAATTTAATCTTCGTGTTTTTATATCAATAGATTTTGTTCTGTTTTTGATTGTAATCTTGGTGTTTTTGTATCCAAAGAATTTGTTTTGTTTTGTTTTTTATTTTGATCCTCGGGGTTTTAACCTTAAACTGACCATATGGGTCTGACAGATTCAGACTTTTTTTTTTTAAATCTGTTGATAAAAAAGGGTGTCTGGTTAATTGAAAAACAGTTTAGAATTTTTGTTTATTAATTTTCTATAACTCATTGAAAAAAAAGTTGAAAAAAACCCAAAATAATGTAACTAAAAATTGTGCTTTTTTTGTTAAATAAATCTTGTCGATTTACTATTTATCATAAAATGTATCTTTCTCTTTACAAAACTCTCCAATAAATGTTTTTTAAATAATTATCATTGGAGTTATATAATTTTAAAATGCACAGCTAAGAAATTTCTTTTGCTTTTTTTTCTATATTATTATAAATAACTTTCAAACAAATTAATCAATTTGTCTTGATGATTATCGTATTCCGCAAGCCTAAAACTTTCAAAATTATACTTTATGTTTATATTTCCCAAGTTATGTATGTTAATTTTATGTGGCTTAAAATACGGTCTGGGTATGTCAGTCCCATATGGATACTTGTGTTATATTTCAACAATCACTCACTAGAGGTTTGATATCAAAAGATTTTGGTTTGATTTGTTTACATCTGCGAAGGACTTGTCCTGGGATGTAACTACTGCAGTGACAGTTTCTGGTTTCCATTTTTTGTCTCTTCTTTTTTTATAATATAATAAAGTTGATTTGTTTACAAAAACGAGCCAAGGACAGGGATTTGTACGATAATTGTTTTTTATGAAATGAATCAGACAAGTCTTGAACTCGCAAAGAATCGCCTGATATATTTTGTTTAATGATAAAAATTATTATATGACCCTATAATCTTATAACATTTTTTTTTTTGACATAAATATAAACAACCGTCATGTAAATTAATTAAATTACGATACTAAAAAAGGTCAGAATTGTTTACTCCCGATGGTAATGCTGATATTGAAAACTTTTTTACTTTTCATTCTCTTCTTTTTTCCTTCTAATTCATATTGAATTTCAAATTAAAAAAATCAAAATTTATTCAACAAATTGAATTTCAAAGATCGGCATTCATTTTCAACAAATAAATTTAATTTTATTAGACTTTTGAATTTCGTTTGAAATGAAATATGTTCACAAAGAGGTGAAATGGTATTGACGAGATTGTTTATTTGATTTGGTCGTAAACTCAAACGTTAAAATTGATACTCGCAGATGCAAATGATGTTTTAGAAACTCATGCGTATATTACTTTTACCAAACGCGTGTTTACTCGTTATTTCAAATTCATTTGTCAGTTAAAGAGCCCGTGCTCCAAAGTGGTAATGCGATTTGCAGACTTTTGACTCGCAAGCAACAGTTTCATACGATATATGATAATGTCAACAGAAAGTACAAATTAAATTTCTTTATTTTTTATACCGATAATTTTTTTAATAAAACAACATAATTAGATTTCCAAATGAAACGGAATAAAAACAAAATGTAAACACATTTTTTTTTAAATTGATCTATTTGTTGTTGTTTTTTTTTTTTAAATCCGTTTGTCAACGAAGAAATTGACACAACTGTTTGAAAATTTTAAACGACAATTTATAAAAAAAACATTGAGTTGATATTAAAATTAAAACAAAAATTTGTGTACTTGCGTCCTATAACGTTTATGTAATATCAGACCAATGTAGTTTCTGAGCAGATAAAACTGTATGCGAGGATGCGTTCAAATAAAAACATTAAACCGTTCGTGGAAAATGATTTTCACGTTGGTTCTCATTATTGATTGGCACTTGCCGACGTCATATAAATTTGTAAGATGATGTTCGCGTTGAATACCAACTCCGACATTGGTCCAGAGTAACATTTGCATGAATTACTCATTTTGATTAAAAATACTGTCACAACATCGGTCTCAATGATGGTACACTAATGCTTTCAAACCTGATGCCATTTAGATAAAACGTTTTTACGGTTATTAGTCTAATAAAATAGAACCAGCTTTTTTTTTCCTCCACCTTCTTGCAATAAATAATTAATTTTTATATAACCTGAATTGTTACGTAAACGCCAGTTAACAGAAAAATCGCTTTTTGTGACTGCAATCTGATTGTTCAATTTTTTTCGTTATTTCTGATTTTGAGATGTTGAAAAACATTCCAAGAAACTGCAATTCGAATGAAATTCAACAGATTATATGCTACAGGTTTAGTTTAATTAAGCTGATAAAATATACAGCATAGCTCGATATTGTCGAACAAATATTATAATTTCTTAATAAGAAATGTAAAAAAAATATGGCATTTGCGAGACACAAATTATTCGGCCGCTTAATCTGGCTATTAATAACATAATCAAATATCAGCTGAGAATTATCACGGTGAGGTACCATTTTGTGAAATGAAACTTGAGTTTTAATTTGTATGAAAATTGTTTCAAGTAAAACAAAATTGTTAATCACATCAAAAATAAAAAAAACATAAACTTCATTTTTTTCCTTTTTTTTTTATGTAAATTTAACATTAGCATTTCAAATTCGGACACTCGTCTTCATTGAACATTTCGTCCTGAAAATTAAAAACAAATTCAAGTTTAAATCACCCGGTGATAACAAAATGTCAATTCGCGAGATAAAGTTTCTTTTTCTTTTTTCATGGAGAAAAACAACTTAACGAAGCGTGGTGAAAATCAAGCACGTTTAAGTATTATTTAAAACCCAATTCAATTTCATAGTTTCACTGAAATGACAAAAAATTCAAAATTGAAAGAAAATAGTGAAGAAAACTCAAATCGCAAAACTTTGTCAAATCTTGCACGGTCTGTCAAAACGAACGTGAAAAAAAATCACCGTTTTTGTTTCGTAACGGATGGATGACGGAATTACGTCAAATCAACACATCGATCGAGGCAAGGAACGAAAAAATGTAAATAAAAATATTTCAGCGCAAAAAACAGGTTCGCGAATATGCCAACTGATTGAAAGTGTTTGATCTCCCTTGAATAATGGCAATTTTCATCAAACACACACGGACAAAAGTTAATACCTTTTAATCGAGGAACAAAAATGATCGGCTGATTTAAATAAAAAGTTGGTTCCTTTCAACGGGCCGACTTACTTGAATTTTCAAAATGCAACTGGTTACCAACTCGGGACGGTCTTGGAACAATCGAACGACGGAGAGCGCAACATATTGGTGTAATCAAAATAACTAAACGCCAAAAAAGTATGCTTCTTCATTGGTGTTTGAAACAAGCTGATCCGTGCTTCTGAATGAATTGCAGTATTGTGGCTGGTGCGCATGCCCACTGGCGCGCCGGTCGATCGCCATTGCATCGTCTGCTGTTACAATGTTGTTAATTTCGTAGGACGAAAAAAGTCGCGGGCCCGGCTCGAACCCGAAGTGAGACCGACGATGTGAAACGCGCCCGACAATTATCAAACATTCCACGAAAGTCAGAACGTTTTTTTGAACCGTCAAAATGTCCGCCAACAACGCAACCGAGGTATGTTTTGTTCAGTCTGACTCTCCTATGACCCTCGATACCACATCGTCACACTCAACAATTCCAGACAATTTTTTTATCTTCTAAGACAAATTTACTCACACAATTCAGCTTCCCGTTACTTTGTCATTGTTGAGGCACTAATCGGTGGCTGTTTTTTGTGTTTATTAATCAAATTGATTATATCCCCAATCTACGTGGTTCTACTTACACGGTATGTATGTGACAATCCGAACGATGCTCGTGACATCTGTCGAGTGAAAACCCGATTTAATGAATTTTAAATGATCTTTCATGAGTCATTAAAATGACATTCTCGTTTACAAAAGTAAACAATAAATTGTGTTTCTAGGATATCTCTACTGTAGCTAAAGACTATGAACTAATTTACAATGTCAACCATTTTTTTTTCTTAACAATTTGATGTTCTATGATTTAAATAAAAAATTTGTTTATTTTTATTTGTTTTTTGTTCATTATTGTTTCCAAGTTAGTTGAAATCTATCAATGAAACATTTGTTGTATTAAAATTTAAAAATCAACTTGAAAAACAAAAAAATTACAAGAATGTAGAATGTGGTTTATAATTTGTGTTAATTTTATAAACATGGTATCGAAAAGCGTTCAACAGATCAGCATAAAGTTTAAAACAAAGCAAAGAATTAGAAAACATTATTATATTTAAGATGACAAACGACTGTTAAATTGTTGGCAACAATTCTCAGAACCCAAATGAAAAAACAGATAATGACGTTACAAATCATGAACACGGTTCAAATTGGTTGAAACGAATGACTTTTTCCATGGGACGATACCAGAAATAAATAACACTTTTCATTTTGATACTGAAATTTGATGGACAAATTTAGATCGAACTTTGTTAAATGTTTCAGGTCTTGACGCTGAAGGAAAAAGGAAATTCGTGTGTGCGTGAAAACAAATATGAAGAGGCGATGCTCCACTATACTCACGCTCTGAAACTCGACCCGCAAAATTATTCCCTGTACAGTAACCGGTCCTTGGTATTTTTAAAGCTACAACAATACCATTTTGCAATGGAAGATGCGATTATGACAATTCAACTCAAACCGGATTGGACCAAGGTGTGCATTAAAACCAAAATCTAATCCGAAATATTGAAATGTTGTTAATTTTGTTGTTACCATTCAATTAGCTAAAGAATTGTTTAAAATGTTTGTAGTTAGTTTAACTATATCTTGTCATATAAAAATTAACTACAATTTTTTTGCACATTCATTCAGCCTATTTCAATGCCAAAAATTCAGAAAATAAGTACAGTGAGTTAGAGATGGAATTTTGCTATTAGTTTGTTCAAATTTTAAAAACAAACAAACATAATTTCATTTTGATATATTAGTAAAGATAAAGATAAGGATTATATGCGTACATTATAGATTATTAATATATTGGATATAAAATATAATTATTCAATATCCAGTTTAGAAAAAAACATGTGCTTCAATGTTCAGAGTGCTTAAAAAAAAACAAAGTAAAAAGCTTTTAAATGCTACTAACGACGGAAATATTATTATTGTATTAGGGTTATTTTCGAAAAGCCGAGGTAGAATCGCAGACTTTTCGCTTCAGTGAGGCACTTCAGTCATATGAAAAAGCACTTGCACTGCAGCCAAACGATCCCAGTATACTCGATGCTATGAACAAAGCATCCAGATCACTTATCAAAGACAGAAGAGGTATTTTATTTAATTGATAAACGTAATTAATAAAAAAAAAGTCTGTCGTGATGTTTTTGTTGCATACACAATTTATTGCTAGAGATATCTGCAACTTGACAATAATCAACCTTATCCATTGCATTGTAACTGAACAAAATCAAAATTTGTTCACACGATATGAAATTGTTTTGTTTTTACATTGTAAATTGGTTTGTTAAACATTGCAAGTTTCGGTATCATTTTAAATCAAGATTATTTTTCTTTTTATTTGTTTTATTTTTTAAATGAAGTACAAAGTCACAAATCAAGTGACATCGCGCGCGAACAGCAATCAATACCGTTCAGAGATTTACATGTAGTACAAATAATGTGACCCGATATTATTTCAGCCGATCAACAAATACCATGGCTCGGCGCTGGAGTTGGCATTATTCTTGGCGTGATTGTGGTAATTGCTGACTACGTATTTACAAACAAACCAACGCTAACGGTAAATGACTTATGCTTTATCTATATCTAATTTTTGTCATTGAGATTACTATTAGTTGTATCTTAACATCTTGCTAAATATCAATACGAACTTCAACACAGTCTGATTTCATCATCCGTTGGAAAACCATTCAATCACTGTGACATAAACTTTAAACACTCAAATTTGCAAATATTTTAAATAATTTTTGTACTTTATGTTTTTTAAATGTCTTTTTGTTATGTTAACTTATTATTTACTTGACTTTTTTTTCTAGCACCCATTGTTAATGGCATCTTTGACGATTTCGATAGCTATGGTAGGATTCGGCATTGCCAAAGGTTTTCGTTATTTTGTCAAGTGTCAAAGGAAATCATTGTTAGAACCGCCGATAGATTTATTAGGCCAGTGTGAGGAAGAAAGTCAGAAGGCTGAATCCGAAAAAGTTGAAGAGAAAGATCGATATCCTAAGTACAGTAAAGCTCAAGCTAGACAGAGGTTCAAGAAGGGAAAGTCATAGCGCAACTTTGGAACCGAAAAAATTGTTTGTACATGCATTTCAAAGCCCAATCACTACCTTCTGTAATTTATGCAGCGCTTTTTTCAACTTTTGCAGTATGTACTATATACGATCAAACTATCAACTGTAGTAAGCCACAAACATTTCTAAAGTCCAAAATATTTTTATTGCAAACAAACTAATTATTTTTAAATCGTGAAATTACTACCAAAAAGTTGAGTCCAAAGATTCGAGTTTGCTTACTATTATTCTTATTTTATTAATCATTTGCAAAGGATAGATTGGACTTGAAATTCTGTGGCAACTTTACACGTCATCACTTTTAACATTTTGTACGTAACTTTTGCACGGATTCTTATTCCAAGATATACAAATATAAAAATTAATGAAAATCTTATAACAGTTTATAAGGTGATATAAGAATGATATAAGAATTATTTAAATGATTACAAAATTAGTATGTATCACTTGAACTCTATTTAAAAAAAAGCATGGTATAATCTGTGACTAAACTTGTATATGTATAAGTATTTTAATACGGCAAATTTCACGTTCGAATTGCAGCTAAACTCATTAAATCGCGAGTACACGTTTTCTATACACTGTGCATTTCAATTGCAAAAATTTGTCATTACATGGCGTCCGTTTTGTAGTTTTACGTATACTGATGTATCACCAAGATAAACGTTGAATAATGCAATAAACGTAATTCAAAACTGCCAGTATTGTTGCGAAGCTATCACTTTGAGCCAAAACATGTTACATTTTTTTTGTGTTTTCAAATTGAATTTTCGTTCATGAAGGCTTTTATTTTGTTACTATTTATTTGCGATGTTTCGGTGTCAGCGTCGTTTTTCTGTTATACAAAAAACGACATGATTAATATTCCATCGGTGTAATTATCACATTATGAATCAAAGAGGGCGGAAAAAAAGAGACAGTGAATAATATTAAATGTAACAAAATGTCTGCGAAAATCGGATTACCTCGAAACTTGTTACGGAACGCGAGATGAAGTACGTTCATTGTTACAAAGAGGCATTAGTCACAAACGTGACACTGCAACGAATTTCACGACAAATTTTCTCGACTTTTACATGCACTCCTGTTTGCACACCGAAAGAACCAGTTTAGCAGGCCATATTAAAAATCTCGTGGATTACACTTTATCCATCAGAAAACAACGGTTTGGAACATTTATATCATTTTTGTTTCTATTTCAAAAACTAAAAGAAACGTTTTCTTTTTAACATTATGATTTTCATTTTGTAGATATATTTTCTACATGATCTAGCACCAATCTTTTTTGTCATCGTTTCATGCCATGCGACTTTAAATTCCACTAACTTGTATTAGGTGAAATATCAGAGAGCGTATATTGCGATTAAACGTTAACTTGGATTATGAAATCATGGCCGTGATATTTTGCAGTGATACGAATGATAGTTTGAAGTGCAATGAAGAGGTTGTTTCTTCTCTAAAGTTTTGGTAGTTTTTCATTTGGAATAAGTTAATTCAATTGAAAAATGCAAACAAATATACAAACTTTCTGATAATGAATTTATTATTTGGTAAATTTCATACTTAATTAGTTTTTAAATATAAGAAAAAATATGTTGAAATTTATTCAAAAGTGCACTATGAGAGAGAAAGAAAAAACAAGTGAAAAACTCGTTTGTACTCTATTAAAAATATGATATAAAAATAACGTTTGTGAAAGATGTCTCGTTCAGGGAATAAAGTGTACTTTGCATCGCCCCTGTGGCTATGCAACCAGCCATGAATGATTAACTCTTACAGGGACAATAACCACACGCTATAGTCTTTGCGTTTTGTTTTGTTTGAGTTACACATTGCTTTTGCATTCGCAACCAAAATTGAGATGAGTGAACTGTTATCGCTGAGAGTTGATATTAATTAGAATGGGGAAGGAGAACGATGAACCGGTAGTTTTGAAAGTTGATGATTGATTTAAAGAATCTCAATTCAAGTAGTTTCAATTTCGATTTCGCTTTAAAAAATAATTGACGCAGATAGAATATTCATCATACACACACTCTCCGAATCAATAACACTTTTGTACCGATGAAATTCAATTATTATTATGTCTCGTATAAACTGACGCTCGAAATATCTTTTTTGGCATTGGCGACCGGAATGTTTTCGTTGTTGTATGGACGTTTAGTTTTCACTAACAGCCCTCCACGACTGTACGACGTTTTTGTTCCAATTCAAAGTTATTTTATGTTTAATTGCACTTTCATTCCCAATTGTCAATTGAAATCCAATTATTGATACGTCATATTTTTCATGCGATTCGTTTTATTTCATCGGAGGATCATTTGATCTTGCTATTGTGAATTGGTGTCAAGCGATTGTTCATCAAAGTTCACTGATCATCAATTATATTTATTACTATATTCACTGAATTGTTGTTTTAAAAACTAAAATTTGATTTGTTGATAGGTTTTTTTATTTTAATTCCATTTGAAGCTGTTATTATTTTATTACTTAATTAGTTCAATTCTGTCAATTTTATATACTTTTTGTAATCCATAATTCATCATCTTCGATTATATCTAACAAATTTTACCATCCAATTTAAAAATATTCTTTTTATAATTATTTAATTTATACATTGTATTATCCCGTTGTGGCATGTGCTAGAATATTATTATTATTGATATTCCTATTATGAAATATAACGTTTATCGGAAATGCTGGTAGGATGAAAGGGTTGTCTATCTCCAAGGGTGGATGGAATATGAATTTAACATTTACATATACCGTCTACTGCAATATTTTGCAAAACCAACTTGGACGTGGATCCTCTTTAGAATGTAATGTTAATAATGATCATAAAATTTGCATATGAATAATTTTGATTCGTATTAAAAATTGCAATATTCGTTGCATTATCAATATTTTATTTCCAATTAGTGTTAACGATAAACAATTTTCAACATTTTCAAATAAAACGCTAACTCAAGTTTTGAATATTGATTTGGAATATTTTAAACTAAATTTTTAAAATATGGATTTTGATCAATAATATGCAATCAGAAAATTCATATATACATATACGTATATCTGTGAGTGGTTAAAAATGAGGTTTATTATTTAAAAAATTGTGATTGTAATTTTTTATCACGGTTTGTAATTACAAAAGGAGATTCTTTTATTGCTATTTTATATTATTTTCAACCCACTTTACGATTGCAGAATGGTTCTATTTACATTTAGAGCTGGAATCAAAAGAGCAATCCTATTCAATGCGATATAAATGTTCGCACCACCCAGCGAGGGTGAAAAACGATTGTTCGCGCAATATGATAAAAAGAAATCCGCTCCGCCGTGTTCTAGAGATAAATTTAGAATTTACACGATATAAGTAAAGACATTTGAATCACAGGGAAAGATCCTGTTTCAAATTACAAGCAATATTTGAACTGTATCTTTCTTTTTTTAATTTAATGCATTTTAAATATAATAAAAATCTTTGGATGAATAAAGAAAAATCATTTTTTACAAATTCGAGATTATTGTTTAATCTTTGTACATAATGTTTTTCGTTTATGATTATGAAAACATTTCATAAAATTGAAACCGAATGAAAATTTAGTTTTCATTTTATCAATTTGGCTACCCCGTAACCTATGCATATTTCAGTAGTCACATGCTGCACTGAAATCTTTAGAGGAATACCTTATACGGACTTACGTTACGCTCAGCTTTTGTTGTAAAAAGCGTTGGGACAAAAAATGTCCAAACTATCGTGTTTTTAAAAGCAACCGCAATTTAAACGAAAAGTGCAAGGGAACGTGATACTGCATAAAAAATTCTTTCCCAAACGTATAATATTCTTCAATAAAAATGATTTGAATAAAAAATGAAAAACAAAAAAAGAAAAAAAAAACAACAATGAAAAAGAGAATTTATGCGATGAAAATTTCAAATCATGATCAGTCATTCTATGATAAATTTTCTGTTATAAATTCATAATTAACATTGGTAATTGGCTTTGATGTCGTAATAGCTACGGTTGATAACTCATCGAGAAATTATGTTCGCGTGCATTTGGATGTACAAAGTAAAAAATTCTCTACAATTCGAGCACCTTTGATACAACTTTGATGATTTATGTAAGGATGAGACCTCGATGAATGTTTGACGAGGGTGCTCGTCTATTTTGAATGATACTTTTCGTCGATGATTCATGATACTTTTTGTATCATTTGAGCCTCAAGGGTAATCATAATAATTTCCCTCAAATAGTTACAAATTTGTTCCTCAATGTATTTTACTTTAATACAAATTTTGCAGTGAAAATATTTTCTCAATTAAATTTAGAGATTATTAATACCAAACTTGTTTAATAAGAAATATATATATTTTTTTTCTAATTCAAATCAAATAAACATTAAAAATTCAAAACATATCGATGAAAATGTAATCAGGAGGTGATATTTAATTTAGGAGAAAATCATAATCAAATCGGAAAAAAGCTTGTTTGCTGAAGTTTCGCAGCTTCAGCACATTGAAAGTTCAAAGAATCCTATAGGAAACTCAGTAAATATCAGTGAAAACTTTTTGAACGATAGACCGAGCTCTAAACTAATAAACCAAAGCTCATAAATTATCCATCCATATTTATATACTGCTTGAAAATATTTCATCTCATTTTCTCATATAACATTTCAAACATGTTTTCGTTTCATAACACCGATAACATGCTATTTGCAACAAATATTTTTGCAGCAGCTTTTGTTGTTCGCAAGTAGCGCGTCCCACCTGTTCGATCAATTTAAAAAACTTGTCTCCTCTCTGCTGCAACTTCGGCTCCTCTGAAACGAAGACGGTACAAATTTTTGAATACAAACTGGCGTACAAGAGAAGAGGACAATAATGTTAGAATAGTTGTTCGAAATGTTTCATTATCTATGTATTACTTTATAATACTTGCGGGAGAAATTACAAAAGTATCCTGAGGTAAAGAAACGTGGAGAAAAACACCTGTGCTGATCACGACGGTAGCCGATCTTTACGTGGGCAGGCAAGGAGGGAGGGAATGCAACAAAGTTGCATTCTATAGAGGAGAAAGGTTTTCTAAATAATGATAATATTAATGATACAAAGAAAAATAAATCGCAGGTTCGAGTTATTTCGACAAAAATATTTTAATATTCAACATTTAATTCATTCGTTATTAAACATTCAATTAAAAAGAAATTAAACATAGAAGTATGTAATGTGTGATCATATATGAAAACAATTCTGTTATATGTGTTAATGATTTATGTTACATGTATTAACTGCCAATTTAATTTGAGACATTTATTTCAATCAAAATTCTTTTTTAATAAAAAGTTTATATTTTCAGACGTGAAGTCGGTTTTGCAAAATTAAAGAGAAAAACCAGAAGATGAACGTTTCAAAATTTGATTTAATAAATAGAATGCGAACTAATGAAAAAATTAAATAATAATCGGATTTGTAATTGATAAAAGAAGAAGGATGAGGATGGAAATAAGTGTCGAAGAGGGGAAAATAAGAAAACGGTAATGAACGTTTGATATTAACGAGAACGAAAAGTGTATGATTCGTTCTAAAACCCCCGAGTTGGTCCATTACTAATTCAGCGAGCTCTCGGCTTGAATATCTCCTTATATATGCGCGCTGCCACTCATTATGCAGAGCACACAGTCTATTACATCGATCATTCTGAAAGAGGAGAAATGAAATCAGCAGTTAAAATACGTGTCTTGCGATAACCGATGCCGCGCCGGTGTCGTCGCTAAGTCGCGTGACGGATTTCGCTCGTGCCGATTGATCGCCAATTTACAATCGTGAGAAGAAAAGAAAACATTCGAGCTCAAGTTTTGAGAGGAATATCTCTGTGCGACACGGCTCTCCAAGAGCTGCGAAAATAATTAAAAGAATTCCTAGCTGCGGCGCATGCGCGCTCCAGGCCCCGTTCTCGGTCTGCCTTACGTTTTGTAAAAGCACATTTTCTCAGGAGCTATCACCTCCTAATGCTCCCGCGTACCATCATTTTTATTGCCCTTATTTCGTTTATGCGAAACCGTTCCATTTGTCCTCCTAGACTTGATACTCTGAACCTTATTTACTTTCTCTGAAAAATAAGAAAGTTACACTTTAGTTTACTTCTTTTCAAAGTTGATATGCTAAAGCTTCAAAATCATGATTTGATCGGAATATAAAATTATTGTTCAACAAAAATTATGCCGTTCGCTTTTTGAAATAATATTGTTCAAAGAAGACAAAATATAGTCATACAAAATTGCTTATCTTGAGAATTTTTTTACTGTCATACTAAATAGCATATACTTTATTTATAACTTCATAATTGTGCATTAAAATTTTTGCTGGCAAGTTTTTTTTTTTAATGATTTCAAACATAAATTAATAGAGCTACGTCAATAATAATTTGTTTGTATGTGAAAAACTTGGAGTTTGTCGTATTCGTCTAAAATAGAAATTTTCAGTTTGTGTATTACTGTTGGACATGTATATAGTTTATACATTTGGTTCAATGTGAATTTACGAGTGAATCGATTTAATAATAAAAACAAATAAAAATAAAAACATTTTATTTGGAGTGTAAAATTCACCCTAGTTTGTTCAACTTTCATTTTTAATACTGTTGGCTGTTGCATTTTCGAGTCATCTTGTTCAGACTACAGAATAAAATTCAAACAAAATTCAAAGAGTTTCAAGAAAATGCGAATATAATAAAATTAAATAAAAGACGAATCCAAAGAAATGTCTCATTATGCTTAATTTACAAAAGAAAAAGCAAATATTGATTTTTCACACCCACGCCGACTTGATGTACAATAAAAATCCAAAAATTTTATTTGATTACAGTCCGATCTGATAACAATCAATCTAGAAAAACATTGAGCTGATTCAAACTCGTTTCGTTTTTACTATCCATCAGATAATCGTTTTTACTTTCAGTTTAACAATTTATATCATCGTGTTAGTTCTGATATCGTTGAAAGCATGAGTAAAATGAAAACTAGGAAGTACTAAAAAAAATGAAACGGCACGATAAAAATAAAAAAAAAATTAAACAAAGAATAATCTAAAAAATCATAGTCAGAGTGGTGGTGTCAACTTTTTACATGTCTGTTTATTTTTCCTCGTTGCCTTTTATTCTACGACTAATTGAAAAGTGTCCAACTTTTTGAGCCGATGAAACGGAAAATAAAGAAGCATTGTCAGGAGAAGTTTATCGCGCTGCTTTCTATAAGCCGACTTGGGCAACTATAATATAGTGCGCATTACGCGAGCAAGTAAAATGTAACAGTAAATCTGAGAACTATGAGAGAGTTCATAAAGCGTGAACGTACTCGTTACATAGCAGCTTAACATCACAGCTGATATAGAGCATCATTGAACATGTTTTTTGATTGAAAAAAAAAAAAAAAAAAAAATTTCCTGGCATCGGATCAATTTTTTTTTTCCTTTCACTTAGCAAACAATCCCGGACGGTAATAAATGTCAAAAAAGTCAAAGTCATTTTTCTTGTAGATGAAAAATGGTTGCAAAAAATTGATATGAAAAAGAAAAAAAAAAAAACAAGTTTTGGTCCACGGAGAAATGAGAATCGAGAACAAACCACGCAGCTTGGAATTCTATTAAGCAGTTGGGATGGAAAAAAAGTCAACATTTTTATTCAATAACATCCATCATCGCAATCAAATCTGTCCTTCTGAAACTCCTCCTCAACTCAATTACTCTCTTTTTCACTAACTTCTGCGGACAGTTTTGACGCGTCAACCCGAATCCGAGAGTCCTTAATTGAATCACTGAAAACTTGCACGCGCTGGCCGATTTGCAAAAAGGAAAAAAAAACAAACAAAAACAAAACAGGGTAAACATAACCTCAACTATCCCTCGACTTGTTCCCACTTGATCTCCGGCCGAAACACTGATGGAGATCGGTCCGAAAAGTGTGACAAAAATCGTCAGTTCTGTGGGCATCATCATTTTGTTGCTCGCGGTTCGGAGCCTCCGCTGAACGCGGTCGGCTGGCGCATGCGCGACTTTCTTCGAGTCTCGGTTCACCCCACTCGTGGATTGGCGAGTCCGCTGGCTCTGAGGTAGGGTGGCTGAAAAGAGTGGGACTGCGATGTTCGTGTACACTGATGCTAACTCTCGAATCTTTTTCCCTCAAGTTGACTCAAATTTGCACCCCACCACCTGGCCTGTGTGTGTGTGTGTTTCGGTTGACGCTCGGGAGCTTCGACTCACGGACAAGGCAAGAAAGCGAATCCTCTCCTTCGCTCGTTGCAGCAGTCAACTTGGACAGATTTGAATGCTCAAAAGTTTTCGCGAAAGATGACACAGGCTATTAGTGCAATCGTAACTGCGCGCGTAAGAGATGCGCTGGCATCGCCGGCGTTGCGACTTTTTTGGTACCCCCTTTGTTTGCCCCTTTCCTTGTTGTGGTTGCGATGATAAAAAAATCTGTTTCTTGTTTCAGCTTTTAATTGTAGGTTAGATGGGTCAAGGAATCAATTGATGAGATAATCTAACAAGTGTTTCGCATAACAAGAGAAGGAAAATAAGATTTCATTATTTTTAGTCCGTTGAGAAAAATCGATAGAAGGAATAATGATACAAAAAATGTATTGACTGACGCTTGTTTTGCTTTTGTTTTGTTTGATAGAACATTATCTTTTGCAGGAGGGCGTGTAGAACAAAAATAGTTTCTACATTTGCTATAACTGGATTCTTATTTTTGGTACACTCATTTTGTCAATTTGAGACGTAACGTTTGTTCTGTTGCAATTAGACAATCAAAGTTTTTGTTTCCTTGACATTCAAGCAAGTTTATGAAAGAGGAATGTCGTTGCTGATTGTGATACTACGGTTACCATAGAAAGATTGTATTTATTTTTATTTTCATGTGGTACTACTTTCTGTGGGTGATTAACAATTTTAAAAAGTAAATCTCACGATTTGCAAAGTAGGTTCAGTGGATGAAGACAAAAATCGAAAAAAAACCTAATGTTCAATGGTGAAGGAGTTAATTAATCAGTAATGTGAACTGGGTTTTCGATCTTGATAGTTAGCCCTTCTATCTTGAATACATTGTAACTACCGACTCGGTACATTGGCTCCGCTTCAACACACCTAAACAGTCGAGGGGATAAGTTTCTGGATCGGCACTCAAAACATGACACCGACTTAATTGATGAGCATATTAATGCGCTCTTCAATTCGGGACTTGAAAAACCTTATAAAATGGTTTAATATTGAAAAATGAATCATCAATTTACTTCGGCCTTGCACTTTCGTTTGCTCAAAACATAACAAAATTTTTCCATTTTCTGCGCGACAAACATTTTCAATTACATTACGCGACAATCTTTTTCATGTGTAATATTTGACCTTTGTAAAATTTACTTACGAAATAAAATAAATGTTTCAAATAGAGACTTTTGTTTCAAAACAAGAATAAAAGAAAAAAGTTACTAAATTGTGGCACGTAGGGTTCTTATGTTTTATTCTTTTCAAGTGGAAAATGGAATGAAACAAAATTGATGATCATATTTTATATTAAATTACGTTTTGATTTCATCAGTATTTAAACGTTACATTTTGAAGTTTAATTCAATTGTTATACTATGAAATATATAAATTCGTTTTGTCATCGTAAATTTAAATATTCACAGGGATGGGAAATTTCATAATAAATTTTATCGATGCAAGTTTGAATATTCATCCTCGGCATGTATAGGTTGTTGCTGACAGCTTGAAGAAAATCAATGTAAAAGTGCGATAGCTTTTATGAAACTCGTAAAATTGTTTCTCCTTAATTATTCATTTATTTATTTAAAAATAATCGATTCAAAAGTGAATTGTCAGAAATTCAAAAATTAACTTTTATCTCTTTTTAGTTGATCATAATCAGTGATTTTGAATGAAAAAAAAAATTTACTCAAAAGTTATAAAATTGATGACACGGCGAACAAAGGAACTTACGAAAATGTTTAATACTATAGAATTTAAAAAAATGCCACACAAAAAACAGTAACTTTATTACCTGTTGTCTACAACGTTTCAACTTGGATGTACAATTTTGCGAATTACGACATATACAGCAGTACGATCTGCGTATGTAAAATAAATTGAGTGGCGTTTGAGAATGTATCTGAGTTTTTAACTGTGAATCTTTGGAGTTTGATAAATGCATTAATATTTTTATCTGAAAGTTTTATAATTTGAAATTAATTTCTATGTTGAAAAAATACTTTGATTCGTTCATTTAATTTGTATAAACACTTTTTTATGATAAAAATCTAAAATTTGAAATAAAAATGTATCATATTTTTTAAATTCAATTACTTTTATTCTTGTTTTCAATTTTATAATCAAATTTCATTTGAATTTCGTTTTCAGTGATGATGATTATTTAAATTGATTTTATGAAAGCGAGGCACACAATAAACAATTCCGTAACGGATGAACGCTATAAATCAATTCAGTATACGTGAACACCAACCTGGTTGCATTTTTGTTGTAATTTAACATCATAAAAAAGTGTTTTTTCGTGTAACAAAAATGAAGTTGAAAATGAAAATGAAAAAAAAAACATATAAAAACCTTTATGAAATTATTATCAAAAACTTAGACATCTATCAAAAAATTTAATAAAAACATTATTTTTAAGTAAATCTCATTTGTTTATAAAAAATGTGATTTCATTTGAATCATTTATAGATGTTACGTAAAGTCAATTGATTTTTAAAAATGTTTCTGTTATTTTCATGACAAGCTTAATAAAAGAATTAAAATGTTTACAGTGTGTAACATTGAAACAGACATTAATTCAAAGTTACATTGCATTACTGTAGATTTCATGCTGTTTTAACTTAACTTGGCAAGCCCTGCGAGAATGTAAGTTGAGTGTCGACTGGGAAGCAGTTTTTAAAACTACGCCAACTTCGTATGTTGCCTGTAAAATGACGTGATTCCAGCGTCTTTTGCCCCAGCCCTCTGGTCATTCGAACTGACTGTTTTAGTACCTAAAAACTTGGAATTTCGAGTTTCCCAGAGACAAAGTCTAAAACTTTTAATCAGACTCCGGAAGAAATGACGCGATGGGTAAAATGATACTTGCGAACACGGTTTTTATCGTCTCTTAATAATTTCAGTAATATCCGTTTTTTCCAAAGATTTGAAATCAAACAAGTTAAACATGAATATTGAATAAACAAAATTATTTTGCATGAAAAAAAAGTACAATCAAATTGTACAATACAAAAATAAAAAATTAATTATTAAAAATATTATAAATTGAAATCAATTATAATAACATTTTGAATGAAAAAAATACTTGATGAAATGAATAATAAGTGGTAGGTGATTGTTCTGATGATATATATCGGTCATTTTTATGGTCTTAATAAGTTGATTAGTTTTGACAGGAATGGAACATGAAGTGTAATAACACAGTAAAATTTCATGCATTGAGAATAATAAAGCAGTTTTTTCTACGGCGAAAACGGCTGCCGTAACCATCGAGGGTGGTAAGCAATCGTTCTCACGACGGAATACAAATCGGTCGCTAGTTGCAACCCGGATTTCTCTATACAGACCAAGTAAGGAGACTTGACATCTCAGAAAATATACTTCAATAGAGACTTATAGCTCCTAAAAAACCTATTCTAATGTGCCTTTTCTCGCGACATATTAAATTTCTTTCAAATTCAACGGTTTGCAACTTTCGTTTTGTTTCCGACTTTCAAAACATTCTTCTAAGGTTTTGCACTTTTTATTTATTAAGGAAATTTTAATTTCACTATTTTGTATTTGCAAAAGCTGTTATAGAACCCTCTTCTTCTATACATATATAAGATATATTTTATCTCCAATAAAATAGGCGAAAGTCATATTGTTTACAAATATACAAATAATTTTAAATGCAATTCATTTAGTTTCAAAAACTTTACACAATATTGATGTATTGGATATAAAACGCAAAAAAAATTAAAATTTTATTCCAAGATGAAAACCAGCGTGTATTTTTATTTCCAGTCACGTAATTGATTTTTTAATCTCATAAAGAAAAAAAAAGTTTTGCAGCCTTTTACGTAAGCGGTTAAAAATTGAGCAATTTCAGAGAAAATGAGTGCACCCACTTGATTCTGCACATTATTCGATTCTGACACGACTGTTTATCTTCTGATGGATGTACTCTCAAATGCTGAAATCATATAATTGAAACACTTTTGATTAACCATCCCATCTCATTCAAACAAGTAACTTATTGCTATTCACAAACACATCAACATAATTTACAATTGCAAGTAATTCAAGTCTAATGTAAACAAGTCCTTATACACTACTGGCATCTTTTGTTACAGTTTGTACACCAAATTTCATAACAAACAAAAAAAACAAAACTATAAACATGACAAATTCACAATCCCAACGAATAAAGTTAGTTCGACATTCTATTCCTCGACCTCTGTTTTTTTTCATCTTTTCAAACAAAACAACCCAATTGTGTTTGTTTACATGAAAATTTGACGAGAAAGAAAATAAGTATACTACAAACAATGACAATATAAAGGTTATGGGACAATTTTTGCGGTTGGATAAACAAAAATTGAATTCGTAGATTATATACAATAATTCGATTACAATCACATTCGCGATGAGTTGATAACAAAAATAATAAACAATAGACGTTGAAATTATTTGACGTTCACATAAATAAATAGTAAATATTGGAGAAACAGAGGAAGAAACAAAAATGTGGTATGAAATTGTGCGTGGACGGGAGTGTGACAGTTGTGAGCGTGGTGCAACAGCGACGACTAACGTCGGGATTCGCATCCGCGTGAATCGTGAATACGGTGCCTGTCGGGGACAACACATAGATGGTGGGAGCGAGCGCGTGGATGCGCTTTCCTTATCGTCGGAGCCGAAGTTGTCCGAAAGGTTCGTGTGTGCAAGTATTTAGGTGTGTATTAGTCGGTGGTGGGGGTCGACTCGACTCGACTCGAGGGAAAAAGATTCGAGAGTTAGCAGCACTGGTTGGGTTCGGTGCGTCGCCGAGGCGCAAACGCATTCGAACGGTCGGCGAGCGAGCTTCGGGATAAACAGTGCCAGAGCGAGTGAGAGAGAGGGCGCGAGTGTCAGAGTGAGACGGAGCGAGGGAGCAGCCAGAGAGACGATCACGATGCACGGCGAGCAGCCACGGGCTCAGGGCTAAGGGCTCATCGGGCCTCGACCAGCGCAAACCCCAAAAACCGACCATGGAACAGACCAAGCCGCCCGTGTCCCGTCTGCTCAATGTGTCCTGCGTCGAGAACAAGGACGAGCTCGAAGAGGTAATAATTTCGCATCAATTTATCCACGAGTACGTAGCGAGTCGTGACGGCCGCCATTGTTGCGACGGTCGCGCATTCAACCTTCTGGCGCCACTTGTTCCCCAACCGTGCGGGAAATTTGAATCCGACGTTTTTTCATCCTCCCCTCCACCTTTTTTTATCCTCTCACTCACTTTTACCTCTTTTTCAATTTCTTCTCCTTCTAAACAACTCGTCACTTTGTTCTCAAACATCTTTTTTTGTCTCCAATTTGTGTCACATGTCACACAATCAAGATTCGGCATTTGTGCTTTTTATTATTGTTATTATTATTACATCAGTTTTTTTTCCTTTTTTTTTTTTCAAAATTTGGCTCTCGTTTTTAATTCAAAGTTACGTCATTTGATGAGCACATGTCATGACACGAATTGAATGCTCACTTCCACTTTTTAACGGCCGTAAATCATCACGTTTGAATAAATAATCGCGTCATTGTTGATGCCATTTCTAAAACATTAATTTTTTTTTTTTTTTTTTTTTCAAATCGCGTTTCAGTTTCCAGTCACAATACTCTTTTTGTACCTTTCTAGCACCTCGAATTCCGATCGTATCTTTTACTTTTTTATTCGGGTGTTTGTTCATGATTGTTTTGAAATATCCTTCGGTGTTCGAAGTTTAGTCACATCGTTTTCGGCTTTGCAGCAGTTGCTTTGACATGTTTATCACAATTCTATATTTGTGAGGAACAATGTTGCTATATAATTTAAACATGCTACACTGAATATACGCTCATGTTATATATTTTATGACTAAAGAAATAAAACTGAAATAATAAACGCAATAAAATTTCTGCAAGCTTCCTTTTTAGTTTTAAAGACCGTTTCTTTTTTTTTTATCAATTTTATTACTTCATTTTAATTTTTCAAATTCAAAAATCGACCCTTTTCTTCCACCCAAAATTATTATCTATGTTTAATCTCATTTTTTGTAACTAAATTTCATTTTATTATAACAAAAGTCATATGAAGTTGATCAAAAAACTCTCTTTTTAGCGTTAAAATACATTTTTAATTATGTAAACATGAATTTTATCGCGTGAAACGTTAAAGAAAAGTGGATATCAGTTATTTCCGGTATATAAATTTTTTAATTTCTTTTTTTTTTTTTCACTTTTATGATTCGCAATAATTGGATGTAATGTAGACCTTCTATTGATCAAAACAATAGAAAGGCAACATGAGAAAGACAGGACATTAATTTCCCATATTGCACTTGAATGTACGAGCGCAACTTGGCACTGTACTTTGCGTAGATTAGACTTTGTAATTTTGTTTTTGTTACAAGTGGGATGTTACATTGTAGTGAACTTTATTTAATTGCGTTCATTCAAATTAGTGCCACCTTTTCCATGCTTTTGATAAAACAAATAAAAATAAAAAATACATTAAGGACAATCTAGCGTTGATACTTTATAATGAACAAATTTATAAATGTTTTTTTTATTTAGTATTTTATTATTATCATTAAATTATTAAAATATCGCCGTTGAACAAGTGTTTCAGATTATTCTTATTATTATTAAGTGTCGATATTAATACTATATAAATAAAAGTTGACAAGATAAAACTGATAATCACGATTTATTTTTCAGAAATTCGAGAGATGTTACACGGTGCTTCAGGGCTTGGTATCAGGGCTTTCGGAGAAAGAGGCACACGACGCTCTGAGCAACGCCGTTTGCAAGGACAAGACGCACGAGGAAGTGTCCCTTGGTTTGCTGGCAGCAATCTTATCCGAGCCACAGGACGCGGCGAAATGTTACAGAGACCTTACTCTCATTACCCGGGACGGGCTAGCGATTGTGCTGGCGCACCTGAATCAGCTAGTGCTTGAGCGATATCTGAGGCTGAACGAAGTTGCACGCAAGCAGCTTTTGTGGCTGCTCCGTGAGATGATAAGGACGAGCGTCTCTGGTGTAGATAATTTGTGTCTGAGTTTGCTGAGGTACGCGGCCGGAGGGGACACGTCCGCGAGAAACATTGCCCTTATCGACGCTCTGCTCGATATCTTTCAGGACAACCGGCCCTGGCTCGACAAATCCCCATATTTAGTTGCCTCCATTGTTTATACTTATTTAAGGCTAATTGAGGATCACAATGCACCCAGTTTGCTCGCGCTTAGACAAAAAGAGGTTACCTTCATGGTATCCCTTTTGAGAGAGAGAATGATCGACTGTTTAGTTATTGGCAGGTAAACAAACATATCAGTTTGAAATATTGTTCAAAAAATTATTACCCAGGGAAACAAGTTCCATGTTTGCTCATGCCTGGCAAGAAATTCGATGATGACTGGATTAAACTTCGTTCAATCAGATCTGTTTGAATTTTCTCAAATCTGAATTTAGCTAAAACTTAATTAAACAATAACTTGTTTTCATGTTTCACAAAGTTTTATTTGATAGCATATGAGAAAGTGACTAATTAGATTTTGCAAACATTTATGAACATCTATATGTACAATTTTAAATAATTGATATCTACTTGATTAGAATTAAAAAAAAACACACACACAAAATAAGAAATTCTAATAACAAAAATTAATAGTCTGTTTATCAAATTTTGTTGTATGATCGTGACTAACCTTTCAGCAAACTTTTCTCCAATTATACATAGATCTTTTTTTCCTGTGTATAAAATTAGATCAGACGAATGATTAATTATATGACTTAACGGTGTTAACGGTTTTGTTGATCTTTCAGAGACTTAGTACGCTTATTGCAAAATGTTGCGAGGATACAAGAATTTGAGGCACTGTGGAAGGACATGCTTTTGAATCCGAAATCACTCTGTCCGAATTTCACCGGTGTTCAGCAATTGCTCCAGACGCGAACGTCGCGCAGATTCCTGCAGTCTAGACTCACACCAGACATGGAGAGAAAGTTGGTTTTCCTAACGAGTCAAGTACGATTTGGGAATCACAAGCGCTATCAAGATTGGTTTCAGCGACAGTACCTGGCGACACCGGAATCGCAATCGCTGCGTTGCGATCTCATAAGGTTCATAGTCGGTGTCATACATCCGACAAATGAGCTCCTCTGTTCTGACATTATTCCAAGATGGGCTGTTATCGGGTGGCTCTTCACCACTTGCACGTCTAACGTTGCGGCCAGTAATGCCAAGTTGGCACTCTTTTACGATTGGCTCTTTTTCGACCCGGAAAAAGACAACATCATGAACATTGAGCCTGCCATTCTTGTCATGCATAATTCCATGAGGTCTCATCCTGCGGTAACGGCGACGTTGCTCGATTTTTTATGCAGGGTAATAAAATGATTTCTCTGATTTTCTTTTTTTATATTTTTTTTATTTCACATTATCAGTGGCAATGTTGCTAATTGTGCTGTTTATTTCAGATAATTCCAAACTTCTATCCAGCATTAGCGGACAAAGTTCGCAGCGGAATTTTTTCCTCTCTCAAGCAAATATTAGAAAAACGAGTATTACCGAGCTTATACCCACTTTTCGACAGTCCAAAACTCGACCGAGAGTTACGATCCAAGATACGAGAAACTTTTAAGGAATTCTGTTTGCCACCAAACGCTGACCCAGGTAATAAAATTGCACAAGTCAATTACTCAAGAACACTCCGTCACTGTTATCATGTGTTCTGCTTTTGCTTGTATCCTAATTAGAAACTTGGACGCGATTTCAATCATACTGCTTTCATTCACCGTTTAATCCGCAATCTTGTTAATATTTCACCATCCATTAAAACTCATGCAGGATTCATTAACAAAATTTGTCCCGCAATGTGAATTATTGATCGATTACAAATTGAAAAACCAACAAATGCTTGATTCATTTGTTCTTCGACGTTAATCATCTAAAATTGCTTTTGGCTTGTGAATTGGCGTGAGGATGCTTTTGCAATGGGTTCAAAATTGTTTGCCATACCGTTTATTAATTAGGTCTAGTTAACAAACTCCTTGCAGTGGCTCGCACATAAACGCTTATTAACTTTGGTTTTTGCACAATGTCTGTAAGCAGGTAATAAGCCTTCAATATATTCAGGTAAAATGGAGGAACTTAATAAGGACATAGGCACGGGTCTTATGCTGGAAAACACTGGAAGCACGCCCATTGAAAATAATCACGTTAACCAGGATGCCGAATCAACTTTCAGCGACGATGACGAAGAAATGCCTTTGAGGTAAAATTGCAATCGTGATGTACTTGTAACAAGATCAAGTTGTGTGTGCTGTCGTCCGGTATTAATAAAATTGTGTTATTGATTTTATACAGCAGGATAGTAACAAAAGTTGAGAACGACAACGACGAGGAAGACATACCGCTGGCCAGAGTCAAGTTAAGAAACACTCAAAAGATTTCAAATTGTGTACCGAAAAAGGAGGACATCACGTCACAGCTGAATTTGATTTTGGAGCCTGAGGAGCTGAAGATAGCAGTCGAAAGTTTGCACCACGAGACGGATAATGAGACTCGATGTCAAGCGATGGAAAGAATAGTGCAGATGGTTGTTGAAGACGAGATCGATGCAGAAATGATACCATCGTTGGTATCTTGCATCTCAACAATTTTGTCCTCACAAGTTAGCGTTGATATTTTTCCGTCTGAAAATCTCAGCGAGGACACGTTCACCGACACCATCAGCACGCCTTTGTTCGTCATGTTTAGGAATCAGTTTCAATTGTCCAAAGAAGAAGACAATAGAAGAAAGCTTCTCGCACGTGTCTTGGCCGAAATGCAGACTATATTGCCCAGAATAGGATATTTACTTTTATATTTTTTGAAAGTATGGGGTAGAGAGGAAGAAAAACGAGAGCGAGAAGCAAGGTAATTTATCGTTAGAGTAAATTTATAATTCGAGCAATTAATATTTATATCGGTCTTGTTATTATTCGCTTCAAAAAATAATAAATCGATCAATCTTGACTTGAAGTATGTTAAAATAGTATATTATCATGATACTATTTGTATCACAGAGATATATATCACTTGAATTCGAAATGTTGAAATCGATCATTGAATTATTGCCTATATCAAATCATAAAATTAAATTATCGAGCCGCTATTCAAGCAATAAACTTGTCATGTTTTTTTTCATTTTTTTTTATTTTGTAAAAACAAATTTCAAGTTATAGAAAATATTGTTTCCGTATTAATCATAGCCTTAATTTTGTTTTTCAGTAACGTTTTAAGTGATGTCAAGGCATCGGTGTACAAAGATTTTTGTTCTCAAAGAGAAAAGAAATTGGAAAATTGCTTAGTAGCAGATTTGAAGGTAATTGTATGAATAATTTATTTGAAGGGGGTAAAAATGCTTGAAAACATTAACATCCGTGGTTTCTTGTTGCAGCTATGTCACGATGACAGTATACCTATGTTTTACTTCTTGATACCTGATATCTACACGGAGTTTCAGAATGTTGCACTTGGTAATGCGCAGTTACTCCATCTAGTCGTGTCCACTGTTGATTCTTGTCAACTGCAAGAACTAGTTTGTCAAGTAATGCAGGGGCATCTAAAAATGTTGAAGAAAGAATCCTTCTCGTCGTTATTGACAACTAGTTTAAGTTGGGACACGTTCGAGCAATACTGTTTTTGGCAATTGATATTTGCTCACGATTTCCCTATCGAGTACGTTCTACCTGTTTTGCCGAAGCTGCAATTTCGTGATCACGCTGAAGCCCTTACATCGATATTATTTATGTTGAAACAGGAAAAGTACGTTCAAATTTATCAACTTAATCTACTTAACCCTTTAAAGACGGCTATATAATGCAGTGCATTAAAAATTACAAGCATAAAATTTGATTTGTTATAAAAAGGAACGAAATGTTGACTTAAAACAAACATGAATTAAATCTCAAGTTAAATTTCACTATAAGCTAGAAAATTTACAATTGTAATGAAAAGAAATCTGCAAAAATATTGCAACGTCAAAACATGAAGGGATGCAGTGTATGTTACTTTTCAATGATTTAAATTGAACCTTTTGATTTTGCAGGCCAACGTTAGAACTTTTACGACAATTGTTAGCTCGACAAAATGTTAACGGTGATATGTTCGTTGTGGCTGCACTGCGTTATTGGTGTCGTGATTACGAGGACAAATTAGGAGAATTGTTAGCTAATCTATTAAGCACAAGATATCCAGCTACAAGTCCGAACAAACGGAAGCGCACTGCAACGAAAAATCAGTCGTCGGGACCACCGAGCGGGGAACAAGTCCTGGGCCATTTGGATCAGCTTCGGCAGCATTGTCTGACGGATGCCGAGTTGCAGCTGTACCATAGCGACGGCATGCAAAGAGCTTTGCAACAGGCACAAGCTGCCAGCAGTGATTCTTTGCGGAAAAGTTACGGTGATCTTTTTGCGCTTGCTGAAGTGAACGAGGAAAATGAATTGCCAACTCCGCCGCCAAGCAGCTCGGCGAGAAAACACACGGCATCTTCCCGCAATGCTAAGAGTGACCGAAAAACAACCAATACAAGAGAAAGGTCGGCTACTAAAAGAGCGCCTCCGCGTGATAGAAATTCGGAAAGCAGCGAACAAAGTAGCGAAGTAAGTAATCCATCCATCTCTCTCTCTCTCTCTCTATTTTATCTCGCGAGATGAAAGCTTCATTCAAATTCTTCAATTAATTAATATTATCCTTGAATATTTTATCAACTGAAATAACTTGAAATTTATTATGGAGTTTTTTTTTAACTTTTGTATCTTTTATTTTCATTTTGTTTGCGTGTTAATTACTTTAATTGATCGTGTTTATCCAATATTCAGTGAGTAATATTGAGAAAGAGGTTGTAGACTGCGATGGGCGGAACCAGCACGTATTTTATTTGCAGTCTTCCCCACGCCGTAGTTAAACGGAACTACTTTAATATGTGTTTATTTAGAATCACGATAATCATATTACAATTTTAGGTGTACTTATGAGCAATTAATATAATTAATTTTGCAATGTAAATAGAAATATAATTCGACTAAATGAATTGGTTCAATGAATTTGAATAAGTGATTTTATGCAATTTGAACTGTAGGATAAAAATGATTGCAGTTAATCATTTTGTCGTTTCGATTAATTGATTCATTTGAATTTCATTTTAGGAGGAAGAGATCGTGAAACCAAAGCAAGCTAAAAAAAGAAAAAAGAATGTTGTTGGCTCTGACAGCGACTGACCACCCAGTGTCTTCAAACGTTACATGGACCACGTCAAGTGTGTGCAGAAAACTACGTTAGCCTTAAGAATAATAAGATAATATAATTATTCAAGAACAAATCACATATTACGGCGTGCAGAATCATGTATCGGAATATGAAACATGAATGGCAGACAAGAGTGCCGCAATTTGAAAATCAAAATCGTGATAGGATGGTTTCCCAGCATCATTTTTATTGACCGGTTAAAAATTGTTCGTCGTTTATCTTCAGACGAACCGTCGGTATAGCTGGCAAGTTTTAATAGAAAACTTACGGACCATTGCGAAGTATATCTGAAAAAACGAAAAATCCCCGCAAAATTGACTGAAATTTAAAGCCTTCCGGGAAAAGCTTAATGTTTACAAGAGCAAACACAAAATTGTCTTTTTTTTCCTCGTGACGAGCACGTGTATTCACTTTATGAGCAAAAGGTGTTTCCCAGCGTACCGTATGTATTTTTTTTTCGCGTAAACTGTCATTGGGTCGAGTGTTGCACATACTTTTATTTCATCGTAATGTTCCTTTTTCTTCCTGTAAATATGCCACGTTAGGTTCATATGACTCATGAAAAGTTTGCGATGAACGCTCACAGAGCTGGAACTCATTTCTAGTTCCAGTCTGTAACGCTTCTCCGATGAATATTTCAGAGTCAATTTCTTTTGTCGACTTAGAAACGCCGTACTCTCGACCCAGTAAACCATGTTAGAAACGATCCGTAAAAAAATGTATGATCACCACAATGTAATGTACATTTCTGTAAAGTTGAGCGCGTTTTAAACAAGATAATTGCGTCGTATTATTTATAGGCTGTACATATAGGTTTAGATTTAAAATACAAGTTTTCACTGCTCGTATCATATTATTGCCATGATCGACTTTTATTTACATCATTGACGAGGAAAAATACAATAAAAAAAGACAACATCTACGTTTGTATATTTTCGTACAAGGTAGATCATTAGATTTGGCGTAAGTTATCTCGTTTGCATAATTCGGTCGTACATTCTTAATTTCTCTTATAGATTTAGTGGTTCATGTAAAAATGTATTTTTCACAACAAATTTATTGTTCATAATGATTGTTAAAATTTATGTGAATCTTTTGGTGTTATTTTATTATGTAGAAATAAATCTATCTATGAGCAAATCTTTTCTTCATGAAATTTGTCTCTTGGAATGTTCAATTCACTTAATGATCGAACCGTAAAATTATGCAATACTTTTCTGAAATGAAATTTAAAATTATAGTTTCAATCTTGTTGATCGTTATCGGGTACTGAAATATATTTTAACGATGATGTTTGTCTTTTTGTTTATAACCGTACGGGTCAAGTATAGAAAATTCATGATCATTACGTTTTTAGCGTTTCACATCATTTATTGATGTTTCAGAAATGAGGAAAATAGTTTGTAAAATGTTTTTCGTATACCATTAAAATTTAAACATTCGATAAACAAAAATTTATGTCACGCGATTCGATCCACAAAATATAAAACTGGAAATTGAAAATTTACCATCTGATTCGTTTATAAACACCATTTATTATTTAATGAAAAACTGAAATTGTGATTACCGGTATTATTGTACGAAATAAAGATGTTATAGATTTTATCGATTACTTTTTTCATATTAAAAATTGATTCAATTTGTGTCGAAAATTTCAATTCAATCGAATATTGAAGCAATTTATTATTTTAAATTATTTATTATAAATATTCGATTTTGCGATAAATTTGAAACCAAAATATGTAATGAATTAATTTTGATTTGACTTTTTGCATCAAATGGTCTTATTACTTTTTACGAAATTAAGTAAAGAATGTTATATTATGAAAAGAGTTTATCAGAATTTTTTTTAAGTTATGAATGAAACATCTGTTACAGGGTAATCACTATTTTAATATCGAATTACACTTCGTGTAATTGGAACGAATCCGACAAGTAATTCAATCATGTTATACTGATTAAAGTGTTTTCTGTTTGAAAAATGTCTTGTGTTTTGTGATAAAAAGAAATGAGAATATGATATTACGAATGATGAACCATTTTAAAATGAGAAGATTTCGAAGATTTGAAAATGAGAATTCAAAAGTACAACAAAATAAGATTTTGATCAGTAAAATGTTTGAGGTGGGATGGATTTTTGAAAGCGTCGTTCGAATGTACCGTAGCGGAATTATTTGTTCTTGTTATCCAATCTTGTACATAGTTCTGAATTAAGAAATGTCGGTTTGCGAGCGGGGTGGAAAAATGCAGCCTTTGTTACAGATGAATTTAATGTATCCATAATTAATATCTAAAATGATTATTCGTTGCGCAAAAACTGACAAGTTTCTCATTTTACCGGTTCTAAATTTAATGAGCGTTTTATTATAATACTTTGCAAAATTCTTCGCCTCTTCACATTGAATTATGAATATTCGTAATTAAATTTTATCTTCTTGCATATTATTTCAGTACTGGAATTGATTTTGAAAGGTAGATAATTAAATTATTCAATTAACAAGAGTTTGTTATTGTTATTTCGTTGCTTTGGAATATATTTCGAATGCGAAATTTTTTAAATCAAATTGATCAAGACAACTCAGTTGAGAGCTATGAAAAGCATTGGAGAAATTGTTTTCCACCCTGCACACGAAAATCTTAAGAACAATTTGCGTGCTGAAATAGAGCGCGCGGTGCGACAAAGTAAATAAAGTGAATATTTAATGTTTCTAACGGTCTTGTACACACAATGGAACTTGTAAATACATGGATAGAATATCTTAATGCGAGTATAAACATTTAATGTTTTTAACGATCTTGTACACACGAATACACGTAACTGTAAATACATAGAGATTACCAAAACTGATAAAATTGTCATGTTCATTGATAACGACTGGGACACTGGCGCACCCCAAATCCGCCCGAATGAAATAACTTTCAATGCTAATTTTTTTCCGTAGCATAAATGGTTTTTTTATTTGTTTCTTTTCCATATTTTTTTTCTTATTCATCACACTGAGAGAGACTGGCATGTTGCGAGATAATAAATAAAATCGCATTATTATTTGTCACGTAGTAGTACTGCTAAAGACACGGGAAAACGTGTGGGAGGAAGTGTGCGAAATGCTCGAAAACATTTTTCATATTGTACAATTGTGATCTTCGTCGGTTGCGCATGAAATACAATGCATTTTTGTGTGTCATTTCTCTTCTTGTTGCACGCAGAAACAAATATTGACGCGTGTTTTTATTTCTTTCTATTTCGCTTTTTTTTTGGTCCTTTTGTATGTATCGTTCGCGATAAGTTTTGCTGCTTAAAATATAGAAATAATTTTTTTCCTTTCATTCATCTTCTTTTCGTTCTTGTCGTGCTTGCGCGTTCACAATGTATATACGTTTATACATAATTATTTATTATTAAAACATAACGGTATCCCCGTTTGAAATCCTGTACACGCACCGCACAATTAATCTCTGTTTTCTCATACTGTACAAAGAATTGTAATCCAAGTCATACGTCTTCGATATTCATCTATACAAAAAGAAAGAACAAAGTTGTCACATATACGTCTTTTTGTGCGCTATCGCATTGATAGGACATACAATTTTTAGGGTGCGAATTTAACGATCACGAATTACGCGCTCACGATGATAATGCTCTTCTTTTATATAAAAACGTTCAACTGCTCACGCCAAAATTCCAAACAAACCAAAACTTTCAACTCAAAACGTTGAATTCAAAACTCGGCCGAAATTTAGTGTACAGACGAAACGTATGACTAACTTTATGTAAAAACAGTCCGAAAAAAAAAGAACAGGAAGGATTATCCACACCGGTTCACGCCTTTTGTTTCTCTATTTCCTTATCGTTAATGTAAATTGTTCACAGTTTGTTCTATTAACACATTCTTATAATACAAACACCAGATATCAGTTCGTCTGGCAGCGCGTCAGTATCTTACAACCACTTTGCATCGCACTCGCAGAGACAACATTCTTTTCAAGTATAAGGCTCCTCGGGAATGGCGGATCCACAAATCACGTATCCGTAGAAATAGAAACAAAGTTCCGTCACACAGCAACCGTCCTAGTAGATCACTTCGTAGACGGTCGCTTTTTTGTCGCCAGAACCCGTCACGATGTATTTGTCATCCGTGGAAATATCGCAACTGAGCACCGACGACGATTCCTTTGCCTGCAAGAAGAGAAAAAAGTACCATCATGATAAGTACAATTTTTATATCTTCCCCGTACTGTATTTATGAAACTCTTTTCCTCTCTCCTCCTCTTGGCGATGTGTATTTATTTTTTTATTTCGTTTCATTTTTAGAAGACCAATAAAAAGAATGAGAGAGAAAGAAAAGTCAAGAGAGCTCGTATGGATTTCAAACAAGACGATAAATCAGGAGTGCAGATAAAAGCCAATAATCAATGGCAATCAGGATCGAACATCTTGCTAAGCTCATAAACATATTTGACAGATTTGGCGTAGAGATGAAGAAAAGAAGAAAAAAAGCAGCAAGTTCCGTGGCATTGTTCTCGTGGTATTTCGAGATGTTATCTCACCTGAAATATCGAAGCCCCGTAAGGAGTGCGCCAGGCGTTTAAGAGGTTGTCTTTGCCGGTGGAAACAAACCACTTGCCCCCGGATGCAAATCTCAGGGACAGCACGCACGACTCGTGCAGCTGCAGCTGATACTTGTCGGGTTTCGAGGCGTGGAGCACCTCGACGTTGGAATTCTCCATGCCCACGGCCAGCCACTCGCCGGTCGGACAGTACCCCAATGAGAAGATCTGCGAAGTGAAGTCGTGTTGCTGCAGCTGTCGGCCTTCTCTCAAGTCCCACGATCGCACGGTGTTGTCCAAGCCGCCGGTCCACAGCTTCGACCCGTCCGCGGAGATGTCGATGCACGAAGCGCCGTCCGTGTGACCTTGAAACTGCCTCACCAGGGTCTGGTTCTGCAGATCCCAGACGGCAATGTTGCCGTCGCTGCAGCAGCTGAAGCAGACCTTCGAGTCCGGCGAGATGGCCAGGGCGTAGCAAGCAGGTGCGGACGACGTGAGCTCGGCCTTTATTCTGGGGGTCGGGCTGGCCAGGTCCCAGATGCTCAGCTGACTCGCCTCTCCGCCGACGATCAACGTCCTCCCGTCGGGCAGCAGCTTCACAGACCGGATGTAATTTTCACGCTGCAAGCAGTCGAGCTGGGAGACGGGTTTCACGCTCCCACTGATACCCTGACCGATGTCCCACACTTTCACGCAACCCTTGCCCCCGGTGTAGACGTACTTGGTTGGGTTTGAGATGGTCACCGCGCAAACCACCTCACCATGGGTCAGGGTGTTGATCTGTCGCGCGTGACGAGGAATACCTGGACCCACTAGAGCATCCGGCGGAAAGGGCACGGGGATCTGCTGACCCTCGCTATTCATGTGGTAGGAGTAGGCCCTGTAAGATCAAGTGCATTCAACTTTCAAACTAATGTCTTTAATCTTCAAGTAAACGACGCTAATATATAATATTTAACATAAGTGATCGTGTGGATCTGTAAAATAAATTATATAAACTAAGAAACTATGAAGTCTCAAGGGTCAGGAATTAGTTTTCGTAGCGTGGAAACTATCACTTGGAAATGTCAGCTGTTAACTAACAAAATATAAAAAAAAGTCTGACTGAAAAAGTTGGAAATAATTTTTATTATATTAGATTGTGAAGGGTTAACACGCTGTATTTTTAAACAAAAAATACATTGTAATAATATAGTTATTTGTTCATTTGATTAAATGATGTTTTTTTTTTTTGTTAATCTGGTTGAAACTATTTAAAGATGACTAACTAAGCTGTACGTAAAAAATGGATAGAAAAACTTTAGTACATAATAAATTACTACTAAGCTGTAACATTATTTTTTCAGATGCATAAATAGTTTTAGTCAACGATTGTCAATGATTAAATACCGTTTAAAAAAAGGGAATCTGGGTCTGTCAGAACCACATGATTAATAAATCAGAGTAAGAGTTGAAACCAATGTTGACGAATGAATTTTAATTATGGAATCGAATCATTATGGTAGAACAATAACATTGAATGAAATATATGATTTGAAATCAGTATCAAAATTCAAATTTCAAAAATGAATCTGAAATTAAAGATTAACTTACAAAGCATAGATACTTGAAAATAAGAGTCCGATTGAAAAAATAATAATTATTATTATAATTATGAAAGAATTAAAATCAAAGTTTTAATTTCCATAGTAGATGTTTCAAAATGAAAGTATAATCCTACAAAATTTCAATTCATAACAAAATGTAGTTTTAAGCTTAATTGTTTACAAATTAATAACCGAATAATAAAATTGAATAACATTATTCGGTTTATTTTTATTATTGCATTGAGTAAATTAATATAAGATTTGAAACTGACATTGTAAATTCAGCTTCAATAACGAAATAAAACAAATAATAATCATTTATAATTGAATTATCAAAATTAATAAAATAATTTTGTTATGAAATTTTATTTATTTCATTTGTTATACTGCGCAATTGGTTGCATTTTCTTAAATTAAAAAATTTTTTTTTTCCTCTTAAGCAATTTGTTATTTTCGCCCCGTCTGATGACAAAGTTTTGAATTTCGATATTACATCAGCGTAATCTCGTTGCGCGATTTTAATTCAATCTAGTTAACGATTCAGCTGCGCGCGACCTTATTCAAAAGCTCCTTACGAATAGCAACAATTAATTTGCGTAACTTTGGCGTAACAACTTTATCGCCTCCTCGATGCGGCATAAAAAGAGCGTTTCAACTCAAACTCGAGTTTAAATCATTAAGAAAACAAGACCGCTAGGTCTCTCTCTTGTTTGATAAGTTGGCTGGCGCAAGTCTGCGAATTTATGATTGTTGCACAACTTACGGCTTGCCGGTGGTTACATTGTTCAGTCCATTGCTCGAGGATACTCGCACATGGCCGTCGAATCCGAGCTGCAAAGGAAAAAAAGGAGGAAGAGCGTGAAAAATGGTGCATTAAAGTGTGCTGCGCGCTCAACAAGCGGGGACAAATCCCGATGGCTGGATTTGTAAATAAGCCCTCGATTCATTACTTAAATGCGTTAGAGGAGCAAAAAAAAAGGAATATTCGACTTGACACCCGAGGCACAGACTACCCTCTTTTTCAAGCGACACCCTTGGCAAGGTTCTCTCATCAGCAAGGATTAAATAAGTATTCAGAGCTTGAAATTAACACTTGAGTCGAGAGCGTTAGTGTGGGTCGCGTATACATTACCCATGTCACGCAACACTTTTATTTCCTCCGTCCTTTATTTTTTTTTTTTTTTTAATTTCATTTAATTCAAAAATTTTGCTTTTTATTTAATTTCACCAATTTGCACTAGAGAATCAAGAGGAATAATATTAAAAATTCATCTCATTTAATAGACATGCATGAAGTTTTGTCTTAATTTGATATAAATTTTTTTAATGTTCAACAAATTTCTGAATTCTTCAAATTAAGCACAAATAAGGTTTGCAAATTGTTAATAAGTTAAGTTTGAATTGGATGTAGTAATTTAGAGAGAGAGAGAGAGGGAGGGAGAGAGAGATGGTTAAAAACATGCATTAAGGGATACGCGTTTACACTTGTGAACTTGGACCAAGTTCAGAAGTGTGTGATAATTAATGGAGACAACTTATCCCCCGCTTAATGAATTATAGAGTCAAAGCTTGCTTCGCCGCAAGATCTTACATCTTTACTTTTCAGAGAAGGAGTGCTGCGCGCGGAGGAACTACCACTGCGCGAGGGCGGTCTCTCCTTAACCGAGGTAGGTCCGGAACCTGGGGTGGGCCCGTGCGCCATCGCCGTCAGCTTCTCCAGAGTTCCATTCTCCCGAGGGTCTACATGTTCCCCATTCGCATGAGGCGAAGTTGCTTCCTGTCAAATAATACTCATATTAAACTCAAATCCTTAAATGTTTTACAACAAAATAATAATTAAACAAAACAAATATAAAATAATGAATTGAAAAATTATCATGAACAAAATATTCCAAAATATAAATTTTATTTTTTTTATGTTTAAAATCAATTCAAAGATTAATTCAATGTAAATGGAAATTTAAATTTATTCTGTGAATGAATTACCTCGTTAGCCACGTCTACTACTAAATCTTGATCACTTTTCTCTCCATCGCTTTCCTGAAAAAAAAAAAAAAAAAAAAAAAAAACAACAAAAAGAAAATCATTAATTTTTTATCTTCAAAGAATAAATTAATTAAAATTTTAAACCAGACGTTTCCTTTCACTTGTTGTTTTCATTGGTCGTTTCAAAAGTTTGGTAATGTGCAATAATTTCGGCGCTCATGAATCAAGTTTCATGTGGGTGGACTCGGACATTCGCTTAAGTTAATGGCAAACGTTCGACGCCTTAGCGATGTCCGATAATTTGAGGATGCGTATACGTAAATTCGCTTAATGGCAACACGCACGTCGCAAACTAAAGCATATGGCTCGTCCTCAAGTGTTCGAATGTAATGTTACACGTGTATGAGCTTCATCGATTCATTACATTAATACATGTTGGATACGTGCCCGGCATTGCCCAACCTGAGTGAACTCTCGCTTGACGCAATTATACCATGTTTGTTATACCCAGTCAATTCTCATCCGACAATATTAATAACCAGCAGTATTTGTTGCATTCATATGCCTGATTAATTTCAATGTGTTTCAAAATTTTCAACCAATTACACCCCATTCAATTTGTATCAACTATTAAATTCTAATTTTTCCATTAAATTGTATGCAATATCAAACAAAAACATGATAATAACCGGTTGATTAATATTTAGGAAACTAACGTAGAGTATTCGTTTGAATATATGCAATCATATATGCTTACACATATGACACATATTTACCTTGATTGCATTTACCTTGAGATTATAATTTGAAACGCAGTTTATACTTGAGTTGAGCAACAAAAAATGAAAGAAGAAAGGAATGAAAGGAATGATAAGTGAATTATTGATAAAAACCAGAACTAAACAGAGAGAACTTGATAGCAAAACGAAAGGTAGGAAACACGGAGCGCGCATAACTTTCGAGCGTTTAATTAAAGTACGTTGTAATCGGCGAAACAATAGTGGTCAGATAATATCTGGGTGATTAAATTGACCCTCAGCGTCGACAACTTATGTTGCCATCGATTGATCTTGTCCAGCAATATCTTGGCTCTTTATAATCCCTCTTAATGATGCGACCGCTCTTCAGAGTTGCAATATAAAATCGGCGCAGATTGGCGAATTTTCAGCTCCCCCGCAAATTTCTTCCTTCTTTTTCTCGTCCGTGAATGAATGTCCGCAATGGCACGAGATGTCCAAACTGCTCTAACGGATGGACGGAAAATAGAATAACCGCCGGGAGATAAGGAGCCGGATAAAGTACGCACGCAGATAGCGAGCCGACCCCTGCAGCCACCTGCTCACTCGAGCGTTAAATATGATACAAATGTTATCGTGCGGCGGATTTCGCAACGAAGGGCCAGCTCTATTATTCGGCCTGTCGAATCGTACAATTTCGCAGACTCCCTCGTTTTGTTTCCTCCGTTGCTTAGCTGCTGTCCTTCGGTAAACAAGTGCAAGAAATGTCACAGATATTGTCATACGACGTTCGCCTCGCTCAGTCAAAATTGTCTCTCGGGCTTGTGTATAACTCAAGAAATAACATTTTATTGCCAACGCAAAAATTCTCACCGCTGAATCATTTCGTTCCATTATTAATAATTCACTTTCTTCTTTTTTCGTGAATAAAAAATGTCTCTTGTCTCAATTTGAGTTGAAAAAGATGTTATTATAATTGATTGTTTTTGTTATTTAAATGGGAACAGTTGTAAAACTTTTTGACGTTTTTTTTTTTTAATTGAAATATTAAAATTTAATATAAATTTAATAGTTGATAGTTTGTATGAAATTTATGTTGAGTTGAGTAGTGAATATATTTCTTTGTCATATTTGATGGTTTGGGAATCGATAATGAATTTTGGTTCGAACAGATGTCGTCGACGGACTGGCGGGTTGTGACTTAATTGTTGGTTGTGCAAATTAAAGACAATCGCTTAACGGACTGAAAATGACATCTCAGTTTGGCATCTGATAATTTTGTGAGTTCCAATTGTCTGTATCACTGTATTCACAAGCAAATGGCCAATGGTTTATTCAGGTATCTGATTGCATTAATAGCAAGCACGGGTCATCACATCCATTTCCGGCGATCGAAGACGGCTGCTGTAGCACTGAGCTTACACGGCATTTACTTTCATCCACACACTGTTGAATATTTACATCCTTTGTCAAGGCAGTCGTTCAAAGAATTTTTCACAGTAAACTTTTCAAGTTTCCATTCAAATAAGATTTATCAGAATAAAAAGATAACAAACAAAAATGATTAAAAATTTGAAAATGCACTTTATTTAATTGTGTAAATACATTGTTCAAAAATTGAATGATTTTAAAATAAAATAAGTGTTGCAACTTTGTTTTAGAAGAAGAATTGTTGAACTTTGTTCATGCTCATTGGTTAGTTATCACATTCGATTGTTGGGTTTTTGATTGACTTGTTAATTTCGTCATGGATAATCGACTTGAAACAATCTCGACTTGATATCTGTGTATTTTAACCCCTATTGACAACAACCCCTCATAGAGAGAAATAAGTAGATGCAGCAAGGGCACAAACATGATAATAAAGGACGTTTCAGAAGGGGAAGATAATCTCAACGACTCATTTTTGATACTCAACATTTCTAATTAGTGGTTTGCTATTATTTTTAATTGAAACGAATTTAATTTCAAATTGCAGTTCATTTTAATAATAAAATGAAATTAAAGAAAAAAAAACAGAAAGTATAAATGTTTGAATTAAAAAGTTGACAGCAAAGTGGATGAAATGGTTGTTGTCGTTTGGCCGTGATTGAGTTTGTGTGCAATTTTGTATATTCAAAAAGCCATATTTGTTAAACGTCCAGAACTCAATTTTCAAAAATAAGAAGACCAAACAAAAATCAAGAGAGAGGAAAAGGTACGACCGTTGATTGCACCCAAGCGTGTTTTTCAAATTATTTCAGTCGCAACGGGACATTCGAGGGAGCAATGAAAATTTAACTATGAGACACTCTTAGTGCATGAGCCATGAGATAAAAACAGTAATAAACGAGTTATAATTCGAGACAGAAAACGCGGAGGGTCGAGGCCGCAATGAGCCGAGCATCCACGCTTCCCCTAATTACATTTTCATACGAAGCGTTTTTCCCTTTATTTTCATCGCTGCGACTGTTTTTCTCAGCGCGAGTGAGAGCCAACCTTCCGCTTCCGTCAACGTCTATCCACCCCACTCGCGCGCCCACTTTAATAATGCGCGTCCTCGCATAAAAAATTGCTCCGTGCAGAAAACGCTTCTTATCACTCGGCACGATCCCTCCCCCCCCCCCGCCCCTCTCTCTCCCTCTCTCTCTCTCTCTGTCTGTCTTTCTTTCTCTCTCTTCAACCGAATACTTATCGCTCGATTCAAACGGTGTTTGAATTTCTTTGCTATTCAATTAATCAAATCGCCGAGAGTTTTTCCAACTGATTACTCTCGCAGCTCCAGCGCTCTGTTTTTATACTTTTGCCATACCCGATCTAGTGTAATCGCGTTTAGCGTTTGCTTTCACGCGGCTCTCAGTGTTTGTGTGTGAAAATTAATATTGTGCGAATTCCTTTTGAATATGAAAACAAACAAACGAAATTAATAGCAGAAAATTGCGTCAAGATTTTTTTTTTGTTCGATCGATGCCCAACTCTCAATTTACATTTTATTATATATTTTTTTGATCTGTTATGAACAGGTTCAACTATATTTGAAAAGTCAAATAAAAAATGCATTTCTTTTTTGTTAAAAAAAATATATATATAATAATAATAAATAAAATCTTGGGAAAGGTATTTTTATTTGGAGAATGATTTCGATTTTATCTGTATGGTAAAAATCTGTATGTAAAAAACTAATAAAAAAATTATTTTTCGTTCAAAACGATAAAATGAAAAAGAATTTGAAGTTGTATTTTATTGATTATCTTTGTGTAATATTGCAGTTCCAATTTTATAAAATTTCATGGTAAGGCAAAAAAGAGGAATAAAAACTCGGGGACAAAACAATTCGTGACACGTGGATAGAAAAAAAGTGCGATATAAAAGTTGGCGTAAGAAATGTTTTGCGTCACACAAAACATTGTCAAACGGGATTGCGACATCGGGACGTCAGAATCAATTGAACCGCTGCGACGGCGGGGATAGGATACATGAAAAATACGTGCAAGCGCGAGAAAAATGAGAACTCGGTTATGCTGGCAACTTGTTTTGACCACTTTATATCATCATTTCGAAAAGACAGCCAACCACAAAAGACAATTCCGTGCCACGTTATATTCACCGCGCATTAAATGTCATTGCAAGAGAGGCGTACTATACTTATAGGGCGATCGAGCGACAGTCGCCCCAAATCAAACGTTTAAGAGAGCATGTTTGAGAGAGTGCGACGATTTTTCATTGTCGTTGTGTATACTTTTTTTTTTTGCTCCCTCTTAACTTCCTTCTAATCTCTCGTAAACATATTTATGCATGGACGCGTATAGTCAGATTGCTACTGAAAGAATACGATTTTTCAAGTGTTGCATATTATTAACATATTCAAGAAAAATGAACAAGAATTCGACAGGGAATTTTCCTATCCTTGGGAGAAAACTGAAAGTGCACAAAATTAAGATAACGTAAAGAAATAAAGTTTGGTGAAAGTGAAAAATAAAAATTGTGCAATCATACAAAACAAGTATGAATGATCTATTAAATTTGTATTTGTTGAACTAAAGGAAATATCTACTTTAACTGCTATACTAAATTGGATCAACATCAAAAAGTATAAACGTCGAACGATTTGAAATATATATAATTGGAATTGATGTGGCGAATTTGAACGTGCTGTAAAAATGTATATGAAGAGATAAGTAATATTTGATAATAATCAATAATGCATAGCGTGTTTTGATTAATATTCATTGACGACTAATGCGATAGGTTGTGTTTTCGCGTGTATGCTCAGATATAGAGAGACAGCCGGGCCGAATTAAATGACTGTTACGTCATCGGCATGCAAAATTGGAACACACCACACCGGATTCACAATAAAACAAGCAGTTACATGTGAAGTGACTTGATATTTCAAAACGGGCTGTATTTCCTTCCTAATTAATTAATTCTGATCAAAGCTTGGGCACATAAGCTTCCATCATGAATTCTGCTCCTATTGTGCATTTGGCTTTCTGTAATAATCATTGGAGCCTCCCAATATCAGTATGTGCAGATAGCACGAGAACACAGCCGTGCGCCAAAGCAGTTTGGAATGGTGTGCCTCGGCGTAAAGCATGGCCTAAATGGAATCATTAATGTGGCAAGTAACGTCTACTTCGATATTGAATTTCATTCAGTTATTCAAACGCAACTTTGTTAACAACTCATTCGTCATAATCCAAGTCTAATCTTCAATATTTTGAACACGATACTGAACAAATAATCTGACAAATTTTTCATTCAAAATGAAATAAAATAAACATTGTCGATAATTGTGGTACAAAACAATTTCGTTTATTCTTCCAATTATTTGGCATCATCATGACAATAACTCAAATCACCCGCATTGTCCATATACTGATACTACAAGTTCAAAAGCATTGTATTATACATACATGTCAAAAAATATTTCTGACATATGTTCTCTCTTGTGCGTTTATATATGTGAACAAATATCTTGATATATGTTAAATTTAGCATAGCGTATAAATCATCTCTTATCATGAGAATCATAATTCGGCGATTATTAAACAAGAACATTTCACTAAATTAAGATGCATGTTTATTCTCGCATTTCTAAGAGAGGGGGATTTGCAGCAAGGCACTTAGGTGCAACGCGAACGCGCATATCCATCAATCGTACGAACGGGTTATACGCGGTGCAGAGGCGAGTGAAATAGTAGCGATCGTGGAAAAGGAAACGGGGAGGGTGGAGGGCGAAGAAGGACGACGGCAGGCGCTATACAATAAATACGATATTTGCGCCCCTGTCCGTGGAGCCGCAAAGAGAAAGGGTGGATAAATGGTGGGGGAGCGTGGCGGGGGAAAAAGAAACGGGGGAGGCCGGGGGGGTGGTTAGCGAGTGCGAAAGAGACCCGGCGGAACAAGCAGGAGAAGGAGATAGCTCGCGGGGATGGTATAGATTTTTATGTCTGTGAGAAATACAAAATGATGGATATAAACCCGCGTCTCTCCATCCCCACCGCGTATTTACCCGCCGACGGCCCGGTCTCCCGCGGAAGCTCGGGGCAAATGTATTGTCATCGTGCGACCCCTCGCACCCCGGCCAGCCTGCCCCTCTTTACTTCGGCTGCGCTTCGTCTCCCGCCTCTACCGCCTTGCCCTCTCGACGGATACACTCGCGACCACGTACACACCTCGAAATTTCTGCTTGCCAGTGTCGAAGGGCTTCGCACACACCAGATTAACGCTACGTGTGCGTCTATGTGTGCGTGTGCGTATGCCCGTTACACGCCAATGTGTGTATGTGCGTTCTATTGGCTCGACGGCTTATATTTGGAAAAATTCGTCCGTGCCTACTCTGTCGCGATGTGAATTATGGTATTGAATATTTGATGCATGGTCCAACCTTTGAGCGAAACCTTTTTTTTCCGCCCCGGGTTGAAGCACAATGTGCTTTCTATTCGTTTTTTTTTCTTTTTTTTTTTTTTTCGTTTTTTTTTCGTTCCAAGGCAAATGCCTTTTTGAACCACCTGAATGATAACTTGATCGAAAACATTCTGGAACTTGTCGAGTCTTGATTTTGTTGGATTATGGGGTTAATTGAGAACACAATCAAATAGATTTTCAATTCTTTATGTTTATTCACTCTGATTTGATTGTAAAGTTATAATGGACAAAGGTGCAATTTTTAATTTGCAACTTGAACCCTCACAGGGATCTTTGCAGACTAACCCTCGCATTTCTTTCTATTTAAGCTGATTGTTCTTTGTTTAACATCAGGTCAATACTCACTCGGTCATGCATGCATTCAATTTGAACATATATCATACCAGCAATAACAAATTCAAACTAAACAATTTCCTGTTCTTAAATTTTCTTCTTTTTTTACAATATCCTAAATGAAAATATTAAAAAGCAGTCTTTCAAATTTCCAAAATTTTACCTCGTTGTAAAATCCAATTTTGTATTGCATCTTTCTTGTTATTTTATTTGAATTTCATTTTTCGTAATTTTGATTTAAGGAATTAATGTTCAATTTTTTAATTAATTTGCAACAGATATTGTGATGCTCAATTATAGATAATCGCTTGCAAAGTTATCATTCAGAAGATATCCATTTTGGATGGCTAATTCACGCACGAATCCTCCGTTGAAATGATCCGCCTAAATATGTATGAGCGACGTTAGTCGAGCTTTAAAGACAAATCAAGTTACGACCAGCGCACAATCAAAATAGTTAGCCGAAATACATTTTAGTTTAGAAGCACTAACGGAAACAGTTCACGGCACAATTATTGTTGTACCAGTTGTAACAAAGTATGAGTTGCAAAATTGATTCACAAATTATGAATGTTTTTGAAATTCATTTCTAATAAAATGTGACGTGTAACAAAATTGGATTTATACATAATCATCAAAAACAATTCAATTTCACTTTTATCCAACAATTTTGTTTCTTAAAATAGCAAATGTATTTTCTACATCTTTTTAAAATTTGTATGACATTTAGATGAATACGAAATATTGTTTTTTTTTTTTAAATTGAACATTGAAATGAAAAACTTTGTAATAAAATTAGAAAACAGTGTTTCAGAATTGTGTTTGATTATTAAGAGAGGTTTTTGTGTAGTAGCTAGATATGTTTCGAAACACTCAACCCAGTTATTTACAGTTGCAACGGATACTGTAAATAAATAAAATGAAACAGATGTGACATTCATAATAAAATATTCACAAGGAGTAATAAGTTTCGAAGTGTCCTCTTGAATTTACGCTTATCCATCATTCGCAAGCCAAATTTTAATATAATACAATAAACCTTCGAGGACTCCATTATAGGGGCAATAAGATCTACTCTTGTGATTTTTATTATTTGACACTGATTTTGAAATATGAAATTGTAATAATATTAAATACGATGAGATTTTTTTAGTATTTTCAGTGTACTATATTTTTATTCGAAAACAAAAAAAAATCTCATTTCATTTTCCAAATATTTTATTATGATTTTTTTTATTTGTTATAAATTGAAATAAACGTATAAATTAGAAATGACAAAAACAATGTTGCAACAAAATCCTTTCGTATAAAGAATTCACGATAATTTTGATCACAGTAGGAAACAATTCGAGTGAAAAATGATAAACTAAGAAAAGTAGAAAAGCAGGGACGTGCTTTACAAGTTGAATGTGTACTCGAAATCGTTTTGAAACGAAATAAAATCTTGAGATATCGACTTCAGCGTTATACGAGTCTGCCTGACGAAGTAATAAGGTTTATACGCGACCAAAACATAAATAAAAAATTACAAAATTGGTCTTGAATGAGCTCTGCGACAAATTGTTCAACATGTCACATCTTTCCAGCTTATTGTGATTGTGACCCGGAACTTGTATAAAAATATTTTTCGTCTGTCATTGCTTTCAACAAAAGAAAAATTTCGTTTCATTTTGATTCTCATTGTACCAACGATTTAATTCAAAATGGATTAAGGATAATTATTATACTTTGGAGAAGAAACTGGACCGTTTATTTTTTTTTTACTCAGATGAGTCGTCGTTATCAGATCTGCTTCAATTGTCAGTAATAAGTGGGTTATGCCGCGATCAATGCTTGCGCGCAATATAATCGTAGCTGTATCTACTTGTCATGCCTCGAAACAGCTAGAAAGAAGACACAATTATATCTGAGTGCCGCAAACCAAGAAATAAATAAGAAAACATGAATGTTCGCATCAGTTTGTGGCCTTAACAAATTTAAATACTTCTGAATACTTGCTGTGTTTCCAACTATTCCTTTTATATCTTTTTTTTTTTTTTTTTTTTTTTTTTTTTTACTTTCAATTGCTTCAGTTCAAATTTTTAGATCTTTTAAAATCTTGTTTATTCATTTGTTCTTAAGCTCAAAATGTATTTCTTTTATTTGTACAAAATTGTATTTTACTTTGCACTGCAATTTCAAGTGCAACTTGATATTTATATTTTCACAAAAATGTTGATTCGATAGAGCGCCAAATGATTCTTTTTTTTTCTTTTATTTCTCAAGATAATTAATTTTTATTCGAGACACAAAAAAATCGTTAAAACTCGCAAACGTGACATCACAGCGTTGGCCAAGCCGAACATTTCTCGAATAATTAAACAAAAAGACGAAAAATGCACTGATGCTGGATGGGGTGGGGGAGGGGGGAGGAGAATCAATACTTCTTTTTTACTATAATGAAAAAAAAACGAATAATCCAAAAAGAGGTAAAAAAATGATTATTAAGTGGAACAAAAATATAATTATACATACAAAGTCGCGCAAAAGTTCAATATAACGTTGGATGCGTGCAGCGGCGTACAAAAAAGCCGTAAGTGGATAGGAGTTGAAAAAAAAAGAGAAGGTGTGCGAATATAGAGGAAGAGCATAAGAAAAAAAAAGGAAGAAAAAACGAGTGGGTGAAAAAACAAGGAGGAAGCGAGAGAGACCAACGAACGGTGCCGGACAGTGACGAGCGGGTAGATATAGGACCCACAAAATAAACTTGAACCAGCCTCCCCCACTTGCCCCCGGTCCGGCGTTGGCCGTCTGACGCTCATTCCGATCGCCAACGTCCCTTGCCTCGTCTCTCCTAACACAACCCCTTCTGCCTTTCATCCGCCCCTCCTTTTGGATTGCCCCAGCCCCACGCGATAGTTCGGCCAAATAAATTACACCGCCTCGTGACGCGAAAAAATCCAACGAGTTACCGGAGCGAACGAGCTCGTCGAATCAACACAGACGAGAGCGAGCGAGACAAATGCGAGCGGGCAAAAGAAACGGATGAAGAGCAGAAATAAAAAGGAATAAAAAGAGTGGCTGGCCGGATAGGCGGAGGATACCATGGTCCGCTTTAATTGGTTCGACGTGGTCAGATGAAAAATTCAACCCCCGATGCTATATCTGCCCGTCCTAGCAAATGTCAAATAATACGCCACATTCTCCGCTCAAATCTTTTGCTCGATGCGACCTCATTCCATCCAATGACGTTTCAGTTTCGAATCCACGGGCTCGCCCGAACAAACATCTGCAATCTTCATAAGTCGCATTTATAATATCAATCATTTTTTTTTCTCCTCACATTTTCATCACTTCAACTTTTTTCATCTCGCAAATATCTTTTGACAGTTGCACATTTTTTGAACGAACGGTTTTGATCTTTGTGTGCACGCAATTTCTCGTTGCATTTTTTTCCCTCTCCCCCCCCCCCCCCGATTTTTCATCTTGCAACATTTGAACCAACTTTTGCTGAAACTTTTTGGTTGAACAATGAAAATGCCATGAAATGTCATAAAGTTAGTTGTGTGTATTTTAAGTTTTTGGATATCGATTTTCGTCCGCTGATTTGGCGGACTAATAAACAAGAACGGCGGTGAAATAAAGCGAATAGAAAGGACCGATTAGCATTCTTTTTGCAGCCAATGCGGCAAATGACTGAACCGGAAAAATATGCACCAAAACCAAACGAATATATAAGCTGCGAAATAATATAGATATTCATGAAAACGGACGGAAGCGACGCTTTTAATTTTGCCGCGATGTCCGGGGGTTTGTTTGAAACAAAAACGACGCGCCTTTGGCGGAGCTGAAAATGCGCGCCAGAGAATCCGTGAAACTTGTTTCCCCAATTACGCTACAGAATTCAAGATGGCCGACTGTACTAACCGCAGCTTAAGTCGCTTTCGTTTCGATGAGAGTTTCAACTTTCTATATTCGTCCCTTCAAAGTTCTAACGATATGTCGGTTACACAAGCCACTGAGGGGTGCAAAATCTGCCTCAAGTTTTCGCTCCGTGAACGAAACGTCTCAGCGACAGAGAATTTGCGGGACCTGACGCATAGGTATATATTTGTGTGTACAACCGCGCCAACCGAATTCGAATCAATCAAATTAATTTTATATGAAAATTCGTGCCGTTTCAAGTTTAGAATCAATTAAATTGATGCCAAACTTGTTTTCCCAAATATTATCGCAAATTGAACAAATATGATGAAATTGATTTTTGATCAGTATTAGAAGAATATTTATACTTTTTTAATTAACTTAAACAAAAATTAAAATGAACAATCGATGTGATAAATTATTTGATTCCTTTTATATTTTTATTTTTACAGTATAAATTTTCATTATCAAACGTGACATTTTATAATTGAAAATTTGATGTATTGTTTCATTTGATGCAGTGAAACGAATTTGAAGAAAAAAAAAACTACATTGCAAAGTATAAAATACTTTGACAAAAGAATGTTGACAAACCAAAAAAAATAATTTGAAACATTGAGGAAAAACTATGCAACAAATTAAAAGATAAATGAAAGGTACGAAAAATTAATATTTCATTGTACCACTAGACGATTAAGATTGTCAACGTAAATCCACCGGATAAACAAATGCCCAAATTTAGCTGAAAACTAAATCCAAGTTAGCTTAGTCGCACCCTCTTCATCTTACACTTAGCGGTGAACGGTCGTGAACGAACGGATATGAGAGTGAACGTGATACGGAAATGAGTTTTCGCGTGTCTATGACGGCGGCCATCAGTGCACCGATAGTTGGACGAATTTAGCGACGGAAGACATTAATCAAGGGAACATCAACCGAGCGAAATTTGGGCCTCTGTGCAACCCTCGCCGCAGCTTTTCAACGCCTAAATAGGCGTTCAAAAACTTCACACATATCTTTTGTGTTTCATTACAATCAGACATGGCGGTCGTTTTTCGCCTACTCACTCCATTCATGCAATTATTATGAAAATAAAATACCAAGGGGTGAAAAAAAAAACGTTTCAATATAATTACGTGGTTCGGATAACACAAATATGAGCTGCTACTTTTATGTAAACTGATTTTCACCCGGGAGAATCGTTTGAGATCCAGGTGCTCGAGAGGCCTGATGATTTTAATTGGTTCTTCGTTTGAGAAAACGTTTTTTTTTTTTTTCATTCTCTTTATTATTTTTCCCTAAAGAAAAGAGATTTACCCGTTGATGAAAAAATAATTGGAACGTTTTGAATGAATAATTATTGCCTCGCCGCGCGACATTCAAATAAAAAAAAAGAGTGTCAGTTAATATAAAGATAAAAAAGGAATGCGATAAAACGACGCGTCAGAGTAAATAATAACAATTAAACAAAAGGAACATATTAATGCTTCACTTTATTCCTAGGGTAAAGCGTGCCCGAGTTGTTTACTCAGAAGGGATAAAAAAAACTTTGTTCAAAACGTTTTCGTTGGGTCGGTATAAATGAAAAGTAGTGCAAAGTGGCAAAGAAAGAGCCGTAAACCGATTCATCAACAAGCCGAGAAAGACGAGGCGCGCAAGGAATAAAATAACCGCGAAAAACGCGCCGAGCGAAAAGGAAAAGAATAAAGAAAACGTATATAACTGAGGGCGGTCTTGCGATAAATCGGTAAAGTAAATGCAACCGTGTAACTCCGAATGGAACGAAATTAAGTAAACAGTAATTATGTGGGTCGAAGTAAAAGACCGCGCGTATCCGTTTCGTGTGTGTGTGTGTATGCATGTGTGTGCTTGTATAAATGCGAGTGTTCGCTGTTGTTGTGTCTGTGAGGCGCGTTACATATAAATGAATTACTGCGATTAATGTTAAGCATGTGGCTTGCATGACAAATTGTTTGATATATTGTTCCCAAGTTTATTATATATCTGACAACGTGGAATTTATGATGGAGCTGAATTTACTTCCAATAGACATTATTTTTAAATTGAAAAACATTTTCGTTATCTTTTCAATTACTCTTTTGTAGGGGAAAAAAACCGTTGACTTGAAAAAGTCAGAACAGTATTTTGTTATTTGTAATGTAAAATTTTGCATTCAATGTCAAACGTTGGAAAGCAATTTTCAATATCAGAGATTCTGTCAGTGTTTGGCGTATGGACAAGGCGAACGACACAGGACAACGGTTTTTCTCATTAAAAAAAAAAGAAAAAGGTAGAGGAAAAACGCGAACGACAGGCCGAGAAAAATAATTCAATTTGCGGGTTAGCTTCCGAAGGTTTTCACAGTTTTAATTACACGTTTCGTGAGCCGAGGGCGCCGCGCTGACAAAGAATCAACTTTCCCTGAACGGTTCATTCTTTTGACAACAGTTGCGCTCTCGGTACCCGATAAATCCCAACGTTTCTCTCTCGTCGAGCTTTTGCTTCGCGTGCAATTACGCTGTTCAACGTTATTTGCAGTCATTAGTCGTGTGCAATCGCGACCCAACTGCGCGACAAGTAGTAAAATCTAGGCACGGTCGAACGACGAAGAATCTCTTGCCATGTTTGCCAACAATTTTGTTGCAACTTGAAGCAGCAATGAAGAATTCATCCGAAATTTGCATGCGAAACGAGATACGTAAATGCCAGAGGTTACTGGGACAGTAAACAATTTTGTTTAACCTAAGCTTTTGTATGATGTAATGTAATCAGTTACATGATTCGAATAATTTTCTGTACTCAAATGACCTAGTTATTGAAATAAAATCAGTGATTTAATAATTAGCCAGTCATAATATTAAACTTCCGTTTTTAACTGATTTAAAAGTGTAACAAAAACTGAATTCAACTATTGTTTTTTTTTTTTATTTTTTCATTTCTTAATTGAATTGAATGGCTTGAATGAATTAAACGTCGGCATTCAAAATAACGATATTTTTTATTCTGTAAATTTCTGACTCATTCTTAAATTCAATTGAAACAATTCATTGTGAAATGATATATGTTTATAAATTATTTGATAGGTGTTCAACTAATTCTAGTTTATTTAGCGAAGTTTCGATGTTCTTAGCAACGTCGTTTTAAGCCTGTAAATATAAAACGACACAATCCAAGTGTAAGAAACAACATTTTCTATACAATGTTACAGAACTCCAAATTTTTATCACAAAAACATACATCTTTTTTTTTTTTTTTGAAGTCAATTATAATTTTATTGTCTGATGGCATTGACAAAGTTAACCCTCATCAACTATGTACGGATTTGACAGACCCAGACTGTCTTTTCAACAGGATTTTTTTCAAAACTCGTTGTTAAAATAGAGTTTTGCTACCAGTAAAACATAAAACAAAAACAGTTTGTTTATACAGACCAAACTTAAACAAAGTTATAAAAAATTTCATTTTTCATAATAAAGTTTTTTTTAAATTTTCTTTTCATCGTAAATTGCATGTTTCGAATTTTGTAATAAAAAAAAAAAAAAAAACGATTTTAAAGCATTATTGAATGTTAATTTTTGACGATAAAAGTTTGTTTAAAAGTGTTTAAAAACGTTCTGTGTCTGAAAAAAACCATTTAATTAGTTGTGTGTTATATTTCAGCAATAGGTTTGTTGCGGATTGAAAATGTGCGGAGATAAGATTTGTTTGTCATCTCACAAATTGTACTAAATTAAAAACAACATGACTGATGTTAAGTTGATCTGAATTTGTCTAGAGGAAAACGTCTGGTTCGTTTTTTTTTGCGTATTAAAAATGATAATGAAAAGTTGAAATACTCACGTGACCGAGCTTCTCTTCTTTGCGGCGTTTGGGGTCAGTTTCTAGGTCAGGGCTGCGCGCGCGGAACTTTTCCGGCGGCGAGACTGAGCGCCTGCTAAGTCGATCCTCGGTGAGGGAAATCGACTTTCGATCTTCGGGCGTCTCGGCGGCGCTCCGGTGCTGCTGGAGGTCGGTGGGTTTGAGGAGCGCCTGAGCCTGAGCGTGAGCGGTTGCGTTCGCAAGGTGCGGCGCGGGAGCCAGATGGGGCGGCACCCCTGCGGCCACCGCCGCCGCAGCCGCCCCCGCGAAACTCAACAGACCACCCGGCGGCAAATTGCCCACCATTGCGCCGTGCGGCAGTTGCTGCGCGTGCATTTGTTGCTGCGAACACATCGACACAACGTCGCTATTTGTAAACCTCTTTTCACCAGGGCTTTGCCTCGCGCAAATATACCAGGGCTTTCTCGCACCCCGCAGTTATATCTTTCCCCTCACGGCTCTATCGGATTACTTAAGACGCCGCGGTTATCGACGGAGACCACGCTGCTACAACAACAACCTTGTTTTTCGTCCAATATTATCCGCGCAACACCCACTTTTCCTTTTCAATACATTTTTATCGCCAAATCATTTCATCCATTTTTTCGCCGCAAATAAAATCAACACGCTACAACGAAAGGATATTGCAATATTGTTCAGTATTTATACACCAGTCAGAATCAAAACAAAAGACATTTGCTACTTTTATATAGGTTAAAAGTTCTTTTTTTGACAATTTGTAAGATATGCGAATTTGTAATGATAATCAAATCATAAGTTTGACATTAGGTATACTTTTGAATTTACAAATCTGACAATTGTCGCAATTCTAGCGAGTGTAATTGAGTTAATGTCTTAACGCTTTTAAAGATGGAAATGTTTGCAATTTTTTATACATTTCAGAAATTTCAGAAATTTCTTTACAATTTGTTATACATAACAGATTATGTTCTTCAGATTGAAGAATGCATTTTTATTGTTGAATGACAGACTGAATAAAGCTTTGATCAGAACTTGAATATTTCTTAAAATTTTTTAAACAATTCTTCAAATAACGCAATAGAAAGTTTCGAAAACATTTGTTCCCCTCTGCATTCTGAACTTTTGTACTTTATACATTGTATTCTACAAATATTTTATGATCAAAATAAAACTTTTAGTCGATATTTTGTTGAATGTAATTTTCATTAGGGTGAAAAACAAGGCTTCCTGTTGTGTGCGACAATATCATTCGATTCGTGATAAAAATTTTCGCAACTTGTTAATTGCATTGCAACCAGTGGTTGCCAAGGTTCGAGTACAGATGAGTGAATTGCTAATGCGTGGTATCTCATAAAGCCGTTCATTGGATCACGAAATGTTCATAATTGGTATCTTTGTACGAAAATCGATTGCGGCAACAATCTAATTTGCCAAACTTTCCTCGTCGAGAACAAATAAAGCTTGGTTGCGAATTTAAATAATCAAATCATGTATCGATTGCAAGCTACGAAAACCTTTATACGAATAACAATAAATGTAAATCGAAAATGTCCAATGTATCTTTTTGCGCTCATTTTCTTTTTTTGTTGGTTCACTGAAACGAGAAATTGTGCGTACGTTCAATTGAAACAGTATACTTTTTGAAGGAGATATTGAACAATGTGTCAGCTTCAGCATCTTGCTATAAATTAAATTCTCTGTTCCAAAATATAATATTTTACGTATAAAAAACAAAATTACACTGTGCAACAAAGGACATTTTTAATTTCGCGATCACTTTTTTCATCTCTTTCACGACAGATAAAAAATTTGATTGTACAGATTACGAAAATTAAAGTTTTGATTGATAGAAGAGTCAAAAGAACATACCAGCAGTTGTTGCAAACCCTGTTGCTGTTGTTGCTAAAAGAAAAATGAGATTAGGCGAAAAGTTGTAAAAATTTCGCGTGGAGTCAAAGTGAAAATTTTGTTTTAACTCTATAGCTTTATAGGATGGAATTTGCTGTTCTACTTACGCCTAAGATAGCACCCAATTCCGTGGACGTGAACTGCTTGGCTCTCTCCACCGCGTTCGCCACTTGCTGTTGATGCTGCAAGCCATGCTATGATTATCGCGTTGTTGTCTCTTGTGATCGTTAAATTTTTCGCGATTATTACGCGATCAAACAGAAAGTTCAAAGACTCACCTCCTGCGCCAAGTACGGCAACATCTGCACGATTATTGCGTTTAACCTTTTTGCTATCTCCATCTAAAACAGACCATTTTTTTAATATCAAAATGTCACTTAAAATTACTCTCTAGTTAAAATACTAAAAAGAACAATTAAAAAAACACATTTTTGTTTGCAATTTTGAATAGATTTTTATTTATTTTTTGTTATTTGATGTGAAATTTTGTATAATAGTTTTGAAATATGCACAATTTATTTTCTGTTTTTGAATTTTCAAAGCTTGCAAATTTTGAACAGTTATTTTTACGACAGATTTTGGATTAAAATATTTTTTGCAATAAGAAAACCAGTTGTTCAGTTTAAATTGGATTTTAAATGATCTATCAAAATTTATTACTAAATTAACGTGACAATTAAATTTTTAACAATGATTGAAATAATTATTATTCATGAAAATTGCTCACTAAATTAATTGTGATTCATCAATTAATATGATAATTAATAGAACTTCGAATAGTTTCTTATTTTCCATGATGCATAAATTTGAAAATAAATTAAACACGTCGTGCAAACAAGTATCAATTGAATACTATTCATGAACCAAGCACGTGCTTTCGCACACGCGATCCCCAACATCATTCTCTCGCGATCATGTTAATTCGCGATCGAATCGTTGTCAGTCGATTTAATTGAACGCAAGTTTTATCACGTTTAATTTGGCTCAACAACTCATTTCATGATGATTGTCCTAACTTTTTAGACAGTACCAATTAGGTTGATTGCAACTCTCTGGAGTTCAAAATTATAAGCGAGTTTAATCGACATCAAACACCGCTCGATTGATTTAGAAAAATAAGAAAGCTCTCGGTTTTCCTTATTATTGTGGAGTTTGCGGACAAAAAGAAAAAGATCCGCTGTAACTTGCCGTCGTGCGACTCCGGTGCGCGATGAGATAATCTCACGCAACACGGTCCCCTGCGACCTTAATGCTTGTCAGTGTTCTTAATTGAAAATCCCATTTCCGAAACGTTTAAAATGGAAGAAAAAAATTTTGTTCCTTCATACAAAGCTACTTTTATGACCAATTTTAATTACAATCTATAATTGACTATCAAAAAAACTTTACCAAACAAAACATTTTCACATTTCTTGAACTATTTTCCAGGGATATTATTATTTTTTTTTTATTGATATTCCTGTCAACAGATCTGACACTTTGCAATCCCTCGTTTGGTCGGTTTCACATCCATTAATAACCAGAGCCAACTTCTCATTACTCCTCTTCGTTTTTCACCGCAGTCAAACATCCCTAATTTGATTCGCTAAATCAACTTATTACATCGCAATGAAACCTGTTTTCCCATTAACGATTCGACACCCTCTGATAATAAAATAAAGAAAAAAAAGCGAGCATTGTCCATGAAAACGGAATTATTTCTTAGCAAGGGAGGGAGGGAGAGGGAAAGCTTTGAGATTAGCCGTGAGTAAAAAATCGATGTCATCGCTGGTAACGCAGCCGCGCTTTGAGTTGGGCCGCCCCCGGCACCCCCCGAGGACCAAATAAAAGAACGAGAGTACATGTTTGGTGTGCGTATGCGGGAGTATGCACGCGAGAGAGAAAACAACGGAGGGAGAGAAAAGAGCTAGGAAAAGCATCGACCCCCGACCGGTCTCGAGCCCGGACAGATAACCGTGCATGTATGTAACACGTACACAGATCTACACGTGTATACCGATGATGTGTATATAGATACAGATATATGAGCGCGATTCGGCAAGAACGGAAAGGACGAAAGAGGCGCGCGGAGCAGATGAGTTATATGCAATTGGGTAGCGTGCACTCTTTTTGCCCCCTTTTGGTGTGTTCATTTTTTTTGTTCGTTTCGTTTCGTTCCTTTTATTTTTCCCGCACTTTTTGTTCGCGTTACGTTTCGGACGGTCCTTTTTTGTTAGCCGACGCTCTCTCGCTATTTCGCCGCAGTCGTCCCGGGTTTCGCAGGATACGCCGGTATCGACGAGTATCGACTATTGTATCATTCGTAAGGTTTAATGAAGCCCGCGGAGCTTTAATTACCTGCGAGATTTCCACTTTCTTTTTTTTTTTTTTTTTTTTTCGGTCCATGGCAAAAAGCCTTTTTCATTCGTGCGCATTTTATTGGCCACCGATCGCACGCCAGCCTTGCGAAAATTAATATTCGCGCGCGCGATAATTGATCTGATCAATAATCAATTTTCCTCCAGCTAACCCGATAAAATATATATTGACTCGCGAGAAATCATCGCTGCGCAAAGTAATTAACACCCGTTTGAGTGTCTCGTGACACCAAAATTATTGGCTCATTTTCTTGCGGATAAGCTGGCGAGCGGAAAGTGCTCAGAGATTCGTGTCCTATCCCCCCCCCCACCCACTATTTCTCGCACCTTGTCCCTTCTTCCGGGCCGGGGAGTTTTTATTTTTATCGCGCGCTGGAAAATTGATCATTATTCGCGGCCCCCAAATCAAGTGCATTATGCTGATATAATAAATGGACTATAAATCGCTTGAACGCAGGGCGTTTAATTGAAGTTTCCATGCACCTAGGAAAAATATTGTTCTACAACTTCCCATTTATCTGTTAGCGAGGGGATATAACGTTGTAAGAAAAAAGAATGTGGATTACAAGAGTTTACTTTGTCGTATTTTTTTTTTCGATTCTTGCAGACTGAGTTTATATTTATTATTCAAATACTCGTTTGACTTGTGTGTTTTTTTTCAGTTGATTTGTTATATATTAAAATCAAATTAACAACTTTTGTTTTTTCATTTGTTCTGGCCGTCGATAAATAATATGATGAATTGCATTATAACAACCCTTTATAATTATTATTAATATTTTTTTTATTATGTCTTTCTTCTGTATGAGTTAGTATACCAACATTGAAATGAAATTCAGAGGATTTTTTTCGGAAATTAAAGCTAAAATCTAAGAGAATCATTAAAAAAAATCATTAAAATCTATCATAAAACATGAGAATGAAAATGTTTGCATCCGAGTTCTATCCAAACTAACGAGCAAGTACGGAATATAACAAAAATGTACAAATCCAATGTTGTTGTAATTAAAAACAATATTTTGTTGTACTTTTTTGGCATCGGTGATGGATATGTGATTTTAGTACATTTCAACACTCACGATCCATTCTGCGAAATCTCATTTCCCATGCAAATTAATTACCACCATGTAAAAGCAGAATCGATGAACCGAACATTTTATCAATGAATCGCGGATGAGATCTCGGCGCGGTAACTTCAGCGTTCGTAAGCGCCCCTTTCAGATGCGACGATACATGCATGCATGCGTAACACGCGTGACACTTTGTTCGATGCTTTTTTATACCCGGGGCTTTTAACTGAAAAAAAAGAACGCATAAAGCGCAGGAAATTTCGCCGGGTAATGCCCTGCGCGACAGGGTCGTTTCTTTCTTTTTTTTTTATTTCTTTTTTATTTTATTCGTCACGGCGTACATGAAAAAAAGTTGCGCATTCTCTCAAGAGTTTGTCTCTGAATATACGAACGAGATTTTTCCCGGAAAACGCGTTCATCATTTCAGAGAACTTATCTCAACTCATTTCTGAAACCAAATGAGAACAAAATAAGACAAAACAAGCTCTTTGGATTTTTATTACCCTTCCCTTTTTCAATTTTGTATTGATTTTTAAACAGGGAAAAAAAACTTTTTTCAGAGCAAATTGTAGTTACTTTTTTATTCAAGTTGTGATAAAAAAAAGTAACTAGTCATGCTATTGAAATATTAAAATTAGATATTTAAAGAAGGCAAACAAAGTTAATTGAATATCTAAGCATCAATAAAAATCATCAACTCTTACGATTATTTCCATGCAAATTAACTTCATTCAAAACGGCGTCTCACACGGGGCTTATTATTTAAAGAGCGCGAGCACAAACTGGAACATTGCGACAACAAATTCGAGTTACCCGAGTAGTGAGTGGTAAAGCGGTGGCTTTTGGGGTTGCTTCGGACCAACGTCGAGGATGAAATGTTTTGCGACAGAGAAATGTGCGAGATGGACGAAAAAAATTAATATTACAAGAAAAAATAAAGAAGAGAAACAAAATTTTAACTCAAGCTAACAAAGTCACTTTAAAAAATGTAGAACCTTTTTCTCCTCACTTCTAAAACGTTCTTTTAACTTATTTTAATTTTCTCATACGAAATTAGCTTGAAACACTGAAAAACGTTTAATAGTCAGCACAAACCAAGCTACCATTTTTCAAACCATTTTATTTTTTATTATTAATTTTCATTATTTATTATTAATTAATTAATTAAACAATCGACCATTTTCGTCTTCATTTTGCGTCAGAAATGTTCGATCAATTTCGTTTCACTCAAGTTAAAAAAAAAAAATTTAACTCGCTGGAGATGATGTGCAGAAAGATTTTTTCATTAGTTAACCTCAATATAAAAGTCGGTTGGATTCACACTCTGCAGGTATTTGTGAAATGACATATTAAACCTTGCAACTTACAAATCAAAAGACGTCGTTTCGAAAAAAAAAAAAAAGAAAAAAAACAGTGAGCCGAAGCTCGTCGATTCGATAATTGCGCATTGCCGTGATTCTTGAAAAGAGACTAGAAAAAAAAAAGAAATATCCCAATTGAAAATTTTACTTTGAGAGTGTCGCACAGAGGAGATTCGTTTAAACAAATACGTGGTATTGGAAGTAAGTTGAAAACGGCGCCGAACAAACACACGCACACAAAGCCGTAATTAAAATTGAATCGAAATGCAAAAAGAGGCGGCCGTTTTCGGCGACCAATTAAAAACGCTCGTTTGGCTCGGACGGTTTTCCTCTCCTCTTTCGGCGCTGTTTTCTCGTATGATCGGTCGAGTACTAATGAACAGCAGCGTGTTCGCCGTCGAATCTCGTGACTTAACGCATCCGCACTGGGGCCATCCAGAGGTCGCGGTCGCTTTTAAGAAGATCGCTGACTGGGGACCAGCGTTAATTAGGCGAAATGGCGCAATTCTGCAAACGGCACCCCGATGACAGCCACGCCGCTACACGCGTTCACGTCTTGTCGTAATGAGTTTTCCCTTTTTGCGCGACTTTTTTTTTCCATTCCGAATCGTCACGAGCGACGATTCCGCAGTTAAGTTCCAAGTCGTTTATCTTGACGTTTCAAGGCAAGATTAATTACAGCATCAAAAAACATTTATACCATTTTTCTAGCACTGAAACTTGTCACAATGCGAAAAAAAAATTGATTGGTTGAGAGACTAATAAAAAGGAAGTTATACTCCCCATCGTGAAGAAGTTTATGAAAAGATTTTGCATAACTTTGTTGAAAAAAAAAAAAAAAAATGACAAGCTGCGAGAAACTATTTTTGTTATTCGAGAAGAAAGAGTTGAATGTAACGTTTTCTAATTTCAGCGAAGAAAAAAACGAGCTCTTCGAAATGTAATTTAAATCTTTGAATAACATGATCCGAGCACGCCGCGCGCGATTGAAAAACTACTGCATATAAAATTTGTCGGTCATTCGAGCAAAAGTTTCGCGGATGAAAATTGAAATCAAACTTTTTTTTTTTCATCGATCATGAAAATACACTGGTGCTGCGGGATAAGTTTTCTTCGCGACTTTTTGCAAGTATTGATCCTGACAAAAGGACTGTTTTTTTGCCCCCTCGTCAATTTTATTGTTCTTTCCGCAAACTTATTTTAATTCGAATATTTTGTTCATGAATCATTCAACTTATCAAATCGTGAATCTGAGTATGACAAAAGATAAGAAAAAAATACTCCATGATCGCGTTTTTAAATACACATACTATTTCTTTGTTCATTTTTTATTACTCCATTTTCTGACTAGAAAAATCATAATCAATATTTTTTTAAATTTATCTTGTCTGCACGATATTTTGTATTTTATCTTTTGTTTCTTCAACATCTATAACATTTTCTCTGTTACGTTTCAAAATTTAATATTATCCAAATTAGATTTCTACATTACAGTCGCCTTTGTACAACAAATTTTCAGTGAAACAATAATGTTTCAACTTTTTTGTATAATAACTTTGAAACTTTTAAAATTGACTATATAAAATGTCTGCACTAGAAAATTCACGACAATTGCAAAAACAAAAAGATGTATAAGAAAAGACAAATAGGGCCGAAAGAGATGAAGAAAAAAAAATGTTGATACGCACCTGTTTCTGGATCTCGACGTTGAGGCCATACGACATCTCAAAGTACTGTAACAGAAAAGCATCATCGAGTGAAAACAACAGGCACCGTCGACCGAACGAGTCCTTAAAGCTATATATACGCGAAACAATCCAATCGGAATAGACTTTTGGTATATCGCTCCTTTCCTGGGACTCTCGTAAATCACAGCGTCGCTCACAGAAATGAGAACCCCGTGTGGGTGCTGCTTTTTCACTTTTGTTTCGTTTCCTTCTCGTCCACCCACCTCTTTGTTCTTCTCGCATCTCCTCCACTGGCAGCGCCATAAAAGAAACGAAAGGATCATTACGAACTTATCATCGCGTCTTTCTCGCTCGCAAACGAGATGGCCCGGCCGACCACTTTAGTTGTCGTCCTTTTGGCAGAACCTGCGGCTCCGCTTGCAAAACTCTCTCGCTGACTCGGAAATCACCGGTGTCACTTTTCCTATCCGCCATGATCTTTTCATACTTCATTGAAAGGGATTAATAAGAATATAACCGCGCAACTCACTCTTTCTCGTTTTCTGCTTATTTTTATTGCACCACGTTTGTGGAAGCGTTAAGCCGGTTATTATTATTGACCAAATGATATTTTATCTGCCAACTCGATAAGCCCGGATGAATCGGTGAAAGGAGAATTATATTCGATCGAGACGATCTTTGTGCTGATTCAATCTTTTTTTTCTCTCTTTCTTTCTTTCTCTCACTCCCCCCCCCTCTCTCTCTCTCTCTCTCTGCCTTTCTTTCCTACACTCGAACAAAAATGAACTGTTGATGAAATCTTGAATGTTTATTTTAACTCTTCTTTTATATTTTCTTTATCATTATTTTCTGAATGTCTCGCAAAATATAATGCCACAAAAGGATATCTGATGGCATTGTTTAGTATTCGATATTTTGTTTTTAAGTTACGTCTAAAACATATTTCTCATATTTGAACGATAACATGCTAATGCAAAACATTATCGTTCTAGTTGGATACAATTTATTAGGTCATCTTTCATAATTCATTATTTCGATAAATCCGATACCCAACCTTGATCGCACCGAGAGCTATGAATATTGATAAAAAAAAAACAGTCCGAAATGAAAAGGAATATAAAAGTCACTGGTAATGAGTTTTTAATTACTTCCGCTGAAAAGACTCGAGCTTCTCACTTGGAGATTAGAGAGATAGATTATAAGCAAGAATCATTGTTGCAATTTGCTCAAGGAGGATAACGCGATTAATTTCTCTCTTTTTTTTCTCCCTTGTTTTGCGAAATTTTCACATCGATATCCTATTTGGGAGAGTAAAGAGAAAATGTAAAAAAACAACCGATCATTGAGACCGCTATATTAATTTGCAAAGTACCTAATAGAGCCTGTTATTGACAGCAAAAACAATCAATAATTTGCTTGATGTAACGAAGCAGCTGGTTTGGGCAAACTTGACGAACAAGATCGATCGTTGCAAATACGCAAATTCTCTCTCGGGCTTTATGATGCAATTGCTAACGTCGGGTCGCCCTGTTTGCACCGATCTGAAGACCGACCTTTTTTTTTTTCGAACCTCATCTCGTCCCCCGAGTGGTTCTCGCCACGCATAATTTCCTCGCACGTACGTACACGCCCCGAACAATACATCGCGCGTATGAGTAATAACACACGTGAGGGGCGCGGCAAGTGTGAGCTTAGTATATTTTCCTCAATCCCAGCTGTTGCCGCTGAATTTTTATGTATACACGCGGCTCCTTTTTCCTCATTTCTCTCGCGCCAAAGCGACATGATTTGTACCATTTACTTGTCACGTTTCTTACGGATCACACAGTCTCGTCTGACATTCGTTTCAGACTTGTTCTTTTTTTTCTTATCTCGAATATGAAAATTTCATTGAATCTTTTTTCTTGTCTTTATTTGTACTTCTGTTTTTTTAATTGTTTTTTTTTTTTTTTTTTTTTTTTTTTTTTTTTTTTTTTTTTTTTTTTTTTTTTTTTTTTTTTTTTTTTTTTTTTTTTTTTTTTTTTTTAATTCCTATTTAGAAAATGATTAAATTTCGCTGCGAGGTTATCGTGACAGCATTTCTTGCGCGAAATATCATCCTCTAAATATTCTATCTCTTTCCGGACATTGTACACCAATAGAATTTCCTCTATCTGTATCGTTTCACTCTTTTCCATTTCTACGCGACCAAAATGTGTATCATCTGGGTTTCGTGTTTTCTTCCAACCGCATCGATTTCCGCTTTTATTTTCCGCGCGTGCAAAAAATGAACCGAAGAGGTATCAAAACCTTATTAGTTTCATATTCCTTATTATTCGAAACTCATGAATGATCCAGAATAACTGAATCCATCCATTGATTTCTTCCATCCACATAATTTCAATAGAACTCAGAGGGTGGGGGGTTTACATTTTCTCGCCAAATCCATATTTTACCCGATGCATTTACAACTGGAAAACTTTTCATTAGCGAAGCAGGTTGTTTGAATTTCAAGAGGAGCAATGAAAAACAATATTGAATGGGAATACCCCGTGTACGTGTGCCCCGGCGTAAATGAGCAACTTTTGACTGTATCGATTTTTTCAAGAGGAAGCTACATGGAATCCAATAATGCCAGCTATATCGATAATTTTACTCCCGTCGGTTATTTGATAGGGATCTTTCAGTGGCAGCTCTTTGATAGGGTGATTGAGCTACCCCACTTCTACGACTCACCCCTTCATCTTTTTTTTCCTCTTCCTTTTTTTTTCTCTCGCCAACACGCTTTTTCTCACCCTCTTAAACTCTCGTTTTTCTTGTCTCCCCTTTCGAAGCTCATACATGACTCGGGATAATTAAGGGATAATTAATAAGACCTCCGATTGCGAATTGAAGATTCAAAATAAACTTATATTCATTCATCTGCCCTCATAAAAATTCTTTATGTGGAATAAAAAAAAAACAGATGAAATGAAACAGAGAAAAAGAAACATAGGGATAAGGTGTAATCATGTTTTTGCTTGAAAAGGTATGTGTGCCTTAAGTTGTACTTTTTTTTGTTTGCACGTAATTCAACTTTTGATTGAAAGTTTAACAGTTTAGGCAGGTGCGAGAGAATGGCTTTCAACAATTAACGTGTACTCAATTATGAAATTTACGCGGCAACGATAAAACGAGATTTCGTGTGCTCATAACAGCATAAGTACTAAAATATTTTCGACAACAATGAAGAAAAGCTAAGGCTGAATAAATTAAAAAGACATTGCCCTCGAGCCAAATAAACTCTTCCGAGAGACAATCGACCCTCTTTTATCTCGCCAACCCGTTCTTTTGTTCTTTTCGGGTTGCAACTCAAATTCTCGTCAACCTATTTTTTCCCCTCACAACCTTGTTTTCACTGTGAATATTGTTATCGCCCTATCCCTATCCTGATTCATCGATGAAAATTTCGGCCTACTTTACGAGCCACAATTCATTATTCAATATCCCGATGTGCCATTACAAACGAACGGATAAAAGTTATCGACTTCAAATATAAATTAAGGCGAAAGTTTTTTTTCCCCCGTTTAAGCAGTTTCTGGAGTCCTCTTATTCTTCGACTCGATAAGTGAATCCAAGTTACTTTCAACTTGCGTTATACGGTTTCATCATTTTTACACAATTTCAACATCATCAGACAGTTTTGGGTTTACCAAAATAAATATACCTACGAAATTTTTGGCTCTGAATTCAACCCTTTTCAGATTTTCGAACTTTTTTTTTCTAGAAACTATATAATTGCAGAAAGTAACAAATTCCAATAACATTTTTGTGAAAATTAAAATTAAAAAACAATTGTCAATTTTCTGCACTTTTTATAATCGAAATCAAAAATAAAAAAAAAACTATTGAAATAATTGCTAAATTTAATTTTCATTTCAAACTTTATAGAATGAATATAAAAAAAAATTATAAACAATGAAATCTGGAAAGAATTTTTCTAGCGGAGTTTTTTGTAAAAATGTGTATAACTGCGATAAGAATAATTCAAACAAACATTTATCGGAGTGTTTTGTGATGGGAAAGGCACGCATTTTTACGATAAACGGAAAGCTGAAAAGATTTATTACAAAAAAATACACTTTTTTAAGAAAATCCATTAGCAGAAACTCTAAACTTTTTTTCCGGGCAGTCTAAAACCCTATTTTATCAACGGATTTTCAAACCAAAAAAAAAATGTTGAAAAAACAGACTGCGTCCATCAGACAAATTCTGAGTAACAAGGGTTAATTTTTTGGACGTAAAAAAGTGTTATTATCAATTTTCGAGAGACAACAATCAAACGGGGGCTCAAGAGAGATCAACTTGAGAAAATGTTATCTAACAAAATGGAATCAAATAAATCAATCGCATGACAATCCAAGCAGGCACCCAATTGGGGGGAGGGGGAGAGAGAGAGAAAAAAAAGGAAGATCAGACGTTAATGCGTAAACGGTCGCGCGCGCGTCACTCTAATGAAAATCTTGTGCAGAAGAGGTCACGTGCGCGCGCGCCAAATTAGAACATCAGCGCGGTACGTGTATAGGAAGGCGCAGCGTTGTATCTACTCGTATAATACTTGGTACTGCCTGACAAACCCTCAACATGTATTGGCGTCCTTGTCGGGGGCGGCTGTTTGCCGCTCGGTCGTCCCTGTCTGACGAGATCCTCGCCATCTCCCTCGGCGCGTCTCTTTCTCTTCGTTTACTTTGGAGATATCGATTACCGGCTCAGCTCCCAACCCCTATGACCCACCTCAACCCACACCACTCGCCGCGAAGCTGCCCTTCTACCTCGTGCCACCGCCGGTTAGGTGGTTCGCTCGCCACCCACTTCACCCGGCTGCTTGCTTGCTTGCTCACTCACTTGCTCGGTGTCACATCACTGTTGCAGTTTACAGCTGTGTACACAAGACAACGACGTCAACCCTGGCTTTCCAAATTTTGCGACTTTTTGATCTCCATAAATGTATTCCCTCGATTTCCATCAAACGAACAGGACGAGTTTATTCATGCAGCTTCCATTTGTACCTTTTTCTTTCAACAATGTTGTATATACTTTTCCACTGCTCAGATATAAAACGGAACATATATGTCACATACACTTTTTTTATTGAATGATTGTCTGATTGTCAATGATATGATAATTTGGATTTTGTGCCAGATGGAACAGAAAATCAAAAAACTATTGTAGAGGATGAAATGTAACAAGTAATAACGACCAATTAGTTTGCCAAGAGACAAAAGTTACATACTTTGAAACTTTTCATGTTACATGAAACATTTTCGTCTTTGGATTTGAGTTTCTACTCAGACTTCTTTGGGTATCAGAAATCAGGACGTTAAAATATCAAGTCGGATCAGTGTTCTGTGCAAAAATTATAATGAAACATGTAAGATTTAAATATAACGAGAAATAAAAAATTTTTGAAATGAAATTAAATTGTACTTATGATTTTATTTTATTTTTGTATGAGATATAAATATAGATAATGCTTTTAATTTGATCGTGAAATTTGGGTTAGATGAAAAATTGTTTCTCGTTGACTATGCTGTGTACTAGAAATGAAAGGAGGCATTTATTTTTACAGTACAAAGGATAGAAACGTATATATATTTTGTTGGTTTCAGATAAAGATTCGAAACAGTATATGTAGAATAACTTTTGGAAGAATACTGTGAGTCAAAGTTCGTGTATTCTGATCTTTCTACACTCGTTGATTTGTTTGAAACAATGTTTCGCCTTTGGCTGTGAAAGTAATTTTTCTATAGCGCGATAAAATATAATTTACTTTGAATCTGTTTTTCTACCACGACAGGTTTCGTGAGCCTAACAAGCAATTACAGATGACAATAGCGTTACGAGGTTGGCGCATAACACGCGATCCAACCCAGGTCATCAATTTAACTTTCGAAAGCGAAAGTATCAACGCAAAATTAAATCTCTACGTATTGCGTGTTATGGATTTCTCAGCGATAAATTAATTCGTCACGTAATGCATGATAAACACGCCTTGATTTTTTCCTCCCCCTCAGTTTTATATTCAGAGGGCCTGATCAATGTAATTCGAAATAATTTGATTCCTTGCGCGGATACAATTTTGAACGCGTTGACTTAAAAAAGAGAAAAAATTGTAAGCCAATTTCAGCGTTGAAAAAGTAATGTCGAAAAAAAAAAAAAAAAAATACAATCATCAGTGGAACGAAAATATCACGTTCGGAAACAATGTAACGTTAAATTGATTGATGACGGAATTTGATTCCGAACTTATTTATACACCGCGTTTCATACAGCCGGTGATTCGATTTTTGCTGTCGTCATCCCTTTTTCCGAAACCCTCCCTCTCTGAGTAATTTAAATAATCATTAGCAGCGCGATGATGCAAATTGTGCTTTCCGACGGAAATGTTGATAGATTTACAACAATCGCACCAAGCTTCACGATCCTTTTTAACATGTATGACACGTAATTGAAGCCATATACAACCTCGCGCTATGGTAATTCGAGCGATAAATTTGTCAGAGTCCGGGATTAGATTATGATTGAACCTATTCGAATATGCCTCTTTCCAGAAAAAAAAGATACAAAATGATTGAACTGTCAATAATCGCTTCTTTTGTTCATTTTTGTTCCTGTCCCATGTAAATAATATATATGATGTTATATATGCGACATATATTTTTATTTATATATCACATATTTAATATAAGAGTTTATTTTTAGGTGAAATTTGTAAAAAGAAAATGAGATAAAATGAGTAACAAAATATGATAAAATTGTCATTCTTGTTCGATTATGTGACATTATATTCGGTGGAACTTTGGAGCAAACAAAAAAGTCTAACGAGTTTACAAATTGACGAAAGAAAATGGGAGCGCGGTGGAAAATTTAATTGAAAAAAGCGGCACGTAAAAAAAAAGCGACGCGAGAGCGCGTCGTCAAGCCGCAAACGTGATCGCCGGCTCTGACATATTTAAGGGATGCAAATGCAAGCGAATTTATTTTCACGTACGATCGACGCTAGAGAAGCTCGCGGGATGGATTGAAAATGCAACGAACCCGTAACTTTTCAGATCGGATCGGTCTGAAACGCTAGCTGCCAGTCCAATAATTCATTCGTCCCATTCAATTTCACTGCCAAACTTCACTGCTGCGAGAGAGTTGATTCGCAGCTGCGCTGATCCTTCCAACGTTTTTCAGACAAAATAAAGAGCGCGCCTTGACCTAGGATTTTTGTATTGAACATTTTGCTATGATTCCGGAATCGCAAATTCAACGATTCACTTAGCAAATTGAACATTTTCGAACAAACAGTTTTAGTTCAGAATTTAAACCAACATTACCTTTTGAAATTTTTTCTAAATATCTTCTGACGAGATTTCATTTTTTTGATTGACACTGTTAGGAATACAACATTTTTTACATTTTTTCTAACTGAGTCTGAAAACATTTAAAAATGTATAATGAAAACGAAAATCAGACTTTCAAAAAAAAAAAAAAAAAAAAGAATCAATTAAGATTTCAATAGTTTGATTATTGATCAGGTTTGCTAGTTTCGCATTGGTGCTAAATTTCGTTAAATTACAAATCGTGTTATAAATTTTACAGGTGGACTGCGTCCGGGAGTAAAAATAATATCGTGGACCAGGATAGCATATCAGTATTATTGGACCTTCTATGTCGAGTTGCACACGAGTAATTGTGACAAAATTTTTCGAATTGCAATTTTATTAGCTCACGTACTGTAAATTGGGATAAATTTAACTTTAAAATAAATAATATATCTACTGGAAAATGGATGTTATCAGCGGAATGAAAATTCGAAAAATTATACTGGGTTGAAACTATCGAGGACGACGATTTGTTCGTAATTTTATTTCTTCTTGATAAATCTGGAGTAGAATTTCAGTATGCGTTTATATTTAAAAATGAATATTGGAATCAAAACTATTTGCGTTAGTCCAATGCAAATACCGTCCCGTAATTCTGCTGAAATATATTTCAATTGATACACCACAAAATAAATTTTGACGCTCAAAATTTTTCTCATTACATTTTGGAAATTGACAGAATTAATTAATTGGTTAATTATATTTCTTTTTTGAATTTTTTTTCGAATTTGAGTATTGTTAATCAACTAAATATATTGGTTGTAAATATCTTTTATTTTAGGTTTCTCTTCTACCCAGACAAAATAAAATATAAAAGAAGTTTATTCTCTTAACAGATAATTAACTTATAGCTGATTTTGTAATGATGTTATATACTGATTGAATTATATTCACTTAAAAAATAGTATTTTTTATATTTTAAAACTGTAAACTTGATTAGACAATTATATAGCTGAATTTCACCAACTTTGTAACATCAATTATTTATAATATTAGTGATTAGAAGAAAATAGCATGTTTTATAAATTTTTAATATCTTTGTGAGTGTTCATAGTATGGCAACACAGTTGCAAGATTCATACACCCGTTGAAATTCGGATTTTGAAACATAAATAAGTGGAAAGTGGCAGTAGATAAATCTCCATGATAAACAAGTTCGCATTAGTCGTGTGATTTTTGGTAGAATTATCAGACTTTTGCTCGAAAATGTTCGATTTATTTTGTATATTGCCGAAAAAAATCATTTTTTGCAAACAAAAAAAAGTTTATTTTTTAACTTTGGAGTAGATTTATCGATATCCTTTTTTTGCAAAAAACCCAGCAACAAAAAGATTTTTTTTTTAATTTTGAAATAAAGTTATTAACAAAAAAATAATATTTTTTAAAAATGAAATTATTTTCGGGTGGCATGAAAATTCGCAGATTATTTCACTCAACGGGATTCATTCGATTTTCGGCCGAAAACTGACGAATGACAATAACAGAGTACTGACTGTCACGGACGCGAGTAAGTGAGAAGCGATTACAAAACATTGATAATTCAAACATGGATCAGTGAAAAAAGCGAGTGAAATAAAATAACGTTAGTCAATTCAAGCTGCATTGCAAATAAATGTGTAAAATAGAAGAGACAATTTTTTTCATCCGAATGGAGACATTCAGCACTGATGAAAACGTGACAAATTCGAAAAAGTATATCGAAAAAATATTCATATACCAATATCCCTTTCCCTAGAGGAGCATACTCCAATTTAATACAACCTTTCTCTTTTCCCTGATCGTTTGTGCAAATGCAATAAATCGTTTCGAAATTATTTTTACTGCCTGACACATACACACTCTTCTCTGTTGTAAATTCCAAATATAAAAATTTTCTCTTCGCTGTCATACTGTAACCTCAAACTTGATACTTGAACCCTCAAATTTATGGCTTCAATTTGTTTCAGTTGAATATACATTATTTATTTGTTTCAAATTATGTTTAAACAATGAAACAAAATTGTAAAATTTGAATCTTGTTCACTGTTGGGTATCGGAAATTTGACACAACAAAAAAATAATAATAATAAAAATGTATTCACAGCCGGGCCACTTGAAACCCTTGAAATTTCCGTTTAACATAATTCGATTGTGTCGCGTCACACGATCATGAAAGTAAACTCATACAAAATATCTTACCATAATGTAATGCCGCTGAATTTCATTTTTCTCACTCGCTAGCTTCTCGCACTCGAGCTTCAGCCTGTAAAAAAGTAAAAAAAAACAGAGTATAGAAAGCGCTGGAGTTGTAAAGGAAAGCGCGAGAGCACGTTATCGCAACCTTGCGCGTCGCTCTTGGGATTTTTTTCTTTCTTCAGCATTTCGAATTCGAAAGCAAGAGGCGCGCAAATGTCTCGCGGGAACACGAAAGCATCCCTCGTTGAAACGTCTCGAGCGAAACGAAATAAATACACAACCCCCTTAAAATACATATTGCGCCAATTTACGTCCACTTTCATTCGAAATCAACATTTATCTTTCATCGCCTCAGACCATACTTTATTTTTAATTCCTCCTTTTTTTTAACGTTTTGAATAGCCTCGCCGATTAACTCTTTCAATAAATAATATTAAATCCCTCGAGTCAATTAGCTCTCGAGATTTAAAATGCAACAGACTTTATATATTTATTCGCTGTAAAATTATGAGGGACGTGATATACAATTATAAATTTCGTTCATTTTTCATCGTTTTATGATTTCATGATACTACGAGTTACAATTAAGATTGTTCAATTTTTGTTCTCTTGTTTGAATCGTAAACCATAAAACGCCTTTGTTACACGATATACGGAACATGAATAACCGAAACACAAGTAAACCATCAAAGCAAACTATAAAATTATTATCTCTGAGGATGACATTTAAATTGCGACTTTTGTACAAGCGAGACATTTTATTTATTTTAAATATTCAGTATACGAAAAGTTGTTTGCCCGGAGAATCGAAAAAAAAAGGAGGACATCACTCTTTGATTCACATAATAACGCAGAGCAAAGAAACGTAAATAAAAGCACGACGTCGTTTGCATATTTACGGTTAAGAAAATGATAAAAGTGGGAGAGCGGAGCGTGAGATGTAACATATAAAAAGGGACGGAGTGGAGAATAGGAACAGAAGCTGGGTAAGGAAGGTTGTGTTGCGAGTTCCCGGAGGATGAGGAAACGTCGGCGTCAATATAAGCAGCGCGCAAAATGGGGGAGAGTTGAAGCGACGAAGAGAAGCCGAGGAGTGAAAAGACACAGAGCAACGAGGACAAACGAGAAAAAGGACTCACGAGTGGCATTGTTGCTGGATTAAATTGAATTCCTCTTTGATTCTCTCACAAGTATCAACCACCGTAAACTTCAGCGCTCCCGCAGCCCCACCGCTTCCTCCGCCACCCTGTAACAGAAACAATACAAAAATTCAATTAGCATACATGTACCGTATTGCCTGATGCTTTTTTTTTTCACAACAGTTTTCTTATAAATTTTTTATTTTAATATTACCAGACATCATCTGGTCATGCAAAAATCAATCGTATGTAATAAAAAAAGATCGTGTTTATTTTTGTATCGTTACACATAAAAGTTGGAAACTTTTAGTAAATTTTATCTATTTGTTACGTTTCAAAATAAACGTACATGCAAAATATTTTCATTTGTTTATAATAAATGAAAAAATATTGACAAGTTGTTGCATTTTTAATTGCTTTTGATCGCTCAGAAATTGATAAGATTATTTTTATCGTAACATCTTTAGCATCGCACGAAAACACAAAAACGAAGTGTCAGCAGGGGAAGGATTATAATCGATTACTATCCACTCTCTTTTCTGAGGACAGTCGAGTGAAACGGTTTCTCCCCCATCATTTTCTCGGGCTTTTTCAATTCGGCCGGCGAGCCCCTAGGCTATAGGACTAGACCTCGAGTCAACAGTCGCATCTGACAACCAATGCAGAATAATAGAAAGATATTTATTCCGACGCGTCGCGCAAAAGTTTTTTCGAAGTAAAATTTAAGTAAACCCAGTGCAAAGAAAAGTTCAAAAGAGGCGGAAAAAGCCGCAAAGTTATTTAATTGTTATCGACAAATCGGCGCTGTGAAAGATCGTTAAATGAGGGGATTACTTTGTGCGCTATATAGTTGGGTTGAGAATAAATGTCTGATTGCATAAATTATGAGTCGTGCGATAAAACTATCCAGATAATTGTTCGGAAAAGCACATTTTATACTTGTAACTAAGTTTCCAACCTATACTTTTCTTATATTCCTCTTATTATAACTCACAGACGTTTTTTTTTTTTTTTTTTTCGTTATTCACTGAGCGATGAAAAAAAATTGTCGGGTCATCTCTATAAGAGCGCTAATTTTGCGAAACAAGGAGAAGAGATCGATGGCCAAAGATTTCACACGCTGCTTTCCGTTAATATTTTATTATTATTGTTGGAGAGAGCTGCAATTGAAGTTGATGAAAAACAACTTCAATTGCAGCTCTCTCTCCCTCTTCCCCGTGGAAATTACTCGAAATATAAGAGGCATCCCCTTGTGATCGACGCGATTATTATTATTGTGGCCTGTCTGTTGCCGTTTTGTTCCAGCACGGGAAAGATCGATTCTCTTTTAAACACCACAAGAGAAGGATATACAAATGTCGCTGAATTCATCTAGTCATGATTTGATTATACTATGGACAAATTCGAATGTATTCAATTCTAGTTAAAACCATAGGGAAAAAGTTATGCGCCTTGCAGAGTACACGAGAGTATGTAAGAGAGCATGAGAGTAAATGAGAGTACATGAATGTACTCCCCTTTAATTCAAAAATTCAAAGATTCTAAAAAAGTTTGTTTCTTGTATTACTGCAGTGGTTATGAAGTTTAATTGAATCAGCAAAAAAACTGATTTGCGTATAGTGTGTAATTCAAGAATGTAAATGTAAACTGACTCAATAAAATGTTATTACAAGTTTTAAAAATGTTGTATGAACAGTTCGATAATTTGGTATGAAAAAAATGTTCGTTACGTGTATAACGTATATGCTGAACCTACTACCAAATTACATTTCCGGGGGAAACAGGATTTTTTTTCAGATCCATCAGAATTTAATACCAAAGAAACGTGTGCAATGCCACTCTGAGCTCGAAAAAATGTGCCGTAATAGCATGACGAGTCGTTTCACTCTGCTCTATCATTATGGCACTCCCTCGTGACAGAGGGAGGGAATATCCCCTTTCTTAAGAACCATGGCCATTGTAATTCCTTTGGATAATGATTTGCAACGACTTTTTAATCGTACAAAAAATGTTTTCTTTTTGTCGAAATCATCATCAGTCAAGAGAACAAAGCTGGTAACAAAATTTACACCTTTTATTTTTGTCCGCTCCGTTGAATTTTACAGTAAAATTATATTCATTTTGTTTATATGCGACAAAACAATTATGAATTCGGTTTCAGTTAACACAACGGCGTAATTGATTCGACGAGAAAAATAATACATCGATTTGACATTGTTTGCACTCCTGTATTGGAACATGAAACGATTAAAAGTGGCAATCGATAAAAGCAATAATTGAAATCGTAAGCCGCCGCGTACGATGATAGCTAATGACTATGGGGAAAGTCTCGTACTAGTTGCACTTTTTTTTGTATGTATTCGGCATGCCAGCAGAATGATTTGGCCACTTGTTGAATTCAGTGGTTCGAGGTTGTTGCAGCAGAATTCAGCTAGGGTGGTGTGTTCACTTGTTGCAATCATCAAACAAAATAGTCATCGAACAGGTTGTCGCCACTGGCAATGGCGAATTGCAAAAGTCGCAGCGGCAAACCGCAGTATTTACACTTTTGTGTCACAAACTTCTAATCGCCTTGCAAAAGACCAGAGATAGCATTTTCAACATCCAAAACAGTTCAGCTCAAAAGAAATACATACGCAGCCATATATGTAATATAGATGTAATATATATTTGTCTATATATGCAGCATATATGAGGTAAATATTTTCCCAGAGAAATTGCAATATTTTTTGTGAATATAATTAAATAAATCCAAGTATGATCTCTACCAGATGTTTCTCATAGCTCTAAATTTACCCGAACAACTCAAGACTTCATTCGAAATTCATCGCAGTTTCATTAAAAGCGTCGTGAAGCTCCGAGTCGATAAATCTGTCTAATATTTAAAATTTATCAAAGTTTATGGGAGCACAGCACTTAACCGCCAATTATTGCAATTTAGTTTCATGTTGATTCTGACGTAAAAAGCGTCTCTTATAAATACTCGAGGGCAGCGATCTTAAAATTTCGTGAGCCAAATTTAGAGACTGACGGTTGAAAACGAGCTGCCATCCCTCAATTGCAAATACTTATTGCTAAGCCGGTATACACGTTCACTCACAAAAGACGCGAGCTCCGCTTAAAGTTGTTCGAGCTTTGCCTATAACCTTTTTGAAATTACACTCAATTCTAATACTTCATCTTTGGTACATAAAAATTATACCAAATTGTTGTACGATTTTCCTCAACTTACACCACAAAAGATTCAGGAATATGAAAAATTCAAATGATTGGATAAATAATTTCAAATGAATCTCGACGTGGAAAAAAAAATAGAGAAAATCGAATAAAAACCAAATGAGCTCCAATAAGTTCTATAGGTGATTGGCAAAGATTTTAGGACATTAGTTGAAAATTTAATCGCGACTCATCGTGCTTTCGGGCATACCTTTAATAAATAATTACATCCGAAGCATCAGCACGAGTATCGGGATAATGCCCGCAAGGGTCTGCGATACTATAATTTGCCAAATAGATGAAGAGGAACAGAATCCAAATTAGAAGTCTCATCGAATTTGCTGCAAATCAATATATGTTTTTATTTCAACCACTTATTTTTCCAAACGTTTCATGTGCCACATATTTTTTCCACTTGTTTTTAAAAAGTTATTTTACAACATTTTAGTAAATGACAAAATAAAAAGCCTATATATGAAATGAAATTATTTTTATTTTACATATGTTTAAATAATTTTTTGTTATAACCAACAACCACACATGATAAATTGCAATTGTACAAAGATTTTCTTAGAATATTCGAGCGCGACTGAAATGTATTGAAAAAATAATACATTTTTAGAAAGGAAAGCTGAATTTAATCACTCGTGTAAGACTGCGTCATTTCAAAAATTGGTTCGCGCGTTATATTCTGACAGATTTGTTTGTCCGCTTTCTGATTTGTCTGCTCTCTCTTGCGCACGCTCTTGTTCTGTTCCTCGCACTCTAGTTAGCGCGCTTTTACTATACTTCATCACGCAAAGTACTCTTTCATGGCCGATTGGACGATGCGCTTTCCATCTAATGAATCGTGTGAACGCGAGTGCAAGAGTACTATACGGCCGCCATATGTGTTCATTACGCCTCGTATTTTGCTTTAAATTTTGAAGTTACTTTTCGTTTCAATCGCTAAACCATGTTTAAAAACTCAAATAATTATACACCCCGGGATGTAAAATAATGTTTTCAAACAAAATATCAGCAATCAATATTCCATTGTGAAACATTTAAAATATTTTTTTATTGAATTTTCTATTTTAATGAAAATTTTGTTTGCAGTGAATTTTTTTGTCCAGATGTTCGTGCAGCAATGATGACGAAATAACATTTTCTTTTCAGTGCAACAAAGACATAGAAACGATGAAGGATCCGGAAGTCTCGTAGAAATGAAATTATCGTTTGCATATGGTTTATTTGGTGCAAATCGTTTCAAGATAAAAATGTAATTAATTGCTGAATTGCGAGGAGTTGTTGGCGACCGACAGCGGCAGCCATTGCGAGGACCGCAGTAGTAACGGAGTGCGCAGTCAGCCCTGTTAATTAGACCGGGACGCGTGTCTGACCGTAAACTCTGATACTACTGTGCTACACGTGCACAGGCTGCTTTCGAACTGTCCCATACGTATAACCATTCAATTAAGATATTTCACCAAAATCATTGCGTCCTCCTTACCTCGAAACTTATCAAATTGAATCATTTCCAAAAAAAAGAAAGCAGATTTGATGATTATTTTTCGAGTTTCAGCGCCCATCACTGATCATTTTGTTTTTCGATCAAAAAGGGCGCGGCAGTCGATTATATTTACTTCCATCCGAGTTTACATTCCTTTCGTGTTTTCGGTGCTGATGTTTTTTTGAATGAAATATCATTGAACTGTTAAGAGTATTGATTCATCGTCACAGTTGCACTCAGATAAACATAACTCAATGTTTTCGATACTCCGCGCCTGTAAATATACACGGCTGTGCGCTCTCTCGTTCATATAATTTCACCTCAACTATGCACACGTACGTTTCATGTCGGTGAAAATAATGAAAAGGTCCGCAATGGCGACGACCCATTTGAACTGGCGAAAAAGTGTTGACACTTTATGAAAACATGCTCCAGCGCTCAAACTAAATATGTTAATAGTCAGTCGCCCAAAGAAGTCGCGGCTGGGAAATATACTGCTCGAGTTTTTTTGCATGTAATTCAGTTTTTCAAAAATCTGTTTTCACACACCCGTCCACAGTCGACTGTCTAATTTAATTTTTGAGTTGTCAATCGTTCTCTCGTCAGGGATTGTTTTTTAAAATTATACATATTATGCAAATTTAAATAAATTCATGCTATCGAAAAAATAATTGATTTAATTTTGTTTGAATTTAGTCATTAATCCTTGAGAAAAAAAAAATAACTGATTGGCGTCGGACTGAATCGGGAAATTTTTTATGAGAGTCCGTATCAAGATGCAATAGCTTTTATAATTGACTATCATGATGGCTTACAAATCCCGGATCGTAAGTTTTTACGAAACGAGTAGCAAGACTGCGACAATTTATTTTCTTTTTACGTGGATCGATCGTGTGACATTTTTTCCCCTCTTTCTCTCTCTCTCTCTCTCTCTCTCTCTCTCTCTCTCTCTCTCTCTCTCGAACTGGACATGAAATTCGTGAAAATCAATACTGATACGAAGTTAATTGTCCGCAACACCGAGACTGAAACTTGTTGGAAACTTAATCCGAGCGTTGCTCGGACAGACGATGAAAAAGTAAGAGAAACGATTCCCAGTGGGAGGAAATGTGTAATTATTTGTATTGAGGAAATTGGGTAATTACGATGACGGGCGGTGGAAAAGCGCGAGGGAAAAGCGTTGCTGAACAAGACGCGCGAAGGGTTGCGTTGAGCCTGTTGGAGGAATGCTCGGCAATCAAGGATGCGCAATTAGCGTGTCGACGAGCTCGCTTTTCTTCTTCCTTTTGACACTGCTCGACATCAAAGTCCCAATGGGGCTAACTTTTACCGACAAAGTGATAGATCACATTATCCGATAATGCTTTAAATAAAATACGATAATTTACATAATTGGTTTGAGAATTCTCTTACAAAAATTATTTTCACAACATCTTTTTGACATAATAATATTTTTAATTTAAACATTCAAAACGTTTATGTAAATTGGTAGAAAAAAAAAGAAAACTTTAATTCTGATGTTTGTTTTATTTTGTTGTTACTGATGAGTGGTAAAAATCATTTAAACACGTTTCCAAATACCGAGCATCTTTAATTGCTGCTATGCAATGTGTGTTTATTGGAATTTCGTGCAAATAATTTGACCATTACACAATCTTAGCTGTAATTAGCATTAGATTGCATGTTTATGTAAAATCTGCGAAACGATAATTAACGTCAGCATTATCGTCGAACATCCAATCATTTACCGTTTCATTTCATTATTGCAACAGTGTGCACCTGACCTCGTCAAATTAGTATCTTGTTTTGAAATTTGAAATCTTCAAATTACTATGTACCTGTTATGTAAATAACAAAAAACCTATAAACCGTTGCATTTTTCATTCCAATGAGTTTTCATTTTCGGAACTTGATGTATGATTATATAAATATCGATTGATTATATTAAGATGTTATTTTTTTGTTGTACAAAACATATATATATATATATATATATATATGTTTTAATATCCAACTTTAATAATCCTTTGTGAGGTATATTTAATTTCACATTGCATCATGTCAATTTGTAGATAATTTTTCTTTTTTCCATGTATTAGACCAATTAGACTATTTCTTCATCCAAACGTTGATCCCGTCAATGTTTAATTAGTTTTTTTTTTAATTATTTTAACTCGCTTGATTGATGCTCGTCAGAAGACAAATTAAGTTAAATTTCATTTACGCCAATATTATATTGCACCGACAAACATAGTTTCTTTTTCCTCACGTTTTGCAATAATAATAATGTCTTAATGATCCAAATTTATTCGCAGTCAATCAATTATGCCGAAACATCACAAAAATAGTATCGCAAAACAACCGCAACCTTTTTCTATTCCGTCGACCAACAACATAATGGTTTGACTGAATTGACGAGCATATAAGTACCGTTCGGACATTACTTCTCATTTTAGAAGCTTTTTTCATTGATGGCGTTACCATGTATAGCCTCGCAGAATATCGTCCAACTTTTGATTGACCACCTGGATGTTCAACGACATAAGTGTTCCCAGCACGCGATGATGAAATACGTGATTCGAAGACGTTTTTTCCACAATCGCGTGTGCCTGCCTATTTTATGATTCGGTTATCGTTTGTTCTGAAATACTTCGACAACGAAGCTCGAAAAGATTTCCGGCTTTTTGTAAGTAAACCAATCTATTTTGGTTTCTCTTTCAGATCTTTTATAACACTTTTCATCATTTAAATTTTACATACGTGCATTTATACTTTGATACAGGCATCCAAAAGATAATTGTGAAAGCTAAGTATAATGTGTGACGGGTTAATTATAAAAATTGCAATCAACAAAACACAACAAAAAATTATATAAAATATATGATAAATTAAATTTCCAAATATAGATTGAAAATATGTTCCATCAAATCTTCGTTAGTTACTCTGAACATCTGTGAACTTTTTGCCAGAAATATATATTTACGGTACATTAGATATTATATTTAGAAACATTAATATAATTTTTCGTGACTTATGAACAATGCTGACAAAGTTTTTTTTTTTTGTACTCAGATCAGATTGGTTAGATTGTAATTTGAGTTTAATGACAGGTGAAGGAGCTTCATCGAGAGCTTGCGTTCAAAACTGGTTGTGCAAATAAATCGCGCTGATCAATATGCGCAATTAACCGGAGACAAAGACTCAGTTGAGGCGAGCGGACAATAACATTACACAATTACAGTTGCATTTATAGCGTCGTTCGGAGTGACGCGTACAAATGCACGTAAGAAGCGATGTTACGTTGGCTTTTTATACCGTCGGCGATGTGCGACAGTCTGTCTTCGTTCGCGCGCCACAAGACCCTGGCCGTCGTCTTTCGTCTCGCTCACTTTTTCGTCCTCCTACTCGCTTCGTGTTTCCCATCTCTTGCCGCTCGGCCTCGCTGCTACGTTGTGATTTATGGCGCCGACTGAAAGAAGATAGTCGCCGACATATGGAGCAAGCGGTTGATACCACGAAACACGCTCATCAAGTGATACAATGTAAAGGGCCAAAATATTCGAACGCTTCCTATGAAATTCGACGAATTCTTCAAAATTGGCTTTTGCAGGGGCGGACGTAACAAAAAATGATCGGGGGAATGTCGAGATAATATTGATGGGTTGAGACGAGGCACGTACGTGACAACGTTAAATGACACAAATCAACAAGTTAATGGAACGAGAAGTGAGCGAATTGATGTAACGAAAACAATTTCAAATTATAAACCCAACTGTTTGTGCAGTAGTTAGAAACATTTGAATGACTAAGTGCAAATTTCAATTGGACTGCATTGTGGGGACCTGATCAGGGCGCCATAGCATGATGCAGGATTCCGAATGTTTTGAGACACAAAATTAAAAATAAAAAAAAAGAATCATATTGGAAATAATTGACGTCAACAGAGGATTGAACCCGAGCCTCCAAAGTGGTAAAAATTGAAGAAAAAAAAGGCAGACCCTTGAAAGGCTGCCCTTAATCAGGCGTGCCTTTATTAGGCCCTGTTTATTTACATGATTTAAAATTGTTGCTAGAGATAATACACGCGCAAAACTGTAGTTTAAACGTAGTTGAATCAATGTGGGTAAATTGTGTGATCATGGCCGTCCTATAGCTCTGCTCGAATAAAATAAAACGCGGTTTTGTTTTTCTTTATTTTTTACGTACGGCCGATGCGGCCCGCAATGAATTGGCAATTTAACAGTGTCATGTTTCATTCACGTGGCGTGCACGGGTTTGCACTGCATTTCATTTTGTTTTCCAAAAAGAGACTACGTAAACTATTTCACACAATTACGTGTATTTTGCCGGTAATGATGTTTATTTTTCATTGTCGTGCATAGTCAATCATACGTCAGACAAGACAAAGGGAAAACAATATAAAAGAGGCAACAAAAAAAGTACAGAGAACAGCGGCGAGCTCTATTTTAAATTGCATCCGCAAAAAATATGTTTAAACAAAAAAAAAGTAAAAATTGTAAGCAAAGTTTTCAAAATAAATGAATTGAATGGAAATTTTTGTGTACGTGCTTGGGTATAAAGAAATATTTTGTTCAACGATATATTATTATTATTAACCAAGCGTGCAAATGTTGCAACGGTTCCGCAATTATTATCCCTATGATATTGTATTCTCGAGGATGTTTACACGTAAGATAAGAACGGTGTGAACTATCCATGTAACATTTCTAAAAGTTGTCACCTGTCATGAGCATGCATTCATTCAAATTACATTGATCTTGTACATAAAGCTAGCTTACAAACAAACAGTGAATATTAAGTACACTCTTTTAAAGAGAAAAAGAACCAAACAACAATAACGCAGATTTGAAAATAATAAAAAATAAAAAAACAAATTCATAACTTAAGACAATTTTAAGGCTTTTGTGAAAGCCAAATTATTGATGCAAAATTTGTAAATTGTACTTTACAAAATACGTTTACACAACATTTGGAATTAAATATTACAGTTTTGATACACAGAAACGATTTTAAATTTTGTCAGAATTTCTTTTACAACGTAAAAAAAATGTTATATAAATTAAAAAAAAAAAAAAAAAAATGATTCACCTTAATTGAGATGATTTTTTCCGTCAAGAGCACCACTTGATAGATAAGTTTAAACAAACCATAGTCAAACGTGGTAGTGGTCAATCGAAATGAAATGCCCACTTTGGTTCTCGATGCGTATTCTTAACGAGGGTCGAGATCCGCTCTTTGTTTGACGTACCTACAAATGTACAAGTTGAACCGAACCCAAAACAGAGTTTCTCATCCGCTTTGGTATCGATTCTGGCTGAGATTGTGGCCTCTTTCCATCGGTCGGGAGAGTCACTGGCGAGGACAGCCTGAACTCTCTCATGTGACTGAGTGTTGCGGCTGTCCCGACACGACTAGCAAAGATTCCTACACGAATGCGCATTTCCGAGGTTATGGAAACACCTTTGCCACGATGTTTCACATGTTTCCAAGACCCTTGAAGAATCATCCAACACGATACAAACTTCCTTGCAATGTCAACGGGCACTAATGAAATATTCAACCCGCAAAGTCATGACGAACGATTTTGTTTCAATATTCAATTCAAATCAACTTGAATTAAATTTTAATTAAGAAACAAAACAAAAACGATGATTCATTAATAACAGGATGTAATGATTATCTGTAGAAAATAATGGTGCAATATTTCACTGTGAACTATATTGAACACTGGGGGGAAGAGAGAAAGATTAGAAAATTAGTGACAAATAAAGTGAAAAAAAGGGAATATCCAGCTGTGGAAAATCAATGTCAGCGTTGACAGGACAAAAGCTAAATGTTATCCGTCGAAATGATTTTCTTCGGATTAGAGCATGCGTCGTATGAGAGTTTCTGTTGGGATTGTTGAGTGGGTGGCGGCGGTCCCCTCGTCAAATGCTTGTCATACCGTTCTTACCCCCAAACCTCAGGCCTATCAGAGAACCTGGCGTATACGCAAACCCCGAGCGACCCCCGGTCGCTCGGTATACAATGTCGGCAAAGCTACCCCGCAAGCAGTGTTAGAACACGATACAACTCGAGCCTGAACCTGTGATATGCCCGAGGGCCAAGAATAATGCCGCTAAAACCCACCAATTACGGCGCGAAGGGTGCCGGCCAGGAACTCATGTGCTTCTCTCTCTCTCTCTCTCTCTCTCTCTCTCTCTCTCTCTCTCTATCTCTCTTTCTCTCTCTCTCAATCTCCTGCTCGAAGGGCTGCGAGCTTTAACGCGGCTTTGCTCACGGGGGCCATTGTTATCGTGCGAGTGTGTGACAGTGCTGTGTCGCCAGTGACGATGACCCCCATGTTGCATCAGAAAAGAACCCCTCCGTGAATTTATTGTCCCGCCGATCTTGCGTATGATGTTTGCTCGAGGGTCACGCTGTATATTAAACGTTAGTGTATTACATTTGTGTTGATGCGCACCGAAACATAAGTTGCCTTTGTTGAATGCCCAAATTAAAAACAACTAGATTGGCTCTCGGTGTGCCAAAACTAATAAACCCCCTCCCTTCCAAATCATTTTTTGTACAATTTTTTTTGAAACAATCAATAAATAAGTAAGCTATCAAAAAGTTGTTATTGGCTGAGTTATTAGAATTTAATTGATTGAGATTAATCAATGTTGTATATTTATTAATAGAGATATAATCATTAGGCATTAATGACAGCGTATATAAAATTGTTGGTTCATCAAAAATTCAATTTGGTTTGAAAGAGGTTGCGAGAGGTGTTGGTTATCCCACTTACCCAAACTCAACTCAGGATAAGTTAACTCAATTAGATGTCAATATAGGAATGTCATGCACGGCATAACCGGATCTTATACCAAGGAACAGGGCTTAATCTCAAACTGAAATTTAATTGAATTCCTACTTAGATTTCCGCTTGACTTTCAGGTGTAAACTTGAATAGTCGGCTGATACACGGTTCTTCGAGAAAATTGTCAAGCTAGTTTTTGTGTAAATTGATTTTTATTATTTTTGATAATAGAGTCTGATTTCATTATATTATCAACACTAAAATTAAAAATACAAAAATGAAAAAACAAAATGTATCCCGATTGCGCTTTCTTTTATAAAATTCAATCGAACAAATTGAATTCTTAAGCTTTTAAATAGTCAATTTCGTTCAAATTAACTGATCCAATTGACACACGATGGTATATAATAATGACGTTAGCGCGAAATGTCATTTGTGAATATTTAGCAAGCTGATGCGAGAGTACAAGATGAGCCGCAACGAAGAAAACCCGCTAACGAAAAAGACAGCCGAGCCGAACATGACCGAAAGAGCGTTTTTTGCACCTAATCCATCGTCAGCTCTGCGGTTTCTTCGTTCTTTCTGTATGCATCCACAGCTTCGTTTTCAATTGTCGCTCACATCCCAGACGTACGATTGGCTGGCGTGTGTAATTTGATTAGCGATTTTGTCATCGTATGACAAAATTTTAGCCGTGATTATATCCATTATATTTTTCTGTCGCCTCTTGCCACTCTCTTTTTGTTATTATTTCTGATTAATTCACGACCTTGGATCTTGCATACCGAGAGGGGATGATATTTTTTTTCATGGCCCACGAGGAGAGTTAATTATAATTTTTCGCGGCAAATCGAACTCGGACACAAATTAATTAACATTTTTCCTTGGCTCCGAAATTTTGCCATAAATCTTCGCGGCGGAGATTAAACTCCGAAACTTACGTGTTTAACGCGCCAGACGAAATGTACGAACGATTATTAATTAAAAAGCCGCGTTATAAATGGGCGCGCGGCAATAAGCAAAAACAAAAAGCGAAACGTGAAACGCAAAAATGCGCCCGGCCATGCAACAATGCAAACAGAAAAAGCACCGGGGATTATTAATGGAAACTGCGAGAGCGAGAGAGCTGTGCGCGCATTTCCATAATGACCGTGATGCGAGTCAGACGACCTCCGTCAAAGTCTCTCTTCGTATATATTTATGCAATTTGCGTTAACTTTCCTCGTTTCTTTCGCGGGTACGCACACGATCCCGGAGCTTATCGGTCTTTGGGTGATATTAATTTCTCGCCAGCACGCCAACGAGGTATAAATTTCGATCGCACGCCAAATCATTAAGATTATGCTTGCGCGGTTCAAAGAGATCTCAAAGTGCCTGTTGGATGAGTTATTGTTAATAACGATCAAATCAATCGGTTTAATCTCAAATAATCATCTTTATCTCATTGTCAAAATAATCATCATTCATTTTAAAAGGTGTGTGTTCGACTTTTATTTCGATTTTATATTAAGATGAGGGATCAACTTTTGGGATATAAAAAAATATGTAATAGTCATGAAATCAAATTTATTTCACAAATATGTTATATCTGACTGTATATATGTGATATATAAGTTTATTTTTACTCGTTCGAATATTAAAATTATATTATAATAGTAAACAAACAAGTACAAATAACCTGAAAAAGTGTATGATAATTTATCAATAAATAATTACTTAGAACTAACCATTTTGTGTGGTAGAGCGCGTGACCTGAACATGCAAACGAATTACATGCTATATTAATGATGATAATTGTATGGCATCAATTTTGTGCACGCGAAATATGAGCTATTAACAACTTTAGTGCAGTCTGTAATTCGAACTTTTTTTTTTCTCCCTCAAATTGTTCGGGTAAAAAAACTGACTTTAAATTCACCAATTTTTTTTTCCTGTCGCGAAAAATCAAGATAGAGAACTTACGGTTTAATTTTGTTCTCATTATAAATACAAGTCTAGGTTTTGTGCAATTTGTTCATTGCGTGTGCTTTCGTACTTTTTTTTCGCACATTTGGCCAAAGGATCCATATCTGATGTAAACTACTTTTTTTATGTTGTAATAAACCCGGCCCACTGGACTTGTAGCAGCTCGCGAGAATTGGGATGCACTCGTAAAGCAGGTATCGCGGAAGAGCGTTTAATGTAATAGGTCGACAAGACACATTTACCTAAAAGACAAGCCAATATAAAATTAGACTTCATTTTTTCTTGCATCACATTTTTTTGTAACAAAAAAGAAAATGAATTTAATATATAAAAAAGAAAATTTCGAATTTGAGGATTTTGTTTTCAGAACAAACAATTTTATTCTTTCTTATTTTCAATATTAAAAATGCGTTTAACTTTTTTTTGTAATTAAATAATGTTTACAATTAAATTATACAGTAAAAATAAACAAAAAGAAGAAAATGATTAAACATCAGGAAAATGACAATCAGAAACAAAAAACTGTGAATTTATTTTTGCTGCATATTGATGTAAAAAAAATAGATGAAAACAAATGTTTGAGCACAATATTTTCTAGTGTTCAGAAGAGTCCGAGTATAAAGGCAAGAATGAAAAGAATGTGAAAAAACATAAGAAAGTGAAAAAAAAAAATAATAATAAAGGTATAAAAGATGAAGCAAACAAAACCAAAAGTAATGCATTAACTTTTCCATCCTACATTATAACGTCGTTTACTAATAAAAAAAAAAAAGACTTTTTTCTGTAGCTTCCGGTAATAATCAGGAAATTGCTTTTTATATGCTTGAATTATAGTAGATCAAATATTTTATTTTTTCATTTTGAAATCGATAAACTTGATCTCGTATGATTCAAACATAAAGAACGGCACTTTCCAAGGAATATCATGCACCGGAAGTGAAAATTTTCAGATTCGATTTTTAATCAAAGATTATTATACTTATGAACGGAAACACTAGTAACAAAATCGATAACCGAAATCAAGACTGTGGAATGAGCCAACAGATGCAATCTGGTTTAAATGCAGTCCGCCCTTTATTCTGTAGTGAATCATTGTAAATAAACAGTTAGGAATTCGGTCGATGTGTAAATTGCACACGAGCACGCACGTAATTTCCTCAACAGCTGTAATCGTATATTTTGTCGCGCGCGGCGGGGAGAAAAAGTCGATGTTATTATGTTGACAAGCATATACCGGTAACCAAGATTCCATGTTACTTTAATTGATTAATGACCCAAGAAAGTTATAATTAGCAGTAATGTGCAATAACGTGATAAATAGATTTGCATTTTTCACATCAGACGCAAATTACTGATCAGGAATAGGCGATTTAAAAAAGAGGGAACAATAATTTCGATTCGCTGAAAAAAAAATGTGCCAATTTGATTTCTTGCGAACTTTTGCAGATGTAAAAAAATGTGAAAACAAATTCGAGTCACAAATTCTGTCGATGGGCCAATAATTAACTGAACATTTATAATCTTATATTCGCCCGCGTGTTCGCATCATTGACTGGTTTTAATTGCATAAATGCAATTACAACACTTGCCGCGATAATTATCATCGGATTGCTGAATTATTGCTCGCGTAAAATGTTGTACGGATGGGTTAAATACGCGAGTGCGCATAGACATTTTTGCCCGTCAAAAATTGGTCGCACGCTCGTTGCACGGACGATAATTTAACAATTAACAACACGCGATTGATCGTTCTTTTTTGTCGTTCTCGGTTTTTCCTTTTTCCTGTTCTTTTTCAAAGAAACATTCAACTTTCGAATTCTATGCAGGTAAAAAGTTCGTTAAACAATCAACCATAATTGCAAGCAAGCATTCCCACCCCCCCCTTCCCTTCTCCCACGAAAAAAAGGGACGAAAAATTGTTTCGCGTAACTTGAATTAATTTGAATGACTTTATTGAAATTATCGACCGGGCTGAAATAGCAGTAAATTGAAAACTAAAATCGACATCAAGTATTTATTAACGAAACAAACAAGCGTTGGTATAATTGTTTCTGCGATGACAATAAAATGTATTATATTTATAGAAACCAAACAATGATTTATCCAATAGTCGGAGGGGAGGGGGGGGGGGAAGGTGGCGAACGTGATTTATAAATTAAACATAAAATATCGCGTCCCTTGCAATAATTGGCTCCTAGTTAAAATACGAAAATTAATTTCTGCGCAGAGCGAACGGATGCATTACAGCAGTGGCCAGCTCATAATGATTATTGCTGTGTGGTTATTATTATCGCTGTACGGACAGTGTCGCGATTATGATAAATTAATGGATCGAATACGTGCGGCGTATCAACGGCGATCAACAAACGTAATAGTGCTATATTGACAGGAAAATTAATGTTGCAGTCGTCATTAAAATTTACATCGCTCAAGACAAACTTTTGAAAATTATTACCGTCAAACGAAGAAAACAATATGAACAAAAAAACATTACTGAATCGTACAACAGACAAATTGACCGAACTGTTGATACAAACTATTTCAAAATTTTCAATTGATGTTAATTTTCATTTTTCATCCCAAAAAATTGTATCGAAAAAAAAAATTTTTGTTTTTTTTTTTTTTTTTTTTACAGATTTTAATCATCAAATTTTGAAATAAAAAATTACATCTAAAAAAGAAAAGTGGGAGTATATACCATCGCAATAACAAAGAGAGAAATTCTTTGAGCGATCGTCCGAGAAATCGGATCGTGAAGGTTTGCTTAGCTGAAGGAGAGCAAAAAGGAACGTCGATATACATGCGGTGATTGTTGTGGTGTCCAGTGAACGAGGTGATTCACTGGATTCAGGAAAACTTGCTCGAGAAAAGCAATTTCTGTCGGGCGATAAAAATAAATCGTGAGGGCTCGCCAGGCGCGAGACAAGTCGAAACAGAGAGAAAAGTGAATCGAAGCAGGGGGAACGGAGAGACACGTGAAATCACAGAGAGGCGACCTGGCGTGTCCGGTCCGTGAGACTTTGAGGTCATATGACGCGTGAAATTACGACCGTACGAGAGCGAGAGGGCCGAGAAATGAAAAACTTCGAGAATGAACGAGGCGCTTACGCAGAAAAGATATAAAAAAAATGGAAGCAGAGAGAAAGAGAGGGGGACGACAAGAAAGAAGAGAACGAAACTGCGAAACAGCTTTGAATTAACGGAACGATTCGGGACAGCGAAATAAAAAAGACGACCGAAAGCCAGAGGGAAAGAAAACGACTTAAAAAAATGCGAGATGGTGGAAGGGTGAATTTGAGCATGGATCAAACAAGCAATTATCATGTCTTTTTCATTCACACCGTACAGCCTCTTATTTACTCTGAAAACAATTTTTTTTTTCTTAATAACATGCATAATTCAAATTTTACCCGAAGATAAGGATCATTAACATTTGTACAATCGTTTGCTTATCCCTTCGTTCGTTTTTCATGAACTTTTTGGGGCTTTCGAGACGTACCCGGAATTCGCGTGAATAAATATGTATTGACCCGGTCGAGATGCAGTTTTACGAGTACGAGCTCGGAGAGACATTAATTATTGCTCGCGTAACACATTTTGTGTTGACATTTATTTTACGTTTTTTTATTGTATCTTCCCAAATTATTGAGTTATTTTTATTTTCAAATTCTGTAAATAGTTAAAAATAATCAACGTAAAATGTGAACTTGAAAAAATGAAGTTTGCAACAGCAAAAATCATTTTTAATATAAAATAAATAAATATGCGATGATATAAACTAAAAAGTGGTTTCAAATTGTCCGAATGATGAAACTTACTTGTGTATCGTTTTCTTATTTCTTTTTTTTTGTTGCTATGAATATGTGATGACACAATTACTTCAACATCGCGGGTACGAAGAAGTAAATGTCATCCCGATAAAATATTCATCCGCCCCAACACCGCATATAGACAGTCCAATTTCGTGACACATTATTTAATTTTTGATCCTGCTAATTTTAAGAACTTGGTGTAAATCTGAACTTTCAACAAGTCTGATTTTATGTGTCTTATATTCATGTATCTCTATATATCCGTCCTGATATATGAATAATACAGTCAGGTGTAATTCAAGTCTTTATATAAACCTCAAATTCGTGCTCTCTTTTTTTTTCTATTCCAACTAATTGGTCAGAATAATCAATACCCTTGAGTAGGAAATTTACTCTGATCCCTTTTGCTTGAACTCGAGAATAATAACACAATGTTCTTCCGCGCGCATAAACACCCAATTAAGAAACGCTAATTGGAAAAAAAATCGAGCAGGATATAAATGAAGCGAAGTTAAACGCAGAAAAGCATAACGATTGTGAAAAAAAACTGATATTCTAAAGTGCTCTATAATTTGATCACATCAAAACCCTCTTCTCATAAACTTCGTAGTCGAAATATTGGATTTCTTTATTATCGCGACAGTTGATCTATTGGGTCCACATCGTGACAGAAATGGCACGATTATCAGCCGGATTATCGTACATGATTTGATATATTGACGTACGTGGTATGATTAAAATTATAAGGTTTCTACTATACGAAGAACCCAAACGATCGTTTTACTTTCGTGTGCTCGTGGATTTGTTTTTTCTGCGGACGCTGATCAGTTTCTCGTTGTAAACTCGAAGTAATTGACTCATTAAATCCTCTGTGTTTACCGAATCCATTCAATTTTCTTTGTTTGAACTTGGTTATTCAAAATTCAATCTAGACATCAGTAGTTTTTTGCGTATGACACAATTTAGCAATAAATTTAGAATTAAATTTTATTCACCACGAAAGTTATTAGCATTGATTTTAATGAAAAATTACAAAATTTAATGTACATTATATATTTTTGTTGTGCAGTTACATAATATTTCATACATTTGTGATTTTCAACTTATGATGAAAATTTACAAATTATGGAATTTTATTTTACCGTTTCAATGGAAAATTACAACAAATTGAATGTTATTTTATACTTTCAATGTTTAACTCATAAACATGTTATATAAAGAGTTATAACAAGATTTTACACAAATTATATAAATTTACAAGAAAATGTACTGTTATTTTGCAAATACTGTACTAAACTTGTTGCATATGTAATGCACAACTTGTACAACTGTGTTACACTCTGCATTGTATCAAAGCTGACAGAAATCCTATAACTTAATCTATTGAACCTTGGTCATTATTTAATTACATTGTAATGGAACTCGTCTTTGAGAACAAAAATAAGAAGCAAGAAGTTTGACTAATTATGATTTTATATGCAGATCCGTCGCCTTATTTCATTTACTATATACAGAAGCATCGAGACCTCTATTTAATACAATTTTTTCAACTTTGTTCTCTGAAAAACAAAGCTCTCCAGAGAGCATTCTATCTTTAACCTTTACTGCGAACCGAAAAATTGCCAACAGCTTGCCAGAATAAACAATAATAATTTTAGTTCATTTAAATTGAACGACTGAGAATCAAATTTTTGTTTACATGATTTTTTGAAAATGTTTTTTTTTTTTAGATAATTCTCTTAAGCATCAATTTTTAAAATGTTGTAAAAATTAATTAATGAATTTCAATAATGTTATCAAAAAAAAATTTCTATTCATAAATATATGCATCTTTTGCCATTTACTGGACATAAATGTACCCAAAAATGTTACATATATATTCAGCGTACATGGTAACATATATAATGCATATTAAATAACATTTATAAATCATATACGATTCATAACTTATATAGTTTGCAAATACGTTCCATCTATACTATGTTAAGAATATATATGTTTTACATATATGGCAACACGTAAGTTTAATGAAAGCAGATATGTTTCTTTTTTGCGTGTGCTGTGACAAAACGATCGAGTGTAAAAGTGTAGAGGGCATTGATTAACTCACGGGAGCGGCTGGGTGTCTCGCCGGGGCGGGGTACATCTTAATTGTTTCCTCTGGTTGCAAAAACACGGCAGCACCGTCAACTTGCGCGATAGGTCACTTCATGGCTGGTTCCCGACAGGACATATCCAACAGCATCCTGCGTCACTTCTACTAGAGATCGCACTCCTACGCGCCTCGTCAGCATTAAGGTTCCTCTGCTTTCGAATTCAGCCCGACATACTGTTTGGTTCAGGGTCGTCTCCAAGTGTTCTCCCCGCACGTGCGTCTTTTTTTTGTTCGCCCGGCTCGTTCGCCCTCCTCTCTCCGCCTCGTCTTTTTGTCCCCTTTTGTTTTTTTCTCCCTGCTCCTCTCTCCCTCGTGTTCTCCCTCCTCTCGCGCTCACGACTTACGAGCGGCACATTCCTCGCGATTCAGAGACCACGAAGCGTCGAGGAACGCCGCAAATCCATCAGGCTACACTCCACGTCACAGCTCGTCATAATGTCGATTGTCAGCTCGGATTCCCACTCGCCGAGTCGTTAGCCTGCAAAGAAAAGAAGAACCTAATTGAGCATAGAAATCACTCTCTCAGACGCGCGCGCACACGCGAGGGACTCTGTTGTTTTAATTACTTGCGGCATTTATATTCTCTCGCCGTACGTGTTTTTTGTTTTATTTTGTTTTAATTTTTTTTTTTTTTTTTTTTTTTTTTGCGCACACCAAGGATTAATGATTCGTCCAAGACCTTTCGACCGGTACAGAGAGAGAATAGCCCTCCGAAAAAGCACTCTCTCACATGCATCGCAAATGCTTTTGAGCCTTTCGAGTGAATGAAAGCCAGCGACGGTTTTTAGACTTTTAGCAAAGTGCAGCGGAAGAGATTCGGTGCACTATACAAGTTTAATGGAAGATATGGTTTTTGCAAAACCGTTTAATGTGCTGGCGTGAATTTTCAGTCGTTCGCTCTTTTACTGCATAGGATTATATTCACAAATACTGAAACGAGTTGACATCAACGTTTGTTGTAATTTACATAGGTTCGGTAGAAATGTATGTATTATGTTTTAATTTTAAACTTTATTTAGCTATATTCAATTCTGTATACTTTTGATGGTGTGGATAAATAAATGGACATGAGTTAACAGTTTGTATATGCATTTAATATGCAAGAATATTTGAAAATTATTGAACTGAAAAATTCATTAATTTATACACCGTTAGATGTAATATTACAATTGTGATATTAAATTATGAATATGACTGTTAATTTGACATGAAAAATGTAAAATTGTATATCATTTAAAGTCATTTGAATGTTATGTACTTTTGTATGTGAAATGTAAAAATATCTGACTTTTTATGAAATTTTGCATGAAAAATTTCAAATTGCCCTAAATGTTTTTTGTGCATTGTTGATTTATATGTTATAAACCGTTAAATATTTCTACATATTGTCTGATTTTTTTTTGTTTCATTTTATATTTGCTTTGATTGCGTTGGATTTTATACTTTTGATGTGAATAATTTGCATGCATATGATAATGAGGTTGCATTTTGCATGTAGTAAATTTCAAAATTCCAATATTTGAAAATAATATTAAACCGTGACGATCCAATTCTATACACAAATTAGTTCAATTATTTATAACAATTAAAAGAACCACGAGTCATTTAAAAATAATAATAAATAATAAAAAATGCATAAAAAAAATAAAAAAAACTGAAATGAAATGTATTAAAGTGAATGTAATATTAAATTGCGCGTTTAATATTTCAGATGATTTTGTTTCGTAATATCAAGCGGATGAACGTTTTCGTTGGCGTCGAAGGAACAAAAATCGCGAGCTTGCATAAGTCAAAACGCTGGGCAAATAAAAATAATCGAAATTCGATTTATATTCCGGCAAAATGTAGCCGACAAGTAAAAACATCTGAAACGAGACTGCAGTTGTGCCCGAAACTCTTGTCCTCCCTCTGGGCGATGGTGCGCTCGCACATCTATCCATCGACTTTTGGCATCCTTCTTTCCGGCCCGCCTTGGGTTTGCCTCGAGTTCACAAAGTTTTCGAACTCGTAAACTCCATAGTACCGTGGCGGAGCCGTTAAATTCCTTATCTCTCGTATTGACACGATTGTTGTAGCCTGGCTTTTACGATAAATCGAGTCATGATGTAAACGAGATTTCGGTCCTCAATGACACAGGAAAAAGTGATATAATCTCTGATTATAAATTTCATCAGAAGAGGAGCGCCGGCGCAGAGACATAATTCATTGTCGCCCAGCGAAGAAATAATTGAGAAAATGAAACGATCGGCGAAATAGTGCCTGAAATAGGAAACGGTAAATACGGCCTGAAGAATCTATTTCCCCGTTGATTACTTCTGTGAAGATCAATCGAATACTCCCTGCAATTTCCTGAACTCGAAACGCTTTATGCGTCACTCAGATATTATTCTTCGCAGTTTGTTTCATATCAAACGATAATCGATACCCGAGTTGTGTCTCACGAACCGCCAACAGCTGTTTAACTTAGACTTATAGTCTATTGCAATCGCAATTAACTAATCGCTTAGTGATAAAGACTCTTTTTGATATTTCCACATTTTTTTTTTCGCTGATGCAAATTTTGCAAACGCACAAACTTTAGTTGGATCTTTATGTTATATTTTATATGACAAATTAAATCAAAAGGAATTATCGAACAAAAATTCCAAGCAACCTAAAACTTGAATCAAAAACAAATTCTTTCCTCATAAATTTGTATGTATTAATTGAACGCTATAATACGATTATAATTGTAGTAATTTCACATTATACAAATTGAAAATCTGCATAAGAGTTGCAATTTTAATTAACCTGCTTTTGCTTATCAAGTCGATGCAATGTTTTTTCAGGCATATGTCTCTTTTTATAAAATTAATAAAAAGCATGGAAGAAATTTATTTTTATTTTTATGTTTCATAATTAGATTAATGTTCAATACGAAAAAAATTGAAAAGTTAATGACAAAAGTAAAAAATCGAAAAAAAAAAAAAAAATGAAGTCGAAAAATTGTTATTGAATTGATAGCCCGTTATGCATTTATAATAATGTATTCATGAGTTGGCTCAATGTTTAATAAATTATTATCGGTCAGTTCGAACAGGCACGTGGCATGGACAACGCGGTTTCTCCAAGCGGCATGCGGTTTGCGGCTCAAATTATCCTTTTTGCTCGCGGCTGTTGAGCAGCTTTTACGACCTCAGTTGGATCGATTTATCTTTCGATTTGCAGTGCGTGCGTAAAGTGACGTTTTGCAGACTATCGCGTTCCGAGATTTCTCCTAATCTCCGGGGCGTGATTTCTACAAACGAGCGTGAAAAACAGAGAGGCAGGGATGAGAAGCAGAGAAAAAAAAGTAAACAGAACGAAAGCCGCGATGCACTCGGCCAAACGCGCGGTGGTTCGAGTTTCAACTAGTCGGTATGCCGGTTTGCTTAAAGTCCTTTACAAACTTGAAATCAATCGAGCGCGGTTGGGTTTCTGGACTCATTTCCAGCGGAGGGCATTGACTACTCAAAACCACGAAAACGGCGCGAACACTCCGCACAAACCGTACACCATCAACTAAACTCAAATATCAACTGAATTTTCTTAAAACATATGTTCCGTTGAAACATCAACGTTGGCTGCCAAGCTTCAGCCCAAAGATGGCAAATCATCAAAATCAACGGTATTTATAAATTATTAATTTTCATATCTAAATTGACGATTATTATTTTTTACATAATCATTTTAAGATAATTATTCGAATGATTTATGGCCAATTTTAGAAATTATACAAGTTTTATCATTTTATTTAATTGTTGCTGCTTCTGAAATTTGAACGATTGCCCTTTGAATTTGTAGTCCATCCAGTGCTCCATTAATTGTTAAGATTAATATTATGTAGAATTCAGTATTTTGTTGTTTTTCATTATTTCATTTCATTTCATTTTATTATTTCAAGCGTCAAAATAATATAGAAATAATAATTATTAATCAAATTGAAATTGTATATTTGATTGCTATCACGCCAGATTTTGGATTTTGTTGATTTTCATTTTATTCTCTTTCAGGTTATATAATTGAACAATTCTTTGATAGTGCAATATTAATGTTAATGCAACATTAAGGATGTAATTTTACAAATGCAAAATTACATTTTATTATATCATCAATATAATATAATTAAATGTATAATTAAATTTTACATAACATATTTCTTTACCGTACGAATGTAAAAGTGAATCAAATGTTTTATAATTTTATCCAAAATGTAACATTGTAAACCGTTCGTGTAAATTTATATGATGAATGTGAAATTTTTTTTTTTTTTTTTTTTTCGATAAATCATCATATTTTGCTTGAAATGTAGAAAAAAACAATATGGGTTTGTAAATTAAGTGAAAAAAAAAAATCGTTTATCAAACAATGGACACAGTTTCCCCCGAGTAAAACGAGGTCTAAATTGGCTTGATACGCAAATAGGGGATGCGAAACGCGTTACGCCAAACAGAGGGAAGAGGGTGAAAAATCTTACGAAATTGGTAACATCTTTTTCCCACAGTCCCCCAAGTAATGTTATTTATATTGTCACCTAACATTCAATACACTTCCGTAAACAGGAGAGCGCATTAGCGACGCTCTATACACAACAGCGTGGTACGGAACATTAACAATTGCTCTAAACAGAAGCGGAGCCAGACACCTGTGCTCGGGACAAAGACGTGAACGAGAAAGCCATTAATATTAATAAGCTGCGACTACAAAACGATGGCTAGAAGGCGACGTCGAATTATTGACAATAACTTTTGACGAACGCTACTACTGCTGTCGTATGCGAGAAATGCGAAAATTCTTTCGACCGGAACTGGCGCTGAGTGCTCCTAGACCATGACACGATAATGATCTGACGCAGAAATCGTAACAACGTTCTCGTAAATGACTCGAGCACGCTATCAAGGAACGATCTAATAAAAATCTATCGGATTTCCATTGACGAGCCATTTCACTTATTAATAACCTATAAAGTTTTAAGAATAAAAAAAAAACACACTTGCAATTTGTCATTCATTTTTTTCAACGCAACATTTTCTAATGTAGTTTTTTTTATCTTGTTTCGTAATTCTGCTGTTTGTCATGTTTCGTTTGTTGTATTTAAGTAATTTTGTTTCGAAAGATGAAAATTTGACAAATTAAAATTCCAAATGTTATTTTGCAGGTCAATTTTGAAACTGCAATGTTGAATCGATTTCACCACAAAAGGTGAGACACACACACACACACAACACCAGGACAACAATTCGAAGCAATCAAAAATGATGATGCGGGATGAAAGAGAGAGGAGACAACAAAAAGAAAAAAAAAGTCTCCCCGGCGGGAGAAAAATGAATTGGATAAACACAGCTAGGCGCTCGGCCTTGGACCGCCACGAGTCACGCAAAAAAGTGTCGTGACGGCACGCGTGTCTTATATTCACGTGCCGAATTCGTGCGGCCCGAAAAATCGTCCATGAGAACAAGATTCTGAACGGAAAATTAAAGTCATTGCGCTTTTAATTCGACGATTGCGATCGTGCCAATAAAAAGCGTTATACGTGATGCGTTCGGTCTAATTGGTGCACTTGCAGCGGGCGCACATAATTGGTCGGCCTGAAATTGTCAGCCAAGTTTAACGTATGGATGGTTGGCTTGCGGATAAATTGTCTCGGCGATGTCTCAGAGATAGACGTACACTCCTGGAAGAACAAAATCCGCAACGAAAAATTTCACAGCAAAATAGATCTTTTTCTTTCTATTCTGTTACAAAATCATTGTAATCGAGAGCCTTAGAAAAAAATCGTCCAAAAAAGTTTTCAAAAAATTCCTTTGAAATAAATTCTATTGAAAAATCCAGTCAAAAAATGAACTGATGAATTTCTTTAAAAAATTGGCGAAAGTTTGTGATTGATTTTTTGTTGTTGCAATTGCATCATCATCAACAGTTGCGACGTCATTTCGCTGACTCGCGGTCAGCGAAAGAATGATCGTTTACGTCACCGCGTAACTCTATTGGTCGTTAATTATTCAGCTGCTTAGCAGCAAAAGTGTAAAGAAGCGCAATGTCGCGAGATCCAGAGAGCCGTCAGGTATAATTGGTATAGCGAAAACGATAGTCGCACAATAATCGCACCAACTTCGGCGCAACGTCATTAAGGCGGCATTGCATTAACGCCCGGTTATTCATCGAATGGGTAATCGATGAATTGACGGCGACAAAACAATCGGCAATCTTATTAGTCGAGGATTCCTAGTGCCGAGCAAATCTTATGGTTTATTTGTTCCCCCCCTCTCTCTCTCTCTCCCCCTCTCGTTCAGAACACTTGTTCGAAAGCAAATTAAACCGAGATCCAAATCCGTAATTAAAAATCTGATATCTCGAAATTCACGACCGAAATTCATGATCAGTGAATCACTTTTTTAAATTTTCGTACAATAAATTTGTTCATTTTCGTCAAATCTTACAATGCAAAAAGTATAACGTTTCAGAAAAAAGCGTTTCGTCGACATTTTGCGAACATTTCACAATGTTCTTCCATCTGAACCATCACGAAGAACATGTTGAAATATTCGAAACAAGTGACTCTACAAACGTTCATTCTCAAACATTAATTTGTCACATTAATTTTGATGTCTCAAAATTTTCGACGATGATCATCCTTGAATCTTAGCTCGTAGGATCGTAATCCAATGTTCATTTTTATAATACAGCTTTTTTTTTTGTTTCCCGGGTCTCATAAGGATCGGGGGAATATCGTTGATCCGATCTTATGAACACTTTTGCACTCTCGTTGCATCCAACTTACAATGTTGAAAAAAAAGCGCGCGCGAGAGACGCACCACTCCACCACGTGTGACCTCCGTGAGGTCAGGTCTTGGCCAGTAACGCCAAGTTGCACTCTTGTTAGTCGAAATCACACATACGAATGATACACACACCGCGCATCTACACGACGACGACGAAGAAAAGCCGGCACTTGGTACTGAAACGCGCGCACCACAACCGTACCCGGCGAACTGCGACGCTCGACTGCGGGCCGGGTGTACCGATTCGAAGTGGATGACGGCAAACGTGTGAACGCCGCTTGCCGCCGCCGCGGCTAATACCAATGAAAGCTCACCAATACAGCCGAGGCGCGCCTACCCAGCGATGAAGAGAGCGCGCAAATTTAAACGCACACACACAACCGAAGCCCAGAGACAAGGACGCTCTCACGGCCAACGAACTAGACTGACAGAGAGGGAGGATGATGAAAGAGCGACAGAGAGGAGACGATGAAAGAGAGAGGGCAGAGTGTCTCGCTTCTCCCCTGCCGCGCAAGCGACTGTTTCTGCTTCGTTCTGCTCGTCTTCGTCCATCCCTCGCTCTCTCCTCGTTCGACTCGTTTCTCGGTCTCTTCAGTCAAGGGCGTCGGCACAAAGGGACGACTCGTAAACGCGCCGCGGCAAAAGGAAATCAATCCACGAGGTCATTACGAGCGTCCCACGCGAACCCGTGCATTTTTGCCGCACGGCTTCTAACCGACGTCTAACAGTCAATTGGGAGCCGTTTGATTATATTTTATAAATACACGCACACTTTGCCACAGCGATATTTTTCTTCCTTTTTATTTTTTTTCCTTTTTTTTTT